>CM023358.1:32614950-32649266 GCA_013282895.1 Eriosoma lanigerum
TTTTTTTTTTTTTTAAATAATGAAGCAATATTATTAAAGATTTCTAATAGATAATAATTGTAAATACTATAAACACAAACACATATATACATGTATAAAGGTTGTTTTTATTTATAATAAAAAACATATTTAATATACATTAAAATATTAATTAATGTTAGATTGTTTTTGGAGCATGCCTAATATAATTATCTGTAACGGTATGGAACTGTTTTTCATCGGCCACAGTTTTTCTAAATCCAGACATAGCTTCTAAAATAAGAAATAATATATCATATATAATATATTCTTTTAATTATTGTTATTATACCATATATTTAACCATATTTACCATAAATCACCGCAAATATTTTTAAGTCTGTAAATTTTTTTTTAGTTTTTCCTTTATAACTAAAGTTATTTAATATATTGTAATTAAAGCAGCAATTGACCGCCTCTCTAATGGCTGCACTAAACGATGATGTGTTACTAACTTTCATAAGTAAAAATGATTTCTGTGTCATAAAAATAAATAATAAATAATATTAATAAAATTAATTATAAATAAGTTATATTTATTCAACATAGATTGATAATGCTACCTAAAACTACAGTACTTATATTATTTATTACTTTATTTTATTTTTTATTCATATTCAGCGATAATAAACTAAAAGATAATTTATGAGAATACTATGTGCATACTCATATTATTAATATATAAATTCATTCCTGGATGTCTTATATATTATTGTGTGTTTGTATAGTTATTTTTAATTTATTATAACACAATGGTTAGTTATAAAAAATTAGAAACATATTTAACTAGTCATATGGTATATTATAAACAGGAGCGTCTCAGGATTTAATTTTAGTAGTGGATTTACCTTAAAAATGTATCAACTTAAAATAATATAATAATAATAAAAATATGTATACAAATAGAAAAAAATTTCACATTTTATTTCGATTTGGGGATGGTTTGAACCCACAAAACCACACCTAGGCATGTCCATAATTATAAATATGCACCTATTATTTTAAAAGGTAGCCGGAATGTACTTAGTTTTACTTGCTAATTACTAATTGTAATGATATTAATAATTAGCAAATAGATCTGGAAACTGTATATATATATATATATATATTATATTATTTAATCATATTACAATTATATTCATACTTATACAAACTTACTAATTCTTCTTTATAGTCAATGCTATTATCATCAGATAACAGAGATTCTACAGCATCAATTTCCTCTAAAGTCTTTGCTGGTAATATATTCAAAAATGCTGGTGGTAAAGATGGAATCGGTAAAGCCAAATACTTCATTCTTGAATCAGCTTTCATAATGATTTGTAACTTTTGATCCATTTTTTCAATTGCTTTACATATTTTAATATTGGAGTTATTAAGCATTGTTAGTTGAATTAAGATTTGTTTTTGTATTGATTTATTAGATTTGTCAGTCTTCGATATTTTAGATTGAAGATCTAAAATATTCTTGCAACATTTACCTAGGACAAAAATAATAAAAATACCATTTTTCATATAAATCATATCTAAAGCAATAAAGTAATTATATATATGATATATATGTAACTTGCCTTCAGAATGTGGCATATCTGATAAATTTAAAATAGTATCCTTTTCAATAATAAAATCATTAGTTTCGGCATCACTTAAAAAGTTGGCTAAGTTGTCATGTATGCTATTATTAGGGGATTTAAACAATGATATTTTTGCAGGGCTAATAGCAGCTTCTAAATATAATAAAATATTGTTTTTATAAATAATTGAAATATAAAAATATACATCAAGAAAATATCAGCAAATGATATGTCTCTGTCTGTCTTAACATGTAGTATAATAAAATTATTATAAACAGAATAAAAATTATGGCAGAGAAATTAAATTTTAAATATAGTTCTGTATATAGTTGTTTGCTATACTATTAGTGAGACAAAAACAACAATCGTGCACTAGCATTCTCTTTTGTCAATTTAGTTAATATAAATATGAACCTGTTATATTATTATAATCTTCAGGGGTACTATGGGTCAAATAATGTGCTTTATCAGGATTTGATACAAGAAATGGAGAATTAAACAACGATATTTTTTCAGAGTCAGTATTAACTTCTGAGAAAAACAAAAATTAAATTAATAAAAATACTGATAAAATAATATATCATTATTAAATTAGTAATATCAATATATAAATGAACCTATTATATTATCTTCAGAAGTTTCATAAGATAAACATTGCTGTGCTTCATCAGAATTTAATGCTTTAACTGCAATATCGGGTGAATTAAATTGTGATTTTTTAAGTATGTTTGAATTTTTTAAATCTAAATTATTAATGTTAAAACAAAAAAAACAATACAATAAGATTAATTAAATATAAAAATTATATCATGAAAGCTAAATATTTATTTTTAAATCACCAGTAATTGTATTTTCATGAGTGTCATTAAGTATATTTATGCCCTGTTCATGTCGAAATTGATGTGTTTTATTATTTTGTTTTGTTGTTGAATCAATGTTAGTAACTGCAATAAAATAATGAGAAACCGTATAAAAATTTAAAAACATCTCTGTTATAACAATTAACATACTTCAATACTTGTACTTACATTTTGAATTAACTGGTATTTTAGGAGGTGTTGGCATCAACATTTCATTAGTTTTTTTTATTCTTCTTCTTTTTTTTGGAGTTGGTTGTTTTGAAGATATTTGTAAATTTATATAATTGTTATCTGAATTATCATCATCAGATGATTCTTTTTCTGACCATACTTTAGAAACTTTTACAGCTTTACTTACTTTATCTGTAATATTTAATAAATATAATAATACAATTTATATTTATATATTATTATAATATATTTTACTTATACGCTTACCAAATGGTCCTGCTAATATAGAAATATCATGATTCTCACCATCTTTTTCATTGGGTAATACACATTTATTAATCATTTTGGATATTTGTGAGAAAGTAAAAAATATATTTTTATTATCATTTGCTATATATGGAAACCAACAACATTTTGAATTTATAATCCATGTATAGGGAACATGTAATATTTCATTGGTTTTTGTAAATAAAACGACATGCCAATTACTAGAATATAAAATTAAACCTGATTAAATTAATATAAACCAATTTTTAGAATATCAAAATATGTATATTTTGCAAATTTATATAGATTATTACCTAACCCAATAGTTAATATCACTGTTAATTATATATATATATATGAAATCTTTATTTATACCAATATACTTATAACTAATGCTTTTTTAATTCCTATAATAAATTAATATAGTATAGGTATAAATGTATAATTTTATTAATCCTAAATATAATGTGATTTTGTAAATGTAAATTGTAAGTAAATGAACTTTAGCAGTCATTGCAAATATGAAGTAAGAATAAAAACTAATAAATAACATGTTACTTACGCCATTTTAAACTCAGTCTTCCTTCAGTAGGTAGTTCAATTTCAAAAAAAGTAAATAATACGAAATAAATAATTATAAAAGGAAATTACTATACGCAATAGTTCCATTAACAGGGAAGAGATACACGTGATTGACAACAATATGCGAATCAAGATATAATATTCATAGATTATAATATGGAATCGTATGATGTAAATGTACTTATATATAGTTATAATAATATACCCATCACAATATATTATAGTCTGTGATATAAATAATAATGGATTTAATTATTATAAATAGATCGTAAAACCAGCATTTCAGGATGCACACAATGTTCCAACACGGTAATATGACACTGTTACCTAACAGTGCCTACACACGTTGAATGAACAATTTGATAATTGTTGTTGATTTATACACAATAAATGCAACATTCAATGTCCGAAATCCCGACACTGAACCATTGAAAAATTATTTGGTTTAAAAACACTTTTAATGAACCATCGTTGGTGTATAAAACCGTTTGTCCACCGTGTATGCACTGTTCTTATAATACGGTAATTCATAACCGACGATGAACCATAAAAATGTTACCCGGGTTACCACTCCTCCAATAAAACCACAAACTACTCTGTGTTTGATCCAGTGTTAATTTGTTAAGTTGGATATATTCTACACGTATGATCGAATTCCTACCGTATATGTGTTCGGCGTATATTGGACCGTCACGTCAAATTTACGGCATTCTCACGACTTTATTGCTGTAATTATTCCACAGGATGGTTTGTTTTTGCGCTAGGTAGTGGGGCGAGTAGTAAATGTTACCGAATCTAGAGATTAGATGACTGACAATCTATATCGAAGTTCAGGAAAAAAAACCTTTTAACAAATCGATGTTGCATATAGATTACACTGTAATAGTTACATGGACACCTTTAAAAAAAAATAAAAACGAATCACTACAACTTCCCCAATGATACATAGTTATCTTTAGGCTATGATGCTCGTTAGATAACAATTCCAAGATTTTAATTTAATCAAATTTCGCAGCAGGATGATATCGGTTAACGTAGTCTAAAACTATTAGAAACGACTGCAATTGTGCATATTTTATAAATAAGCAACTAAAAAAGTACAACTTTTTTAATATTTATTTTATGTACATTATAATAAATAAATATAAAGTATCATAATTTTTTTATAAATTTTATTTGTAAGACAGTAAATTTTATTTTGGTATAAATGACGTTTAAATTAACATAATACACTTTGAGTTATACTAATTTAATAACTATAAATTCCCGTTATGAATTGATAAATATATAATAACTGACTAGCTTGATAGTGAGTTAAATTTTACACAGCTAAATTATGTTAATAGAGTTAATCTGAAGTGTTTATTGTTTTTTTTTTTTTTAACTGATTTATAAATTTGTTGTGAAACGTAATACATATACTTTATTATTACGAATAATACTTATCTGATTATACGATTATATAATATTAGTTTAATGTTTAGATAGTATTTGGCCATTCTCATTAGAGGAAACGGAAGATAATTTTATGTATTTTGATAAGAAAAGTAAGCATAAAAACAAACAAAATATTTTTTAATATATATAATATTATTTACGTGTTTAAATAATTAAGAAATGCCTATCAATGCTTTTCCTATATGTATACAATAATTACTTAATCAATATTTGTTTACTGTATATACCCATGGCTAAATATATATACTCTGTAGTCTCTGTTTCATCTAAGAGTAAACCGCGTTCGCGCATCACGTATGACGATTATGATGAATCGTTCGGCCAATTTTGTCCCTCCTAAGCACAAAATCAAGATGCGCCCACTCGCCATCTAGTATTTTTTTAATGTAAACATGATGACCCATAAAGTATAATTTCAATTTACTCTGTATTGTTTCCAGTAAGTAAACACTAGATATCGTGTCGGCGTTATTGTTAAGTGTTATTGCTGACGACCGCCAGCAAATATAAGACCCTGGCTGGCAGCTTTGAGGTGGATGCGCGCGGCCCGATGAAAAATGGTCGCCACCCGGTTTACTCTTAGATAGAGCAGAGTATAGGTATGTCAGCAAATTTGTAAAATGTTGTTATAATTTCGGTATGTATTATCATTCCATGATATATATTATGAAAGAAAATCACAGCTAGCAGTGATTTATAGAGTAGGTTATTATTATCTGCTTAAATCATGTGAAATATCTCCCTCTATGTGATGTATGATTATTCGACCAATAAACGGCAGTTTTTAGATTTTACCATTTTTTAATAAACTACCGTTTTGTGTGTTTTGAGAAACAAATTTAAAGTCTTTTCAAAACAGTTTTAAAAGGTTGTTCGTTTAATTTGAAATATTTTACATTTTATTTTTATTTTACCTAGATCAATCAACATATGTAAAATATATATTGAAAAATACAGATAAAAGTGAGTTTAATTTCACATTCTCACATAAAGGTTTAAGTTAGATTTATGTTATATATTACTTTTGTTAATTGTTTAGCTTATCCTTGACAACTATAGTATTTATTACTTATGGATTCATGTATTTAAATACATTGTGTAACCATGTTGTCAGGGCGTACTCAATAAATCTTTTTGGTGGTGGTTTAAAATTAAAAATGTAGTATCTTACATAAAATAATACCATAATAATAAATAAAAACATCTACACAAATAAGAAAATAATATTTTTTAATATAATTTTAGGGTAGTTTGTACCCCCAAAACTACCTCTTTGGCCCGTTCTTGAATATTGTTACCTACAATTATTAACAGTGAGATTTATTTAATTGTAACATTAACACATCATCTGAATTTTTAATAAATAGAACTTTGGTCGATTAAGGACAGTTATGAAGACTTCATAAATAAAATAAATCGTACGTATTATAAACAATTACCAACAAATTATAATATTCCATTAAATTTTAAACAATTTTATTTGAAATTGAAAAATTTAACATAAGATGCCTTTTTAAAGCAATAAATAACTAATTTGATTTGGTGTACTACTTTTTATCCTTTTAAGGACAAAAATTTTAAAAACATAAACACTGACATATGTATAGATACATATTTAGTGAATAATTTATTGGATGTTTTAAAAATGCAAAACTATATTTTATATTGGTAAAAAAATAGTTAAGAAAAAAAATAAGGTACAATGTTATAATTTTTAACATACGAACAAAGAAAAACGAATTAATTACATATGTATATACTACATGCAATAAAAAAATTTAAATTAAAAAGTGGGAATGTCGATTGTGGACGTTCCTCCTTCGTCCCTTTGGTCTTCGGAGAAATTAGTTGTTTATTATATTTAAAAATTGAATGCAATGATATTGCATTACAAATACGATTCTGAGCGAAACTCAATATATTACAATATAGTATATTAATAATTTATTCCAAAATTTTACCATATGTGTAAATGACGAATGTAAATATTTAAAATAAATTTCAATTTTTTACGATTTAAACTTATTTAGTTATCAAGAAATAAAATAATGAAAACGTAACTTTGGTTATTTTCAAGAACTTTTATCTTTGATTAAGTCTCAGAAGACATTAGATTTCATATGTCTTACAAATTAAACTATACTTTATGGAAATATTTTCCCTATATTGATGGTAATGGTCCTTAGGGAAATGCTGACTCCATGACCTCAAATTATTTGCTTGAGTTTACAGAACATGAATGTTTGATCATGAAAGTTAGTGTAGCGGATCAATTTGATTAGATACATAAATATATTACGTCATTAAAAAACTAAAATATAAACATTGAAGTTATTGTTGTACTCGATACTGAGTGCATCAAACATTATTGTATAGATCCGTATAAATATACCAGTTCTCCGGATTGTTTATACGAGTAAACAATAATATGGTTTCAATGCGATTTAAAATAGATTATGTATTTATTTAAAAAAGAAAAATAATAAAATTTATTATTTAAGCTACTTCAATAATTTGCACATATTTTCAATACGTTTTAAGATTTCATTTGTAGTGAGCAATATGCTAGTAAGTAAAATATTTAATTATAGAAGATATCTTACAAAAGTTTATTTATAATTTATATTGAATTAAATTCAAATTAATATAGGAAACTCAAAACTAAGTCAAATGTTTTATTCTATTGTACACGTATGAACAGATGTGTATTTTGTGTGTTATTCAGATAATTTATATATATATATATATGTAATTATATTAACAAAATAATTTTTCAACGTATCTCGTGTGTTATTCGCGCTTCTTCCGTAGTGATTATATCTCCGTGAAACTGGCACTTTGTGTTGAGGCTCAAAGTCCACTTTAGGAATATCAAGAGAAGGAAGACCTTCCTTATTAATGATTATATTATTTAAAAGACAAACGCATTTAACTACGATGTCCACTTTATCTGGATCGTTTTGCAGCTCAGTTTTTAAAACACCTCCATTTGGCTCCACTAGAATACGGAAGGCACATTTTGCGCATCGCCTAGATCGTATTGACTACCAGATTATAAAAAAACCGCGCACAGTGTAACCGCTTTGTTCTGACGAGGATTTCGGACGTACTCGTCAGTATATATTTTCGCCAGAACTCGCATGCATAGTAACCGTAGCCTTACACGCCGGGGCGTTTTAAACGCGTATGAAAACACGTTGTATAAAATTACTGGTTAGTAAACGTACACATCCGAACGCTTAAAATGAAACCGTTGCGTTCTCGATCATGCCGGAGTTGCAAGGTTAGTGGGGTTTACTATCTACACTATGAGACGCGTCTCGCCGTTCGTAATTACCTCAGTCCTCAATATTTATTATCATCGTCACCGTTGTGTTTAGACTATTTACGTGTTTCTTAATATTTATTTATTTTTGTTTTTATGTTGTAATTTGTCCTCATAGCTTATGATGTTTGTTATAATACAAATTTTGTTTTTATATTAAATTATTAATTTAAGGAAATTGTAGCATTTTCAAATATAATATTTCATTTTGTTTTTTAGTTTTTTATTTCTTACCATATGGATAAAATAAAAAAGGGAGGAGTCTAGGCATATTAATGTAATATTTTTTTCAGGGTCTCCCTATACAAAAACATCACGCCTCGCTACTGTAAACGAGTATCAAAAACGTCTCGTCTTATGGGATCCAAAAGACACATTTTATAAATTACTCAATAAAAAAAAAAGGTTGCATTGGATATTATAAGTTCGGTTGTTAATATTGATGCTGACGCGATAAAAAAAAAAAAGTTCAGTTTTAAATTCATGTAGATGAGAGCGCCAGACAATAAAAAATAAGGCCATGGAATGGGAGCAGATGATGTTTATTGTTCTACGTGATTCGCTTAAAAGGCTTTAAATTTTTTGCACACGAAATATCAGCCAATAACAACATTAAATACAATTATTACTTATTAGTCTAGTGTTTGAAAATGTCATAAAATATAAAGTTGTGAAATATTTCAGTGAAATTATATGTCCTATATTATCCATACAATATTTTCTAAATTAAGATATTTCATCTCGATTGTGATAATAATACGCGGGCTCCAAATAAGATTAAGTCAAAATCGTCGAGTTTTTCTCACTAAGGTGACAAAATATTAAATATCGAAACTGATATACCATAATATTGTTACAAAGTCCGCGAGTAAATCAATTTATCATTTGAATGGTCAACCG
Source organism: Eriosoma lanigerum (assembly GCA_013282895.1). Taxonomy (NCBI): domain Eukaryota; kingdom Metazoa; phylum Arthropoda; class Insecta; order Hemiptera; family Aphididae; genus Eriosoma; species Eriosoma lanigerum. The sequence continues at coordinate 32,624,106 of CM023358.1, forward strand.
TTTGACGACGGAAAGATTATTTTCAACTCGTATCATACAATTATTACTTGGATACATTTTCATTTGCCGTTTATAAAAACCAAAAAGCTAGACAAAATTACGTAAACTTACGATTATCCAATTTCTATTCTATAAAAAGTAATGAATGTATTGATATATTTACTGTGTTTTCTTGGAATCGAATTTATGTTTTAAATTTAAATTACCGAAAAACATACCAAACAGTTTATATTTTGTAAAATTATAAAGCAGATTTTTAATACTTTTGAATAAAAAAAAAATATTTCTGTTTTCTAGAAAACATAGATGATATATCAATAAAATGAAATTTCTTTACATAATTACAATAGGATCATTAAAACTATACGTATTTTTGTCTAGCTTATAAGTCTTAAATGACTAAAATACAACGAGTATCCTCTTCCCTTAAACACCTCTTGTGGTGTTTTGAGCATCTTTAAAATAAAAATAATAAAAAAGTGGAAAGGCCGGTTGTGGACGTTCCTTTTTCGTCACTTCCGTCATCGGAGAAATTAGTGGTTTATTATAATTGTATCTATAAAATGTATTAAAATGTATGTATGAAAAATAAACTTCAAATCTCTATGATCAATATTCAAGGAGTTATCATTCCTTTTTTAAGGAAAACTTTAAGGAAATTTAAAAAATACGCTAAACAAAGTAACAATCAAATGAAATTTATTATGAAATAGGTACCCCACTGTGATAATTATTTCTACTTGAAAAAAATTTTTCATACATCTGAAAAAAAAAAATAAAAAACCTATAAAAATTGACGATTTTCCGCTTTTTAAAGAAAAATATTTGGGAAATTCGAAAAATGAGCTAAATAAAGTACCAATAAGATAAAATTTGGTATAGAAAAGTTCCCTTTGTGTGGTAATCGGACCATTATTTCTACCCGAAAAAATGTTTTCATACATAAAAAAAAAAAAACATCTTCGTAAAATCAATACATTCCAAAATGTTTATATAATAATTATAATTATTAAACCGCAATGAACGAAAGTAAAACTTGAACTGTGTATCTGTAGAACATGCAACGTGCCATTTATTGTAAAAACAATAAAAACATAGCGAACACCACAATTAATAACAACAAATACTATGTTGACTGTAAACGTGTGTGATGGTTGCAAACATCGCACATGCGTGTACTGCGTGTGCTGCACCGTGATGGTTGCATTTTATGTGGACGCACCTTAACAACCTATAGCATAGTCTATATTCAATATTATATTTACATAAAAAATATATTTTAACTTAATGTGAATAGAAGAATATCAAATGAAAAATAACTTAGTAATTTACAATAAATTTAACTAGTTAAGTTAAAAATTAGAAGTTAAAAAAAAGTAACTCGTTATATAACTTAGTTAAAAGTAACTTAATTTTTAACTCGTTAATTCGTAACCTTGCTAATGTCATTGAATTTATAATATAAATACACATTTATGCATATTATATAATATATAATGTAATGATAATGTTGATGATGATACTGTAATGATATATACTCTTTAGATAAATAAAAAAATTAGACGGAATTGTGTTTCTCTATAAAAAAAAAAAAAAAACAAAGAAACAATATTTTAAGGCTTTATTTCAGGTGTTTCTTTAATTAAAGTTACTAAACTAAATATATTGTATTAAAGAAAATTAATATTGCACACAATAATAACAGCTGACTCTCATATCATATTACTACAAACATCAAATCTCACCATGACGACCTCTAATGGACTTTGTCGGTAGAGCTAAAAGATACAAACTGAAGAATTATGCACATGAGTTCGTGACATATTTTCCTTACATTTATTATAAAATTGATGCTAATATCTAAATATACACAAATACCGCTAGAATAATAGGTAAAACAAGCTTATGGAACCGCATGATAAAAATATAAATTGCATGTAATAGGATAATATTATTATTTTAGAACAAAATAACATTATAGTTACCATAATCTGTAACAATAATTTATTAGTCACTACTTTATAAGTATTATTACTAAGTACCTATTTTGTTTGTTACATTTTACTATAAGATAAGAGTAGCAGTTTTATAAATATTTAAAAATATAATAGGTACATTATTCAGAACTAAATAAATGTAATTTTCTATGAGTTAATTTATGACTTTAAATAATATTATATTATTTCGTAAGATATCACATATTTTTTGCCAAATCTCCATTAAAATTTAGTGAAATTGTATGTTGAATTATAATTAAATTTTGTTTTGAGGGAGTACAGACACTGTTGACATCCTACCCCCCCCCCCTCCAACGAAATTCATCACTTTATTTGAGATTAGGTAAATTTATTTTTATATACCTAGTCTACATAAAATGTAGTAAGAATAATATAGTAAATAGAACATGCGTATGTGAGGCAGTATTAACAAATGAGTCAGAAGTCTTTAATAAAATTCATTCGGTAAATTATTATAATATAATATTGTTTATGGTACTTACTTCACTATAATTAAATATAAAATATATTAATCCTTAAAAATTCATGTTAGTTTCAATTGCATACATGTTACAAAATAATTTGTTTAAATACGTAAAAATATAAATTTAATGCTACATTAATGTTTATACGATATTATATTTATAGTATTAATGACTTTATAATAATATAAAATATATAATAATTGTGTAAAACATTTTCATATGTTTAGACATGCAGGGTGTATTGAGTTACTCTCAAGTTATAGAAGGAAAGAAATGTATGTTAAAATTTGTATTTCTCAAGAAATGTTAATTGCTTTTCACATAAAATATAAATGTATAATATTCTTCCAATTATTTTCTTGATATTTTTGTTTTTATGGTGATTTTCAATAAACAGAGAAAGTTGTAAATAAAACGTTTTCATAGTTATTTTCTTTTTTACTTTGTAAAATTTACGCAGATATGCCATATTTTTACTAAATAATAAAAAATTAGAGATGTCACTGATTCTATATTCTATTCGTTTCTCCTTAGTTATTTTAATCCTTGGAGTAACGACGACAACAATAAGGTCCTAAGTGAAATGTACAGTAATATATTGAAAAATATATTCGAAAAAAATAACAAAGAAAAACAAAAATGGTTTCGTATTGCAGCAATAGAGAACTAATGAATATAATATACGATAATTATTCAATATGATGTGAATTTTAATTGGAGCGGTGTTTGTACAATAGATTGAGAATGTGGTGAGGAGGTGGTGCGATTGCACCATTGACCGGTTTTTCTCGCCGATTGCCATTTCGGCGACAACAGTGAATCATCTATACATGAATGTAGTAGCCCCATCAAATATCGAACAAATCTTTAACGATTGTTAATCTACCTATTCTTTTATCTTATTTTATGTTGTTTTTATATCACAAATTACGATAAATAATAAGTATGCTGATAAATATTGAATTCAAAATGCCAATATGTTAGTTGTATAATACCTACTGTTAAATTTACTTATCATACACATAGTATTATGTTTGATTTTCACACCATAGTAACTGAACAAGAGTTATAGTTGATTAAGTTTGGTTATTGTTAGTTGTTAATGTAATATTTTTTTATATAATTATTATTTTATATACAGTGTGATATAATAAGCATACTCACTAACCCTTTTTTGCTTTAACTATGCATATTTCTTCTGACATTTTTATTTACTTAATATCCGTATTTAGACGCAATATCATTGCAAATTATATAATAATATAATATAATATAAAAATATAAGACCAACACAAAACATTTCGTTACTTACCTTTCTGATTTGTTACTTTGGTCCACAAATTCTTATAACGGATTCATTAATATTTTGTTTTTGTTGTGGAGACGTCCAACAACAAAATTATGTCAGAATTACGATACTTCCAAATAATGAAAAAAAGCGTTTAAAATTAGTTTTTTTCATCTTATGAGCATTTATTTGTATTAAAAAGCGTAACATTTATTTTATATTTTCTATATTGTATAATAAATTATATTGTTTCTTTTTTTTTTTAGATGTACACTCAACGAATTTATACGATTTTAGTTATTTAGAAGAAAATTACTATGATTTTATAAATTTTCTTCAAAATACAGGTAAGTGTAGCAATATGCATTTATACATTATTTTGTCCGTATACACTTTAATATTTTATCAATACAATTATTAATTAAAGGCAAATACAATGTTTAAATTAATATGGAAACAAACAATAAATACAATAGTCCGGAGGACATTTGACATCTCGCTTTTACACTGTTACACACACTTTGTCTATACTACATATACGTACGACTTGCTACACTCAATGGCACCGACGTAGTGACAATTTCAATAAGCACTACGCATTCGGACAGTGCGACAGACATTATCTCCCTGCCAGGCATTCCCAATTACAATTATATTATTACATAAGTAAAATTATACTTCAATGAAATGATTTTAAAATAAAAGAAAATAATTTATTAAGTTATAACTGACAAAAATAATTGTAATTGAAAACATGTCTTATTCAAAAATGCTAACAATTTTTGATACATAAATTTACAATGAACAAACATATGCCACGGGATTTTATAAATTTAGTGTTCAAGAATTATTCTGAAGTTTCAGACCAATAGATTTTTTAGCCGTCATTCGGAATTGACGTAACCATCTAACGCGACATTTTGAAATGGATTATCAGTATAATATATTGCAATATATTGAGATACGCTCACAATCGTATTTTCTAATGTAATATCATTGCATTCAAATCTTAATAATTATAATAAACCACTAATTTCTCCGAAGACCAAAGAGACGAAGGAGGAACGTCCACAATCCGTCTTATGATTATTGTGTATTTGTGTAAACGATATTATGTTTATTATTAGTATATGTCATATATATATAAATTGGTTTATAGATAGTTACAAAATATAAAACCCGAAATAAATTAATAGCATCTCACGTATTTGCTGTCAGACTTATAAATTGTCTTGATTATCTGGATATTATGGCAATATGAATTATTTATTATTTATATTAAAAATTTAGATTATTTAAGATAATCGTACAACGAATACGGAAATAATAAACGGCTGCATTTAAATATATATATATATATATATATATATATATATCTAATATATATTTATAACCGAACACAAAATATTAATTACTAATAAGTAACAAGTATTTAATAGGAATAATGCATAGTCTTTTCTAAATAACGTCATATATTTTTAGCCCGGGATATTTTTTTACGTACAAGGTACAAGTAATGCCTGAGACAATGAAAATAAAAATGAAAAATTTTCGAAAAAATCAAACTAATTTTCACAAAAAAATTTATCTTATGAATTTATCTAGATAAATGAAATTTTTAGCCACAATAAATACGTAGATAATTTATATTTATTTATCTAAATAAGATAAAAGATAAAAAAATAATTATCTATATAATTTATATAAGATAAATCCCAACACTGCCATTAAGATATAAGAGATAAAAGAGAAATGTGTATAATTATACGAGTATCGTTAACTCATCATATTAATTTATTGTTTAGATTGTTGGGTATTCTTCCCAAAGGAATATGAAGATTATTATTTGTATAATAATATGGAGAGTAAGTATATAAACAATATATAACATTATTATAGGACGTTATAATATAAATATTAAAAGGCTATTTTGATGGCAATAATTTGATATATTTTATTATTTGTATTGAGCCAAAAGAATATAAACACACTTTTTTTTTCTTATATACAATAATTATTTAATTTATAACTTATAAAATAACTCTCGTTATAAAAAAAATATCAAAAGTTAAAACATTACAATTTATTACAAACACAAACAAATATATATTTTACATGCCCATAATTAATGACGTTTACATAAATGACATAATATGCACGCATTTTATTCCTTCAAGCATTCCTCCGTTGTTTAAGTTCTCATAGAGGAAAATTGGGTTGAATGTCATTGTGTTATGTTATAATTAAAAGTTAAATATAATAATATTAAATTAATAAAAATATTGTAAGTTCAGTCAGATATACAATATAGGTGCTATTAATATTTCTTTTGGATTCTAAGGGAAGCGAAGAATGTATTGGTTTTATAAAAATGTTTTTTTTTCTTGATGTATGAAAATACTTATTCGGGTAGAAATAATGGTCTGATTACCACAAATATAGTATGCATTCGATAGAAAATCGCGTTTAGTTGGTACTTTATTTAGCTCATTTTTCGAATTTCTCAAAAGTTTTTTCTAGGGAGACGAAAAAAAATTGCTAAATTATGTCCAAAAATCGGCAAAATTACGGTTTCTGTTATTTTAAAGTTTTTAAATTCGTGATAACTAATTGAGTTATGATCGTAAGGACGTAAGGTAAAATTTTGGAATAAATTATTAGTATAGTATATTGTAATATATTGAGTTTCGCTCAGAATCGTATTCGTAATGCAATATCATTACATCATGTATTTTTTATTTTTATGATTGAAGACACTTTTAGAGGTAGAAATAATGGTTAAATTACCACAAGTAGAGTATGCTTTCAGTAGCAAATTGCGTCTAGTTGGTACTTTATTTAGCTCATTTTTCGAATTTCTAAAAAGTTTTTCCTTGGGAGGAGAATAACTACCAAAAATTTGCAGAAAATCGATAAAATTACGATATCTATTATTTTAAATTTATAACTAATTGAGTATTAATCGTAGGGATATGAAAATTTTCTTCAATATTAACATAGGTAGCATTCAAGTAAATCCCGTTATGACTCTTTTTAGTGTCTCTTTGATGTTTAGACATATACGGCTTAATGTTTTTACAAAATATTTTGATAATCGAGACTGATAATTTTTTTCATAGGCTTTTAAAGTAAGAGTTCTAAAAAATAGCCAAAATTACGGTTTCATTATTTTATTTATTGATAACTAAAAAGTTTAGATAGTAGAAAATTGAAATTTATTTTAATTATTCACATTCGTCATTTACACACAAGGTAAAATTTTTGAATAAATTATTAGTATAGTATATTGTAATATATTGAGTTTCGCTCAGAATCGTATTTCTAATGCAATATCATTGCATTCAAATCTTAAGTATAATAAAAAATTAATTTCTTCCAAAGGACGAAGAAGGAACGTCTCCAATCGACATTCCCACTTTTTATAAATTGTATATATTTATCAAATAATACAATGTTGTAAGAAAAATTTTAATACAAATAAGTTATCACTTGTTATTAAATAATTAAATTCAAAATCAGCATATATACATCCTAAATACATATTGCTGATTTTTAACAATTAAACGCTATATTTTCTTACTTTAAAAAGAAACTTTTAAGAAATTTTAAAGAAAATGAGTCAAATAAAGTTATTTTATCAAATAAAGTAATATAATTTTCGACAACGTCAAGCCTAATTTGTCGTAAGTGGTAATAGGACTATATTTTCTGCACAAATAATTGTTTACAGATGTGAGGTTGAGATTTATTCTTACTACAAAAGAATCGAGTAGGATTTCCCAATTCCACTTGGGTAGAGTCTGGAGCTCTAAGGTTTTTATTATTATACGTACACTTATTTCTGTTATGGTTTTAATATCTCATAAATACATAGTAAAATTGATTTCCATCGACTATTTTCGAATATTACACATTTTAACATTTTGACATTTTAAAGTTTTTATCGTTATTAATGTTACCATCACAAACATGTCTGAAATACATATATCCGTCCGGTAGTCATATTAGATCGATAAATTTCAGATAATTTAATACATTTTTTCATAAATGTAGTTATTCCGTTTGCGAGTTTGGTGTTGCCAGCTTAGCGTTTTGTAAAGGGAATGTGACGTTGAGCCGGCAGAATATTGTTGTTACATATGTGGTGATAAGAAAATTTAAATACCTTGTTTATTTACGTATAGTTATATTAATTACTATATAGCCGCCAGATCGTGACGATGGTTATAATTACCATAATTACCAAAATTCCTGATGTTATACATAAATATGTTTATATGTAATTACATTAATATGTAATGAAGTATTAATTGAACATAATATCAATAGCAATGCTCATTTATTTTACACATACCAAAGTATTAGATAACATTTTGTTGTATTTTTAACTGATTTATTTTTTCTAGATCAAATAGAATATGCAAAATATATATTGAAAAATACATATACAGGTGAGTATAATTTCACACAATCTCACATAAAGGTTTAAATAAAATTTGAGTAAGATATTACTTTTGTAAATTGTTTAGTCTATACTTGCCAACTATAATATTTATTACTTACGTATTCATATATACATTCAAATATATTGTGACACCCAAATATCAGGGCGTGCTCAAGATTTTCTTTTGGTAGTGGTTATAAATTAAAAATGTAGTATCTAATATAAAATAATACCATAATAATTAGTAAAAACATATAAACAAATAAAAAAATATTCACTTTTTTAATTCAATTTTAGGGTGGTTTGTATCCCCAAAACTACCTCTTCGGCTCGTTCTTGAAAATTGTTACCTACAATGACAGTGAGATTTATGTGATTATATTATTAACACATCATTGTGAATGATAATAATTGATAATAAATTCACTGTCAATGGCCGCCATTACACTCGCATATCACATAGTTGCTGACATACCTATATATTTTAGCAATAGATATACCCCTTATAAAATACAATTTAACATAACAATTTATCACAAAAGCAAATAAATTTATATTTAATTTAAAAAAATTAATGACGTTCACATAAACTACACTATAGACATGCATTTCATTCCAGCATTCCTTCATCGCCCCTTATGTTCTCTTAAAGAGTTAATAGAGTTGAATGTTATTATGTTTATTTATTTTTATAAATTGTGTATATTTATCAAATAATGTTCAACTGAAAAATTATTTATTACTTAAAATAAAATAATCGAATTCAAATTCGTCAAAAGTACAGTTTCTGTACATGCTGCAGTTTTTCAACAATTTTTTAACAATATATATTCTCATCTCAAAGAGAAAGTTTTACAAAGTTTTCAGAAAAATGGGTTAAATAAAATACCAAATATATGTAATTTTCGATGAAAGCAAGCCTTATTTGTAGAAAGTGGTAATTGGACTATTTTTTCTGTCCGATAAAATGTTAACAGATATGAGGTTGTGTATTATTTATAACCTAAAAGAATCGGGTAAGATTTCCCAAATCCACCTTGGATCGAGATCCATAGGCTGGATCTCCAAGGTTTTTATTAATATAGGAACATGTGTTTCTGTTTTGGTTTTAAAATTTCACAAATAATTTAATTTATTTCTCTTGACTATTGTAGAATTTTACACATTTGATCATTATTTTCTTACATATAGCCATATAGGTCTCTTTCCCAAATTATAATATTAATTTCCATTAATTATTGTCGAATTTCATACATTTAAACATTACAACATTTTACCGTATTTATCATTACCATCAACAAAATGTTTGATTTTCTCATATCCGTTTGGTAGTCACTTAGTCACTAGGTCGATGAATTTCAGATAATTTAATCCATTTTTTTCATTGATGTAGTTATTCCATCGGCGAGTTCGCTTTTGACCGCTTCGAGTTCCATAAAGCGAATGTAATTTTAGGCGACGGAATATTGTTGTCAAATAGGGTGGTTTTAACAAAAGTTATATAGATTTATTTATGCATACTATTTTATTATTATATTATAATAATAAATAACATGTATATCATGATTTATACATTACATATTTATATAATTATATAAATATCACTATTACCATACGTCAAACTGTATTGAATAGAATATTTAATGTAAAATCTCCCCCACACATCATATGCCCTAAAAATGTAATTCGTGCCGGAGACAATCTTAACTACATATTTAGTATTTATAGTATACATTTTAATAACAATGGTTATTATATTCATTTTTAATATATCAAAATATTATATAACATTTTGTTGTATTAACTGATTTATTTTTATTTTACTTAGATCGACCAACATTTGTTAATCGTTTATTTCCAAATCCACGTAAAAATAAGTTTAATTTTATAAACTCACATAAAAGTTAGATTTAAGTTATATATTGCTTTTGGAGGTGGTTTAAAATGTAGTATCTAAAATAAAATAATAAAATAATATTAAGTAAAAACATGTACACAATTAAAAAAATATTCACTTTTTTTTCAGTTTTAGGGTGGTTTTAACTCCCAAAACTTCCTCCTCGGCTCGCTCTTGAATATTGTTACTTAAAATTATTGATAGTGAGATTTATCTGATTATATTATTAACACATCATTTTAATTTTAATATTTAGGACAATGGTCGATTTATGACAGTTATGATGAATTCATAAATAAATTAAATCGTACGTATTATAAACAAATACCAACAAATTAAAATATTCCATTAAATTTTAAACAATTTTATTTATTATTAACGTAATATGACTTTTTAAAGCAATAAATAATTAATTTGATATGGTTTACTATATTTTTTTAAGAACAAAAGTTATAAAAACATTAACACTGACATATGTATAGACACATATTTAGCGGATAATTTATTATATGTTTAAATGTATTTTACATTGATAAAAAAAGTTACATGTAAAATAAAATAAGTTACAATTTTATAATTTTTAACATTCGTACAAATAAAAATAATTAAATACACATGCATAATGTATATTATACTACATGCAATAAGAAAAAAAGGATTAATTATTGGCAAAAATTAATGTGAAAGTATAGTAAATATAATGATAAATGTATTAATAGATGGAAGTATTTTGGTCAAGTCAGCAAGGAGATATGTTAAAATACGAATAATACATTTAACCTCATACAAGACGTGATTAAGAAAGTCTATAGACCCACAGGCCTCAGAAGACTATATTTTCACGTGCTTTAAACTTTATATAAAAAAAAATGATTTATTGAGTTTTCCAAATGTAAAACATTATAACAATTTTTATTTTATAGTCTCTCAAAAATTGAAATTTAACTATACTTTAGGGAAATATTTTATCTATACTGCTGCAAATAAACCTTAGATAAGGAAAAGCTGGCCCTCAAATTATCTTAATTCCGTGTTTGAGTTTACAAAACATTAATTTTTTGTTCATGAATGTTTGAATGGCTGATCAATTTAGTTAGATACATTTATACATACAACATTAAAAAAACGAAAATATAAATATTGATGTTTTCGTTGTACTCAATACTAAGTGCTTGAGATATTTTTGTATGGCCGTATAAAACGACCATTCCTCCTAATTGTATACACGAGTAAAGAATAATGGCGTTTAAATGCGATTTAAAATTAATTATGTATTTATTTAAAAATTAAAACTATACAATTTATTAATGTAGCTATTTTAATATTTTATTCATATTTTTAATACGTTTTAAGTTTTCTTTTATAATAATAAATATGCTAGTAAGTAAAAGATTTAAATTAAAGAAGATATCTTGCAAAGGTTTATTTATAATGTATATAAAATAAAACTCAAAATAATATCGGAAACTCAAAATTAAGTCAAATGCTATATTCTACTATTAATGTTTGAGTTAATTTTTTTTTATAATTTATCTAAATAAACTGTAGTAAGAATGTGGTACGTAAAATATGCGTATGTGAGGTAGAACTAACAAATGAGTCAGTAGTGTCTAATAAAATTAATTCCCTATATTATTATAATTTAATATTGTTTATGGTGCTTATGTCATCATAATTAAATATAAAATTTATTAATCCTTGAAAGTTTATGTTAGTTTCAACTGCATACATGTTACAACATAATTTGTTTAAATACGTAAAAATATAATTTTTTTTAAAATTATTGTTTATACGATATTATATGAATAGTCTTTATGATTGTGTAAATTATTTTTAGTCTTAATGACTATATAATAATATAAAATATATAATAATTGTGTATATTATTTTCATATGTTTAGACAAGGAAGGTGTAATGAGTTACTCTCAAATTATTGAAGGAATGAAATGTATGTTAAAATTTTTATTTCTCGAGAAATGATAATTTCCTTTTACATAAAATATAGTTTTCTAATATTATTCCATTAAAATTCTATATATTAATGTTTTTTTGGTGATTTTCAATAGATAGAAAAAGTTGTAAGTTAAACGTTTCCTTAGTTATTTTTTTTTCTTTGTAAAGTTTACGCAGGTATGACAAATGTTTATTAAATTATAAAAAATTAGAAATGCCACTGATTCTGTACGTTTCTCTTTTGACATTTCAATTAAAAGAATATTCTATTATATCTTTATAACAATTTGAAAGTAATATAATATTATGGAATATGAATAAATGGCTCTGAGTGACGCTTAGTCAAGAATAAAAATACTAATTTTGTTATAATAAATTGGTGTTGAGGACAAGACACTATTCCAAATGATTTATTTTTCAGTAATTCTTCCTTTCACTTAAGAAAATAATTTTAAAAAATAGAAAATTACTTAAATTATGTAACAACTAGATAGTTAGTTTGGTAATAGACCTAGATTGGAATACCATATTAGTTGTTCAATCATTCAGTCATACGATAGTGCAGATTCAATGAAAGGTGGCTAAAATGGTCAACAAACCATTGATAAATAGCATAATATTTTATCTACGTATGGTCAGTTTTGGCCGTTAGGCACACCGTTTTAAACTAGTTATTGTTGACGCAGGATGCAGCTATGCTTGTGTGCATCTATTTGTAAATTTAGAATTACTACGAGTATATATGCAGTAGACAACTTTGTTTTTTTTGTATTTATATTAAAATTTCCCGTTTCCAATTTATTTTGTTTTACATTTCTCTTAATATTATAAAGAGATGACTGATTAAAGGTGATTAAGGTACCGGTTTATGTAAATTTGTGAACGGTCAGGTTCAAGATAACTCATCATTCATGTTGTGAAGTACCCTCTAGTGAATTAATAAAATATCACCCATAATCTATGAACTATTTTGGTATTTATATGAATATCTTGGAATATGACATAACAGTACCTAAATTTTATTTTTATATATTTAAATAATTTTATAAACATATTATATTGAAATCCGAAAACTAAAATCAATATAGAAATAAAAAGAAGAAGAATGTAATGACATGATCAGTTAATAATAAGTAGTTTAAAAATATTTACAAGTAGGTAGCTTTTCACACAACATTTTTCAATTGTTCTAGAATATACAACCATAAATGTACAAGGGTTTTTTTAGTAAATAGGCTTACTATAATATACATATGTACATACCATTTTTAATAATTATATATATTTAAGGTAAGAACAAAAACTCATTTTAGGAAGGGAAAAATGTTTTAGATCAGACTAAACCCCCCATCTTAATTTCATCCATGTACATAACAGAGTTATACTTTTAATGAACTAATGAAAGCAAAATAATATAGGTTTTACGATTTACATTATATTATTTAATAAATTAAATAATTACCTTATATTTAAATATATTTTTTGGTCTAAATTACTGTTAAATTTTAAATCCTTCTAATTTCCGCGTTAGTCGTTTTGTACTTTATAATTGTAAATTTTTTTTAATTGTTGAAAAGATATATAATATTATAGACTTTAGTATTTATTTATAATATTTAGTTTTACTACTCGAAATGATGTAAGAGGACGAAAGATACGACAGCGAAACTATAAAATAACATTAAAATATTTTACAAACATCACAAACATAGTAGAATCACAGTCAAAGATTAAAATATATTATCAATAATTAAAATCGCAAATTTCATTTAATTATTATAAAATTACTAATTCGTTATAAATTTACATTTGAAAGGGTTTTATTCTGATGAACATAATGATGTGCATTATCAAAAATAATGAAAAAAAATCCCTGTATGTACAGATAAATAATAATAATTATCTTATAAATAATATAATTTAAATCGTACTAATTTTGTTTTCATAAAATAATTAGAAATATAACAGTTGTATACATTGAAGTAACTAAGGAGAGGGTTCAGTTCTATCTAAACCTTGTTGAGTCCTCTCTAAAATAATTTGTTGTTTATAGCTTATATATATATATGTGATTATTATAATGCTATGTATGTCTATTGTCTATGAATAATTGTTCTAATCAAACAATAAAATATTATTAGACCTATCATATTTAAAATATCATAATATAAGATGTTTAAACAAATATTAACATGAACAACTGGTTAACTTACATAATTTTCTTTATATTTATACAAGTTTAATATGAACTACTTTCTCCTGACAATAAAAATTATTTTTAGCACACGCTAACTAAACAAAATAAAAATTTAATTCCAACTTGGCGAGTATAAAGAAATGAACCTGACTGCTGTTAGTCTGTATACAATATACATGAAAAACAGCAGGCTGTTTGCAGAAATAATAATTATTTTGCAAACATTCTACGACACCACAGCAAAGAGGCAATATTCTTTTCGAAAAAAAAAATTTCTTTACATACCTATATATTATGTGATAATACAATAGCCAAAGTTTACATTTTCTATGATAAAAATAATAACCATAAATAATTTTTATTTCAATATTCAATTTTTTCGAAATATTAAAAGAAATAATTATAATTTTAGTGATGGAAATACATCATAATTTAAAAATGGCATGTAAGTCATAATACAAGATTGTATAATATTAATAATATTATAGAAAAGATGCTTAATTTATTATAGAGCTTAATTAAAAGACTATTTTGTTTGAAATATTTATAAATTAATTAAATTACTACTTTTGTTGATCATAATGTACGTAGACATAATAATTGCATTGTATTCAAGTTATTTTTAAACTATCGGTTTAAACTGATTTATAAAATTAACGGAACTGTAAGCATAATCATTAAATGAGGCTATAACAACCCACCAGAAAGAGCGTATATTGTGGTAAAATTTTAGACTTAAATCTATATAATACTATTTAGTATTTACATTATATCATATGTATTCATTATAATGATACGGAAAATTGGATGATGTATCCGTCACAAGGTTACTCTCACTCGGATAGAACAGGTTTTGACAAGTTGTCCGAGAGGTCCTTAAGGGGACCGTCGTCGACGTTTCCCACGTAAAAAATTTTCCGAAATGAAATACTTATTTAATTTGTTCACTTTATATGTTTTAAAAATAATGTTTTATTTTCAGTGCCATCAGATACTAATAGGTCATGTGAAACATATTTTTCCGAGGCGGAGAAATTTTGTAAGTTATGCTTTATAGTTCTCAATTAGCATTATTTGTATTTTAAATCCATAATTATGATCAGCCATGTTTAATGTATAGTATTATACCTACATTATATATTATTATTTATTTCAATCAACATGGTGATTTTTAACGAAAAAATTTTACAATATTATATATTTTATTTAATGTATTTTTTTATTAAAATAATAAAAATATTAGATTCTATTTTTAATACGTAACGTTTTTAGTTTACCTATTATATTATAGGTAAAATAAATATTTTATGGTAGTAAATAATGTAAAATGTAGTAAAACATTGTTTATATAAATTGTTTTTGAAAAATCGTGTTTATATTTTGACTAAATTACATTGAAATCAACATATTTTATTTTTCAAATGAATTTAAATTCTACTTTAGAATCATCAACATTTATGAAATGTATATAATTTAATTGTAAACACAAAATTCATTTATTTGCACCTACTCAAGAATTAAATTAATAATATTTAAATTTTTTAAACTATTTTTTGAACAAATAAAGTAAATGCAGGATGTAAGTATTATATGTCAAATATCTTAGAATATCTATACATTACTTTTAATAGTTAAATGTTATATATAGTTATTCCTAATATAGAGTAGGTAAATAGAGGTTAGATGATCACTAATATTTAAAGATAATATTTATTATGCCTATTATAGTTTGAAACTAAACATACTTGTATACGATATACTATATACCTACTATAATACGGGGTAACTTTGAACAGATTTTTAGGGTTTTTAAAAATAATTTTAAAGATATAGATTTCAAAATTATAAAAAAAAAAAAAATAGTTTATACTTTAATTTTATGTATATTAAAATAAGATAACAAGAAAATAAAATTAGAAATGTATACAAATTTTACATTTTTTAAAAGTTGAATTATATTCGAAAGCTCCCGAAAAACGGGGTTATATCGAATGCTTATTTATTTTAATGAAAAATGAGAGTTATTATAATTTTTGGTGAATTCGAATAACATTTTTTATTTCTGAAAATATATCTAAGCAGAACTAGTAATCTTATTATATAATATAAGGAATACAAGGAAAGGTAAGAAAAGATAGCTCCACCGCTCCACACAATAGCTCCTCAAACCAATAACCCGCAACCCACTACAGCAACCCGAAACACATAATCTAGACGGCATAGTTCGACCTTTCACTTTTATAACGTTTCAACATTCCAACGTTTCGAGACCTTGATACGCACACGCGTGGATTGTCTTTTAACATATAGTTAAAGTGTTAATATAATTGGATGTGATTCTGGTGATTCGTAACGAAGATAATATCGTATACATAGGTAAATTAATGATTTCGATCCTTTGACGATCGAATAACGAATAAAAAAATTATAATTTACGTCAAAGCCGTCTTCATGTGTATACATCGAGAAGATAGTGATAGCAATCCGTTAACGAGTTAACGGATAAGAGAAAATGGAAGGGATTAAAATAATCGTAGGATACATAGTTGTTTTAAAAGTGAAAGGTCGAACTTTGGCGTGTAGGTATTGGTTTTCGTGTTGTAGGTTATAAGTGTTGGGTAGGAGCTATTGTGTGAAACTATGATCCAAAACCTAATTTTCTTACTACTGAATACTAGGGCAGAACAAATATTACTTACATATTTAATATATTTATTTTTACTTCTTACAATCATACAATAAATTACCATTATATGTCCATATTACATATATGAAAAATAAAAAATGACATGAATAATTAAATTTTGTTAATTAAAATTATATGTATTAATCATTTGAGGAAAAATTAAATCAGCAAAATAAATGTTTTTTGTTACTTTAAAAATATTTACAGTAATTAATTTAAGTACGTTTATCATATATTAAGCATATTATTGTAATATTGATTTCATGAAAAATTCATTGATATATTAGAATAAGACAAAAAAATTATAATTCAATAATTTCACTTGAAATAATATACAGAGTGATTATTTAATCGTACATTATTTCTGTAAATTTTTTTTTACATAACCTTTAGAACTTACAACACTTTATTTTTGCATATAAATAAATTTCATTTTATATTTTATGGTACCTATTTAATAAAAATATATATTTTTACATCATCAAATAAGAAAAAAAAATGATATAACATTTTCTTTGTCATTATAGATTTTCGGATGAAAATAATGGTCTGACTACAATAATAGGGGTATGCTTTTGATAGCAAATTGCTTCTACTCTTGGTTATCTACTTAATTTAGCTCATTTTTCGAATTTTCCTTATTCTCGTTTTTCCTTGGAAGAAAATTAATTAATTATTAACTATACAATAAATATTAAAAATCCAGAGTGGGCAATCGCCACGACCCTCCTAAAATACACCCTTGTACGGGAATACAAAAAAAATAATAATATAATATCATTGTCAAATATTAAATAATTATATTTTATATATGAAGCCACTGTACTCCATATGACCGCATCTAAAATAAGAAATTGATCACATATAAGCACATTAGTATAATAAAGACATTGGAAATACTAAAATAAACACTAAAATTGCCACTTTGAAATATGTGTAAAATGGTTTCTTTACAGAAATTATTTTTAAATTATTACCCATTTAATAGAGTTAAATAAATAGCTTATTATTTAAGAAAAAAAAATATAAAACCTAAAATTATATACGAAAAAATTATAATTTAATGTAAAAATAAAGATTAGTAGGTTACTAATATTTTGTAAGAAAAAAATTGAAAAATATAAACTTGATAAAAATAATAAAATAAACACTCTGTATAATTCCTGATTAGATTTAAATCAGATTTATTTAATATCAGAATAGTATCAATACTATCATTTAATTCATAATATTTAGATTGGCTATCGCATTTTTAATAGTGGACTACGTGCATTCAGGACCTTGATGCTGATTATCGATTCCGGTTTCGATACGGTTTTATAAAAAATTAAAAAAACGGTTTCGGCTCCGAATTTGGTTTTCTAAATGTTAAAATTAAGGTTTCGGTTCTGGTACCAGTTAATACCGGTTTTAACCGGTTCTCAATTTTGTTTTTTAACTTTAATTTTACATTCACATGTTTTACATGTCACTTCATTTTTTTGTTTATCATATACAAAATATAAATGTATCGATGATTTTTTTACACGGACTATATTGATTAATGATTATTAAAACATAAATTGTAATAAATAAAATAACTACTACACACACGTTAAGAGTCATAGAACAAATCGTGAAATTGAAACTTGTAAAATATTACTATTACGCATTCAATCATATACATTTCATTATTGAAGATTTAATGTTCCCAATTTTCTATCACTTATTTATAATTAACAATAATAGTACCTTCATAATAACGCAAAAATAGATATATAAAGTAGGTAGATGTGTATACTATAAACATTTACGCAAACCTATATACACAGGAAATAATATATGTATTTATATATCATGTTTTATTATATTATACTATTATAATTTTCTCAAAATAACAGTAACATTTTTAAATAATATTTTTCAGAATTATCTAAATTTATCTATATATATATATATATATATATGATATTATACCGATTATGTTATAAACATTTACAAAAATAACAAGTATATTTCTGCACGTGTCCAGATTATAATTGAAATAATATGCGTCCATATTATTTTATTTCTATTATTAACACATAATAATTCATATTTACAATAATATTTTATTATTTCACAGACCATCAATTTTCTGTGGCCCATTAATTCTTCAATAACAATTCTTGAAATTACAAAAAAAAACTTAATATAAATGTAATTTGTTGAAACCGCGAAGAACCGAAAAAAGCCGACAATATACTAGATTAAAATATCGGTTCGGTTTCGGTTCTTAATAAAAAATATACAACGGTTTTCATACGGTTCCGGTTCCAGGGTTTTTAAAGGGTTTCGGTTCCAGAACCGGTTCTTTTCGGTTCGGCTCCAGTCCCTGATTCAGACATCAGGTACTGGGTCGATGTCGATTGCATTCAAGACCGGTCTACCAATGATGAGTAGATTGACAAGTGATCGCGGGATTGGGTGTTTTATTATCCTTTTATTATTTAAAAAAAGATTTCATACAATATTATAAAATAAAATGGAATTCAAATATAATATAACAACTCTTAGATTCTAACAAGTAATAACACTGTTTCAAATATTTCCTATAATATGGCTAATCTGTAAATTATAATATCAATGGTATACTATCTATTTTATATAAATATAATACTATTTATAGCTAACATAATACCTTAATTGATCCAATCGTATAATAATTCAAAATTTCAATTGAACTCTAAATATAATATACAATGTATACCTCTCCATTTTAGTGTATTTTATTGAATTTATTACAAAACATTCACGAATTAATAATATTCGTTTGTTTTCATTTTAATAATTTATAGTTAAAAAAAGTATGTAGTTTCTTTTATAAAGCAAAGATTTAAAATAAACAATATTTAATTTATAATCAAATACATATTATTATGAATATTTAAATTGTATGTTTATAATATAATTTAACAAATATAAGGTGCATATACTATAAATGGATGTAGTATTTTATACAATAACCTACACTACTTTAAAATGTTTTGAAATAGAGATAATAATAGACGATTATTATAACTTTACATTTAAAAAATATCGTTGGTTAAAATTTATAAATTTATTTAGTTATATATTCTGAGCATTCCGTGTTGTGCATTATATAGATAGAATACAGTTATCTTTTTATCTAATTTAGATAAATAAATAGGCTATCTGAGAATAATCTTCTAGATAATTATTCAATCAATAATTTTAAAAAAATTGACTCAAAATGTAAACACTATTAATAATTGTAACTGGAGTATCAGATAGTTTATAATTAATTATATTAATATTTAAAAAATAATCATGATAATAACAATAATAGTTTACGCCGAGTACATTCGTCGGATCTACAATTATTAAATATTAATTAACTGTTTTTTATCTAGATAAAATTGGTTATCATTTATCCCTTATCTAGATAGAAATGTTGAGTGTTATGTATTTATCTCATCTAGATAAATTATGGGTTATCTTTATACAACACTGTGATCAAAGTGTGGAAAATAGTGGTTCTACATACAATGATACTATTTGCTTTTTCTATGTTTGAAGACACTTTTTTGAGAAGAAATAATAGTCTAATTATAACAAATAGGTTTATGATAAAAATTTACAGATGTTATTTTAAATTCATTCTGATTAAGTAAATCTGCCTGGAGTCCCTTATCGCAGGACCGCGGCGAGTGATAGACATTAAATGTGCTTATTTGGTACATTCCTGTCTTCCGTCGTCTTTCCACACACAATTCCTGATGTTATGTATTTTGGCATATATAAACAACACTTACTAAAAAAATATTCATGGGTTCATAACAACATACTTCTGAATATACTTATGCATAAATATAATTTTGAGAAACATTTTTTTAAATTACAATATAATCGTTTTTAAATTTTCATTTTACCATAATGTATAATTTTTTTTTTTTAATGTCCAAAGACACTTTTTTCGGTAACAATATTAACTGGATGACTTGTATTTTTTTTCAATGGCAACACAAATTTATATGGCCAGATTTGAATTCACCAATATTTTTTATAGAACTTTTGACCTATTACAACTTGGCCTAAAAATAATAATTGACTAAATAACAATCACGTAAAATAAAAATTTTTATAAAGGGTTATTTATCTGTATCACGATACTTTTTCATGTTTTAAGCTGGTATATTTTTATTTTTTCCACTTAAATTTTTATCATTTACTATGTTTACATGCACAAATAAAAACAATTTTTAAAAAACCGGCTACATGTAAATAACTAAATAGGACTATAATAGAATAAACCGTTCTTATTTTAAGGAGTTAAAATATAATAAATATAATATTATATTATATTACTATACAAGTAAAATTGTAAAATATAAAGAATTGCTTAATTTTTAAAATAATATTTTTTAAAGACAGAGAAACGATTAATTGTTAGTTTTATTATAATAAATTAAAATTGATAGAATAATTTTTTTCAGTTCAGACAACAACCTTCTTAAAATGTTTCTAAAAATTGTTTTTGATATTTTACAAAATAATAATTAATGTTAGAAAATTGTTTTAGAACACATGCCATATCTATAAAACAATACCATAAAGAATTGTATATTTATTTGTATTTATTATTGGTTGTTATTTATTTTGAGGTAATTATATATATCTCAGATCGTCAGATAATCCTACATATTATGAGAAAATATTTTGGAACTACTACATTACAACTATTACAAAATTCTAAATTTAGATTTAATGTTTCCAAATATTTAAATATTTTTTCAATAATGAATAAGATAAATTACAATATTAGGTTATAAAATTAGAAAATATTATAGAAGTATAATCAAATATTACTTAACTCATTTATACAAAACTGCAGAAATTCACAATTTTATTTAAAACGCTTTTATATTTTTAATTATTGAGTGAAATTGAATAAATATGATATTTTCATACAGATTCTTTTTAATTTATAGCATACATAACATTTTCAATTTCGATTATACATATTCAATATTTGATATTTGATTATTACAAACTAATGGCATTTTATTTATACATATTAAATGTTTTAAATCAAAATGTACATTTTCGTATTTAAACGTCTTAAAATGTTATAATTTCAGATAAAACATAATTATGTGATATTTAAAGTCTATTAATAAGTAGTTCTTTAGTAGTCCGATTATCAAAAATAATAAACAATTGATCCGAATGGTTATTATGAAAGATAAGATATTTTGTAATACTCAATAGTTTTTTAATGAAATATGAAATACTACGTATACGAAAAATTAGAGAAAAAGACGAAATTTGAAGTATCTAAATTTTCTAAGAACATAGTTTAATTATTTTATAACTAATTTTTACGTTGCACATTATTCGATATATAAAGTAAATTTATTAAAAGAAATATTAATAAATAATTTATGTTCAGTACCTATAATATGGTTTATCTGTCTAATCTTCGCTTAGTATCGTTTTTTTGAATAAAATATATTATATGCATTGAAATCTTAATATTATTATAATATTGATGAATATGAACATTATAGGGATGCAGGAGGAATGTAAGTGTTGGCTATTTATTCCAATCTAATAAATTACAATAATAATTAATTGATTACCATTATTGTAGTCAAGTTACTACATTTCATATTATATAGTTAGAACAAATTTAAAAGTATTTAAAATTCTTTAAGTATTTAATATGAAAATCAAATTAACACATGATAAAATTAGAAAATTCGCTTTATGTTTTAACTCTAGGGTAGGTTTATTCATAATTATTTAAGTATTATAAAATACAGGACATATATTATATATATTATACGAAACATTTTTTCTTTGTTTGTCAATTGAAATTGTATTATATGCCGCTACATACTTTAGAACTTTATTGTTATACTTCCATTTGTAATTAGATTTATTGGTTGATATTAACGATTGACTAATATCAGAATATAATAATGTTGTGTATCTATATGTATTATGTATATTAATATTATCTATATCTATATTTATCTATAAATATATATTTGTATACCTATTCAAAAGTGATTGCATTTGAGAAAAGAATAAAGAAACGTTTGGGTAAGAAAAAAAAAATTTAACAATAATGATCATAAAAATATTATGACCTATATATATCATTGTATAAGCTATAAATTAAGGAAATTAAAATTAATATTGTGCATAAACAATAAACTTAATTGAATTGATTCAACAAATGTGGAACACAATTATTGTTCGCCAAGGGATCTTCTATGATAGGCGGTTTGCTCCGATTACTCGTATCTCAGATGAAAAGGCAATGCATGAGAATGGGTAAAAGGGCTATAATGATACCACACGTTCACTGATCACACCAGCTGTCAAATCCAATAACTGAATAAAGACTAACCGCAATGTCGCTGAGTATGTTTAATGGGACAAACGGTAACCCATGGTCATTACAGTATACTTACAAATTTCACAATGTCTCGCCACGTATGATCGTTACGAATGTTAGATAAAAAAAGCAAAACGACTTGCGATAATCACCACGCGTTCTACCTAGACCATACTCAAAATGGCAGAATTAAGGTCAAAAACACCAACCTGAAGCTGTTCGAATAAATTGTGGACAGCGAAATGACCTATGAAACGTCGAAAATATATCTGCTCGTTTACAATCACGAACCGATACCCTCGATCATAATAAATTAGCAGACCAACACCGTATGTCTATGAGGTCGTATGCGAACTCATTACAAAAGCCGCTGTACGCACCGGTTGTCTGCCGTCGACGACTTTTCACCTTTCGCATAATGGCGGTGCTATCGAAATAAATATAATCGCTTATCTCTTATCTCCGTTCGTTGCCGCGAGGTATAATTGCTGGACAGCCAACTAGTTTCAAACAATTATATAAAATACATAATGTATTGATAAAAGTACATTTATTAATAATTTATAATACAATTCCCAATGTGGTTTTCATTATAATATATAAATGACATATATTTTAAATATTATGCCTCATCAAGTCATAAAAATTAAAAATATTTAATTACAATGTTTGTGTTAATTATGTCATTTATATTTTTATCCGACACAGCCCAATTGAAAAGTAAGAATTTGTTTTTAATTTATTAACATGACATATATGCGTTTATCCTAACTATAATGTTGTGAGATTATATTTTTTTATTAATTTTAATATAAAAAATTTAGTTTAATATAAAATTACTTACTGTTTTAATTACCTTATAGAATGCTCAAAAAGTAAATGTTTATAGTATTTTATAAAATGTCGTTTAATATTTAATATAGGTTAAAGCCTACTTTAAAGCTGTTAAATTTAGTTACAAAAAGATAGAAATTATGGTTACGATTGTTTGAAATTATATTTATTTATAAAAGTTATGGGTGAATTCAGAATTCAGCAAAATAATTAAATTTTGAATAACTAGTTTAAATTTAGAAATGTTGGTTAAAATATTAAAATGCCTACAGGTGCGATTTTTACTATTGTTACAATGTTTCAATATACTCTAATACAATGATTAAATTTAGATCATTATATAACTCAACTAATTACAAGTTCATCATATATAACTTTACGTTTAAAATTAATAATTTATTGTACTTATATAATTGTGTAATTCTAGACGAAAGTGATTGGTATATAAATTTAAAAGAAGGTAAAGTTTTTAATGAATTATTAACACTATTTTTTATTTTCTATTTAAACGGCGTCCTTTCTTTAAATTTGTCTCAATATACCCAACAATAATAAATGAAATTTGGTTGATTTCATATGAATATATAACAATATACCCTTAAAATAACTATACCGTTAAAATTGTTTTTATTATTTTTCAGATAAACTCATAACAGGAGAGCCAATAAAATCACATGCTTTAAGAAATATAGCGAATAACAGAAGTATATTATATTAATTAGTAATTAGTAATTAAAATAGTAATTAATTTACACTAACATTCTTAACTCCATTACAATATACATAATATATATTTCTTGATAAGTTTAAATAGTTTAATAATATGTAAAAATGATATTTTCTAAAATAATATAACCCAACTGTTAAATAATAACTTAATTTTTATAGTAATTATACTTAATATAATATCTTTTTATGTTTAGTTCCTGTTAACCCGAATGATTATATGAAGGTTTACGCCTTTCAGAATGATGATACCTTACGTATGTTAATG
>CM023358.1:32681399-32691462 GCA_013282895.1 Eriosoma lanigerum
ATAATTAGGTAATAATAATATTTTTTTTTTTTTTTTTTTTTTTTTTTTCTATTCATGTAAGCCGCGGCAACTGGGCCATTGGCTTGTTTGGAATTATTCTAGATCTGGTCGGTCAAGTTGGCATCTTCCAAGAATTGAATGACTTTTAATAGTTCAACCGGATCAGGACCCAGAATCTGTGATAATGACGGGGGAAGTTGGTTCTTAAGCCTCTGGTTCGCATATGTGATACATTCTGTTAGTATATGTTTTATAGTGAATTGGGTTCCGCATGTCTGGCATATTGGGGGCTCATTTTTTTCCATAAGGTGTTTGTGTGTGATTTTGGTGTGTCCTATTCTAAGGCGATTAATAATTACTTCTTGTTTTCGTGTTAATTTGATATAGTTTGGGGACCTTGAGATGTTGTTTTTTATTTCATTTAATTTGGTATCTTGTCTCATCCAGTGGTGTTGCCATATATTTTCGGTGGTATTGTTTATATGGTTTTTTAAATCCTTGATGGTGTAAGTGTTTATGGTGTTGGTTGTATGGTTTGTGGATGCTTCGGAGGCTGTTTTGTCAGCCGTTTCGTTCCCTAGAATGCCGATGTGTCCGGGAATCCATGCAATGATAACCTTTTTGCCCGATTGTATAACTTTGGTTAATTGGTTTGTGATGATGATTGTTATATCTTCCTGATGGAATTTATTAGTGATGTTCTTGATCACGCTGAGTGCGTCGCTAAATATGATATATTGTTTTTCAGTTAAATTTTCGATTTGTTCAATCGCGTGTAGTATTGCTAACGCTTCGGCTGTAAATATTGAGCATATGTCTGGCAGTTTGTATGTTAATTTATGTTTGTTGATAATTATTGCAATGGTTGTTCCTAGGTTGGTTTTAGATGCGTCGGTATAGATTTCATTAAAATTTGAATGTTGGGCCTGTATGCTATTGAATAATTGTTTGTATTTGGAAGGTAGTGTCGATTGTTTTGGGTAAGCGGCCAAGGACAGATTTACTATATTTGAAAAATCTAATGTCCAAGGTGGGGTAATAGTGGTGTGGACATTTATTATGTTGGTTATATCGATCTTATATTTGTCGATATATGATTTCTGGTACTCGAATAAGGGTTTGTTTGCTCTTTGGTTCCTTGAATAATATTTTAAAGCTAAATTAATTTCTCTGATCCATGGTGGTTGTTCATGAGCTATATTGTATAAACTTTCTAGAGGGCTGGAGCGAAAAGCTCCTGTTATGTATCTCATAGAGGTGTTTTGTATGGTGTCAATTTTTTTGAGAGTGTTTGTGTTAGCATTCCTGTAGATAAAAGATGCGTAATCTAGTTTGGATCTTATAAGTGTTTCATAAATTTTTTTGAGGGTTGATGAATCGGAACCCCATGAGGTGTGAGATAACATTTTGAGGATATTTGTTCGAGGAGAAGTTGTTTCTTTTAGTTTCGTGATGTGTGTTTTCCAGTTCATTTTTTTGTCGAATATAACTCCTAGGATTTTTGTGTAGTTATTGTTTTGGATTGTTTCCCCTAATAAATGTAGCTGGATATGATTTTTTGATCTTTTTTTTTGTAAATACGGAGACGGATGACTTATTAGGTGAGAACTTGTAACCGGAAGTTTTGGACCAATCGGTGATTTTATTGAGAGTGTTTTGAAGCGATTTTTGGACAGTTTCTAGTTTGAGGCTTTTGTTCATTATGTTGATATCGTCGGCAAATAGAGTAAGTATTGTAGGTTTGGATATGCTTTTAGAGATGTCGTTCATTGAAATTAAGAATAGGGTTACCGATAGGCTTGAACCCTGTGGGACACCGTTTTCTTGTTTAAATGGAGGGGATTTTACATTGTTCATTTGGACTTGACATATTCTGTTTTGTAAAAAACTTTCAATGAAGTTTAGTAGGTTTCCTTTGCTTAAGATAGTGGAAAGTTCTTTTAATATTCTGTATCTCCAGGTGGTATCGTATGCTTTTTCTAGATCGAGACTGACAATTCCTAAGTATTGTTTGTTGTGGTGGGTTTTTTGGATTTCATTATGGATTAAGGATAGATGGTCTAGAGTGGATCTATTTTTCCTGAAACCGCATTGTTCATTTGTTAAGTAGTTAATTTTTTCAAGGTACCATATGAGACGAAAGTTAATTATCTTTTCTAGTATTTTCCCTAGTGTATTAAGGAGAGATATAGGGCGGTAGCTTTCAACTGAGAATTTGTTTTTATTTGGTTTCAGTATGGGGATAATTGTGCTATTTTTCCAATTTTGGGGGATGTTGCCTGTTTTCCATATTTGGTTATATATGAGTATCAAATATGTTTTACCGGTGAGAGGTAGATTTTGGATGAATGAGTAAGGGATTGTATCGGGACCCGGACTTCGGCTTTTACATCTGAGTAGTGTGTTTGTAAATTCATCTGGGGTGATGTCACTATTTAAATGGGTTTGGATGGGGATTTTGGGGTCTATAATCGAGGTTATATGGGTATTCTCACTATGTTGTTTGTATTCCAAGAAGTTTGGGTCGTAATTATCATTACTGCTGCATTTGTAGAAAAATTTGCTCATTTGGTTTGCTGCTTCTTCTTTGGATAGGAGGGTTTTTGTATTTTCGTTGAGAATGTTAATATTGTGGGATCTATATAAACCTTTGAGTGATCGTATTTTGTTCCAGATTATTGTTGGGTTTGTTTCTAGTCCTAGGTTGGATGTGAATGTTTTCCATGAATTCTTTTTACTACATTTTATGAGGAATTTGGTTTTTGCTCTTAATTTTTTTAGTGTTATGAAGTCATTTGGTAGTTTGGTTTTTTGGAATATATTGAGAGCTTTGTTTTTTTCTTTAATTGCGTTTTTTATTTGTTCTTTCCACCAGGGGACTCTTGGGTTTTTATTGTTTATACTGTGTTTACCTAAGGATATTTCTGCAGCTGATATTAATATTGATGTAAATATATTGATTATCTCTTCTATGGGATATTCACTAGGTTTGTTGAGTTTTTTAATTTCATATTCAATTTTTTGTCTGAAGAGATCCCAATTTGGGTTATTTAAGTTCCATCTATTTACTGGGTTTTCAGGGAGCGAGTTGTGTCTAGATATTATTTTTGTGATGATAGGGAAGTGGTCACTGGAGTAGATTGAAGATAATACTTGCCAATCTAGTCTTTGGGCGAATGAAGAATTTGTTATGGTTAAATCTATTGCGGATAGATTGCCGTTGTAGGTGCCTATTCTAGTCGGATCACCATTGTTGAGGGTTATGTAACTATAGTTGTTTAAAAATTGTTCGATTACAGTACCCCGGTGGTCTGTTGTTATGGAGCCCCATAGAGTGTTGTGGCTGTTAAAGTCTCCCATTATTATGAATGGTGTGGGAAGTTGTTTTACAAGGTTTTCAAGTGTTTCAGTTGAAAATTGTTTTTGGTTTGGAATATAAACATTACATATGGTTATTTGTTCATTAATATTTATTTTGACTGCTAATGCTTCCAATTCGGTGGTAAGGTGGATTTGGGTGCTAGGGATGTCGGAATCTATATAGGTTGCTACTCCACCACTGGCTCTTTCGCAGAGTGTTCTGTTAATACTGTATTCTTTGAATTTTTTGAGTTTTGCTGTATGGTTCTCTTTGAAATTGGTTTCTTGTAGGCATATAATTTGCGGATCGTGATTGGTAATGATAAGTTTTAGTTCATCTATTTTTTTGTAGAATCCGTTTAGATTCCATTGAATTGTATTTATTGGTTTTTCTATCATTTTTGGTAATTTAGATTTAATTATTGAGCTGTGTATGTAAGTTTTTTGTGGATTCTTGTTAATCTATTTTTTAAACTTCTGTCTATATCTAATGAGTGTATTTTTTGGATCATATCTGTGAGTTTGTTTATATCATTTGTGTATGTTTGGCTAAGTTTTTGAAGTTCCATGTGATTATTGGTGTTTTGAGAATTTTCGATGAAGTGTTTGAATTGTTCAAAATTGAGAGGTAGGTCACTGTTAGTATTAAAATATTGTTTTGCAGGTTCGACTAGATCATCAAGGTTAAGAAGAAAAGAATCTAGTGAAGAAGATTTTTTGATTTTTTTTGTTGTTGCTTTGGCGTCTTGTGATTGCGTCTGTACCTCTGTGTTTGGAGACTTAATAGTAGGAAGTTGTGAGAGAAGGGGGGATAACAGTGTTGGTGAGGGAGCGGGTCTTTTATTATTAGGAAAATTGTCAGTGTTTTCTTTGTTGGTGGGAGTATTTTCATTGACTGTTGAAGTGTTATCGGGATATACTATTGTTTTTTCTGGTTGTAGTGATGACGATTCGTTGAAAATTTCTCCTTCAATAATCTTGGGTGAATCTAACTTTGATAGAGAGCTATTGATGTTGTTTGGTGTTTGGGATTGTGGTGTTTCGAGTGATGTGCTTGATGTGAAATTATTTGTTTTGTTAACTTGGGTGTTGGAGTTTGTTATGTCTAAAATGTCTTTGCTTGTATTGTTTATATTTGGTTTTTTACAGGAGGTCGTGGTGTGCCCAGATGATTTACACGAGAAGCATGTAATAATGTCATCGGTTATAAATATACGAAATTGTGTTTGTTCAAATGAAATTATTAGAGAGGAGGGGAGTTTGTTTATATCTTCGTGTTTTATGTATAACTGACGTCGAAAACTCAGTATGTGATCGTAACCCTCGAGGTTAATTCCAGCTTTGAGATGGGAAATTTCGGAGGTAGGTGATATATCGAGATTGTTCAGTTCGTTTATTATCGCTTGATTTGGGATCGAGGGGCAAACATTAGACAACACTATTCTTTTTGATTGATTTATTAGTCTCCGGAGATAAATAGTGTGGTTATTGATTTCAATGTGATTAGTGATATCGAATAGTAAGTCGATTGTGTGCTTGTCCTTGAGGAAAACACAGAATCTGTTATTTGAAATACGCGAGACGTAAATTATTTTATTTGGTGTTACTATTTGTCCTATTTTTATTACATATTCGATTTGTGGAATGCCGTCAATTGTTTCTAGAACAATGGCGTTCTCTCTTTTTGGAATGGACTGTGATGTGATTGCGGCGGCGAAATTCATATTTGGTTTGTTTTTTGTTTGGTTATCAAGGATACTTTGTAATGGGAGGGTAGAAGTAGTATTCGTGTTGTTTGGAGTTCTTGTTGGCAGAGATGGTTTTGTTGATTTAATTTGGGGGGTTGCGGCATTATTGAATTGGTTATTTTTGTTTGATTGCGAAATTTTATTTTGGCGTTGTAATAATTGTGTGCTCGTTCCGGCACGGAGTTTGGGTAGTGGGCCCGTATGTGTGGGGATTGACATAATGGTTTTTAATTAGCGATTATCATATGTTGTCAAGATGACATATTACCTGGTCGAGAGACTGGGACTGTAATGCTATCGATAAGCTATAAACGCACTCGCGATACACACGTGTTGAACGGTCGGATGTTGAACACGTACTGATATTAAGTATTGTAATTAAATATTGTAATAAATTGCAACATAAAATGAAACTGAAAGACAGTAGTTAATACAAATAGTGTACATATTTAATCAGATTTGATTTATCTTAACTACAAAAAAATTTGCAATTTCAATTAAATCCGGCCTTTAATTATAATATACTTATAACATTAGTCACCTTTATATTAATAAATATTATTACTTATGAAATAATAAAATATAACTATATAGAAATTTAGCATATAACATAGACTATGTTATACTAAGTCAGATATTATTAAGCGAGTAGGTGTAAAGACTGATTGATTGGAAATAATATGATTGTGACATAGCGTGTAAATAATGTAGTGTAGTGGGTTAAAACATTTGTTATGGATTGATGATAACATCAAGAAATTAATGATAGAACACTCATAGATAAGAAATAATGGAAGGTGTACAGTACTCATAAGTTGTGTAATCGAGAGATTGACGATAGAATAACGATTGGGAGAATAAGTTGATTTAAAAAAATTGTAAGTTACGTCGTCGTGTTCAAATGTTGTACAAATCAAAAAATTTATAATAAGATAATTATAGATAAGAAATAATAGAAGGGGTTAAAATAATCGTAGGTTATGTAGTCGTTATAAAAGAGAAAGGTCGAACTATGTCGTTTAAGTGTTGGTTTGTGGGTTGTGGAATGGAGGATCTATTATGTGGAATTATGATCCAAAACCTACCATTCTTACTACTGAATACTAAGGCTAAAGAAATTTTACATAAATATTTAGTATATTTATTTTTACTTCTTACAATCTTACAAAAGATTACCATGATATGCCCATATCATATATAAAAAATAAAAAATAAAAAATGACAGAAACATTTAAATTTTTTTAATTAAAATTATATGTATCAATAATTTATGGAAAAATTAAATAAGCAAAATTAATTTTTTTGTTACTTTAAAATTATTTACAGATTTTAATTTAAGTACGTTTAGCATATTAAACATATTATAATTATATTGATTTACATAAAAAATTCATTGATTTTTGATTTATATATGAATATTAGATTAGAACAAAAAAATTATAATTCAATAATTTTACTTGAAATAATATGCAAAGTGATTATTTTATTGTACTACATTTATTATTTTAATTAATTATCATGTTTTTAAATTTTTTTTTTACAAAATCTTTAGCATTTACAATATTTTATTTTTGCATAGAAATAAATTTCATTTAATTTTTTATACTTTTTTTAAATACGTAGCATATATATATTTATATATTATGATATATATATTTACATCAGCAAATAAGAAAAAAAAAATTAATATAACATTTTCTTTGTTATTATACATTCAGACAATTTTTCGGGTAGAAATAATGGTTTGATTACAACAATTAGGGTATGTTTTCAGTAGCAAATTACATCTACTTATGGTACTTAATTTATGTGATTTTTCAAATTTTCCTAATTCTCGTTTTTCCTTGTAAGAAGATTAATTAATTATTAATTATATTAGACATTTTAGAAATCCAGGGTGGGTGATCCCCATGAAAATACTTAAGTTACCACTTTGAAATATGTGTATAATGGGTTCTTCATAGAAATTATTTTTGAATTATTGCCCATATAATAAAGTTAAGTAAATAGCTTATTTTTTTAAAAAAAAATATAAAACCTAAAATTTAAATACGAAAAAATTGTAATTTCATGTAAAAATAAAGAATAGTAGGTTACAAATATTTTTTTTTTAAAAAAAATTGAAAAACATAAAGTGTGATAAAAATAATCAAATCAACATTCTGTATAATTTCTGGTTAGATTAAAATCAAAATAATTTAATATCAGAGTATCTCATTTATATTCATTTTTCATTGTTAATATTGGACGCGGCTACGTGCATTCAGATATCAGGTACCTGGTTGATGTCAATTGCATTCAAGACGGGTCTACCAATCATGGGTCGATTGACGCATGATCGCGGGATTGGGTGTTTTATTATGCTTCTATTATTCATAAAAAGGATAAAAAGGATATTTTAAAATTCAAATTTAATAACAACTTTTAGATTCTAATAAGTAATAACACTGGTTCAAATATTTCCTATAATATGGCTAATCTGTATATTATAATATCAATGGTATACTATATATTTTATATAAATATAACATTATTTTTATTTTTTTTGTAATTTCTTATTAATTTTTAATAGTAGGGAGTTGAAAATCATGACAGGAAATTAATTTCATAGACTTTTTATTTTTTTTTTCTGATATATAAAATCGTTTTTTTGGGTAGAAATAATAGTCCGATTACCATAAAAAGAGAACTTTTCTATACCAAATTTTATCTAGCTGGTACTTTATAAAGCTCATTTTTTGAATTTCCAAAAGATTTTCCTTGAGTATCGGAAAATTTATAATTTTTTATAGGTTTTTTATTATGTTTTTTTCCTGATGTATGAAAACCATTTTCCGGTAGAAATAATGTTTCCATTACCACAAATAAGGTTCCCTTTCTATACCATATTTCATCTAGTTGGTACTTTATTTAGCTCATTTTTAGAATTTCTCAAAAATTTTTCCTTGAAAAGCGGAAAATCGGCAATTTTTATAGGCTTTTTTCTGATATTTGAAAACAATTTTTCGGATAGAAATAATGGTTCGATTACCATAAATAGGGTATCCATTTTAGAGCGAATTTCATCTAGCTAGTACATTATTTAGCTCATTTATCGAATTTCTCAAAACTATTTCCTTGAAAAGGAATGATAACTCTTTGAATATAGATCGTAGGAATTTGAAATTTATTTTGAATATTTACATATGTAAATTATATTCGTGGTAAATTTTTAAATGGATTATCAGTATAATATATTGCAATATATTTAGATACGCTCAGATTCATATTTTCTAATGCAATATCATTGCATTCAAATCTTAATAATTATAATGATCCACTAATTTCTCCGAGGACCGAATGGACGAAGAATAAACGTCCTCAATCGGCCTTCCCATTTTTTTACTTTATAAGCATATAAAAAAAATTGTCAATCACGATTATCAAAATAATTTGTAAAAAGATTAAGAAGTATAAGTCTAGACTTCGATAAAATTTTCAAACCAATAAACCAAAAATTGAAGGAAATATTAAACATTACTGGAAAAAATTTCTAATCTCTTTACTTAGTCAGAAAATCAATCAATCGTTTCGAATGTTTTACTTGTAATGAAGTTAACCTAAGTAAATACTAAAACGATTGTCAAAACTCTATTATTAAAACTCAATTAGTTATCATGAAATTATGAAAATGTAAATTTCAGAAACGTTTTTTTTCGATTTTCTGCCATATTTTAGAAGTTTTGCTTCTCCGAAGGAAAAGCTTTTGAATAATTCGAAAAATGAACTGAATAAAGATCAACTAGATGCAATTTTCTACCGAAAACATATCCTACTTGTGGTAATTGGACCATTATTTCTAACCGTAAAAGTGTATTCTTACAAATAAAAAAAAACATCATTGGGATCCATTAAGTTGGCCCCCGCATACGAAATTTGAAATTTTTTTATCTCAATCATTTGTGCTACGTTAGTGCAGGATAGTGCCGTTGTTGTTGATGTTATTGCTACTTGCAATCCAAACTTATTCAATTTTCAAATTTTGAAGTCTATTATTTATCATTTGTTTTTCAAAACTCTTCGTGCAAATTGATTTCTTATTTAATTTTTTAAATTTTATATACTTTAATTTCTTATTTTTACAATATTATTTAATTATGAATTTTTCTTATTCTCGTTTTTCCTTGGAAGAAGATTAATTAATTATTTATTATATAATACATTTTAAAAATACAGGGTGGTCGATTGCTACGACCCTCCTACTCCTAAAATAAGCCATTGGATGGGGATATAACAAAAAAATAATACAATATCATTCTAAAATATTAAATAATTATTTTTTTATATTAAGCCTCTGTACTCCATATGACCGCACCTAAAATGAGAAATTAATCATATATAAGCACATTAGTATAATAAAAACGTTAAGAAATACTAACATAAACTACTAAAATTACTACTTTGAAATATGTGTATGGTTTCTTCACAGAAATTATTTTTAAATTATTGCCCATGTAAAAAGTTGAAATAAATAGCTTATTATTTAAAAAAAATATAAAACCTAAAATTTTAATACGAAGAAAATTGTAATTAAATGTAAAAATAAAGAATATTGTGTTACAAATATTTTGTAAAAAAAAATTGAAAAACATAAAGCTTAATAAAAATAATTAAATAAAATAAACATTTTGTATAATTAGTATCACAGTGTAGTTCGATTATAATATACTTATTACATTAGCTTCCTATATATAAATAATTATTATTACTTATGATATAATAAAATATAACTATATAGAAATTAAACATATCATTTACACTATGTTATACTAAGTCGTATATTATTAAGAGAGTAGGTGTAATGAATGATTGGAAATAATATGATTGTGACAAAGCATATAAATAATGTAGTGTAGTGGGTTAAATCATTCGTTGTGGATTGATGATAACATCAACAAATTAATGATAGGATACTC
>CM023358.1:32705834-32731423 GCA_013282895.1 Eriosoma lanigerum
GTCAGTATATTTATCAATACACAAAGGAAAATTTATAGTTATTAAATAAGTATAACTCTTAATAAGTAACTCTTAACTCTTAAATACTTAATAAGTATTCAATATCATATCATTGAAGTATTATTTTACTTACCTCCTTTATTTCGTAGATATTTTACAAGACCATAGTTATTTTCTTCTAAATAACTAAAATCGTATAAATTCGTTGACACAAAATCTAAACAAAAAAAAATATATATATATATATATAATTTATAATCTACAATATAAAGAAAATATAAAATAAATGTTACGTTTTTTAATA
Organism: Eriosoma lanigerum; assembly: GCA_013282895.1. Classification (NCBI taxonomy): domain Eukaryota; kingdom Metazoa; phylum Arthropoda; class Insecta; order Hemiptera; family Aphididae; genus Eriosoma; species Eriosoma lanigerum. The sequence goes on from CM023358.1 coordinate 32,706,139, forward strand.
AAAATAAATGCTTATTCAATGAATAAACAAATTAAACGTCCTTTTTTCATTATGTGGAAGTATCGTAATTCTGACATAATTTTGCTGTTGGACGTCTCAACAACAAAAACACTATATTAATAAAAGCGTTAAAAGTTTACGGCGAATTTGTGGACCAAAGTAACAAATAAGAGTGGTAGTTAGTGAAATGTTATGTATTGGTTTTATACGATTATATAATTTGCAATGATATTGCGTCTAAATACGGATATTAAGTAAATTAAAATGTCCGAAGAAATATGTATAGTTAAGGCAAAAATGGGTTGGTGAGTATGCTTATTTTATCACCATGTATATAAAATAACAATTATATAAAAAAACATTACATAATCAAACTAACAATAATCACACTTAATCAACCAGAGGCGATTTGACATTTTTTAGTTGGTGGTTCAAGATTAGTAAATACCACCCACCCACCTACAAAAAAGTCAAACTACATAACCTTACTTGATTTTATAATTTTTTGACGATTATTATTTATACTAAAACTTGCTTAGAAATTTAAATGTTTTGATATGATTAGTACCGAATTGTAAATAACCAATCAAACAATTTAACATTAGAAATAAAATTATATAATTATAAATAAGTAATAATATAGATAAAAATAATTTAAAAACTACTTTTAAAAAAGTTATTTTAAAACTAGGTTTTTTTTTGTTTTTCTTAGTAATAATTTATTTTGAAGGCTCCCCTAGAATTTAACTCTAGATCCACTACTGGTTAATACGTGACTATATTTTCATTATAAAGCTGTATATAGGTTAATCGTTAATGCAGTTAATGTATGCTATTCAATCTTTGGTGGTTGTAACTATTTGCTGCTAGCAATGACTTGGCTATCAAACTATCATTTTCATATTACCACCGGTAACCTAGACCAAGTCCACATCTATTAAAATGACTCACACCCCAAAATTATTTGTGGTTCAGTGAACCACAAAATGCATGATCAAGCCGCCTCTGTAATCAACTATAACTCTTGTTCAGTTACTATGATGTGAAAATCAAATAAAATATGTTTATGATATGTATATTTAACAATAGGAATTATACAACTAACATATTGGCATTTTGAACTCAATATTTATCAGCAAATGTATTATTTATCGTAATTCGTGATATAAAAGCAACATTAAATAAAATAAAAGCATAGATAGAATAATCATCTTTAAATACGAATTCGATATTTGATTGGGCTACTACATCCATGTATTGATGATTCACTGTTGTCGCCGAAATGGCAATCGGCAAGAAGAACCGGTCAGCTGCGCAATCGCACCATCTCATCAATACTTTCTCAGTCAATTGTACAAACACCGTTCCAATTAAAATTCACATCATATTGAATAATTATCGTATATTATATTCATTAATTCTCTATTGCTGCAATACGCAACCATTTTTGTTTTTCTTTGTTATTTTTCTCGAATATATTTTTCAATTTATTACTGTACATTTCACTTAGGTCTTTATTGTCATCGTCATCTGTATACATTTTATTTTTTCGTTCGTCTTTTGCTAACCTTAAACCTTGTATTCCTTATATACATAAAATTAATAAGCCATTACATTTACGTATTTCACGCCACTTAACTTGTTTCATTATTTGTTTTCACATTCTGTCTGTTGTCCTGTTTCTTCCGCGCGTCATCTTCACATCGGGTCGATCAGTCAATTTGAAAAACCACAATCAACCGAATACGAAATTAATACCATTAATAAAAATATCAATTAATTCTTCAATAGAAATTCACCTCTACACTATAGCGGTGTGTGCATCGATCTCTTACAAGTAATGTAAGTTTTTTTTCTATTCCTTTAAAATACTGTCCGTCGTTCTTTATTAAAGTAAATCCGCCATCATTTGATATGGTGTGTGTGAAGCCGTCAAGGTCATCGGATTCTAGTTACCACTCATCCCAACAACAGTTACCAGGAATAATCCTCCAAAATTTAAATCTTTCCAAGATCGAAATGACAAAAGAGAAATGAATAAATTATAGATTTAGTGACATCGCTAATTTATTATTATTTAGTAAAAATCTGACATATCTGCGTAAACATTACAAAGTAACAAAGAAAATAACTATAGAGATGATTTATTTACAACTTTCTCTATCTATTGAAAATCACCATAAAAAAAAAAAAATATCAAGATAATAATTGGAATAATATTATACATTTATATTTTATGTGAAAGGTAATTAAAGTTTGTCGAGAAATACAAATTTTAACATACATTTCATAAAGTATTAATAGAATAATATTAGATAGTTATATTTCATGTGAAAGGATATTAACATTTCTCGAAAAATAAAAATTTAATACAAACATACGTTTCTCTCCTTTTATAACTCGAGTGTAACTCATTACACCTGTCCTGTCTAAACATATGAAAATAATATACACAATTATTATATATTTTATATTATTATATAGTCATTAAGATTATAAATAATATATCGTATAAACATTAATGTAACATTAAAATTTTTACGTATTCAAACAAATTATTTCGTAACATGTATGTAGTTGGAACCAACATGAACTTTCAAGGATTAATATATTTTATAATTAGTTATTGTGAAATAAGTACCATAAACAATATTATATTATAATAATATACCGAATGAATTTGATTAGATAATTCTGACTAATTTGTTAGTACTGCTCCACATACGCATATTTTATTTACTATATTCTTACTACATTTTATGTAGACTAGATATATAAAAATAAATTTAATTTATCTCAAATGCAATGATGTATTTCGGTGAGGTTTAGGATGTCTGTAACCCCCCAACCCAAAATAAATAATAAATAAAATTTCAACATACAATTTTACTAAATGTTAATGGGGATTTGGCAAACCTCTATGTGATTTGTTACGATTAATAAAATATAATTTCAAGTCATAAATTAGCTCGAAGAAAATGTAATTTCTTTAGTTTTTAATAATGTGCCTATTATATTTTTAAATATTTTTAAAACTGCTACTCTTATTTTATAGTGAAAAGTAATAGACTAAATAGGTACCTAGTAATAATACTAATGAAGTAGTGACTAATAAATTAGTGTGACAGATTATGGTAACTATAATATTATTATGTTCTAAAATAATAATATTATCCCATTACGTGCAATTTATATTATTATTATGTGGTTCCATAAGCTTGTTTTACCTATTATTCTACCGGTATTTGTGTATATTTAGATATTAGTATTGATTTTATAATATATGTAAGAAAAATATGTCACGCATTCATGATCATTTTTCTTAAATTTGTATTTTTCTGCTCTAGCGACAATGTCCATTAGAGATCGTCATGGTAATCTTTAATGTTTGTAATAATATGTTATGAGAGTCAGCTGTTATTATTGTGAACAATATTATTTTTCCTTAATACAATTTATTTAGTTTAGTAAAATTAAATTTAAAAAACACCTGAAATAAAGGATTAAAATATTGTTTCTTTGTTTTCCTAAGGTGAGTTAATCTTGTAAATGTCTTATTAACAAATAATGAAATTATAAGAGCTGTACATATTATAGATAAACTTTGTTTTTTATAAAGAAACACAATTACGCCTAATATTTTCATTTTTCTAAAGAGTATATTTATTATAAATGCATAATTGTATATGTACAATATAAAATCAATGATATTAGCAAGGCTGGGATTTAACGAGATAAAATATAAAGCTACTTTTAAGTAAGTTACATAACGAGTTACTTTTTTTTAACTTTTACCTTTTAACTTAATCAGTTAAATTTATTGTAGATTACTAAGTTATTTTTCATTTAATATTCTTTTATGCACATTAAATTAAAAATATACTTTATCTGTAAATACAACATTGAATATAGACTACAGGCTGTTAAACGTCGCGTTTCAAAATAAATTAAACAGCCGAAAATGAATAGTCTCATTCATATTTGGGGAAAATGTAGGCGTCTTACAGCGTCCGCATGCTCGAGAACGCAACGGTTTAATTTTAAGCGTTCGAATACCTACGTCATATATCGTGATATAAAAGCAGCATAAAATAAGATAAATGCATAAAAGCATGTTTCACTCTTATCGTCGAAATGGCAATCGGCGAGTAGAACCGGTCGAAGGCGCAATCTCACCATCTTCTCTTTACTTTCTCGGTCAATTTTACAAACACAGTTCCAATTAAAATTCACATCATTTTAAATAATTATCGTATATTATATTCATTAGTTCTCTATTGCTGCAATACGCAACCAATTTGTTTTTCTTTGTTATTTTTGAATATATTACTGTACATTTCACTTAGGTACATATTGTTATCGTCGTCTATATACATTTTATATTTTCATTCGTCTTTTGCTAATTTTAAACCTTGTATTTGTATATGTTTGATGTCTTTTTAAATGGTTGTTGTTTTCATCGTTGTTATAGTATTGAAAATTGTAAACATTATTTCACTCAGTGTTCATCGTAATATTTTGTTAATCAACTTCATTAATAATAATTCTCGATATGTTTTTAATAATAATAAAATAATGTACTTGATCGATACGGCGCGAGTGGACTCGCTAGTCTGGTGTGGAACGGCGGTAAACCCGGGTCTCGCACGTCGATCGTTCGTCCGTTCGTAATTATTTTGTTTATGTTGTTTTTGTTGATATTGAATTGTACGTATACAATTAATAAACCGTTACATTTACGTTTTAAACGCACTTCAATTTGTTTCATTATTTTCGTTCTTCCTCTACCTGTTGTCTTATTTCTTCCGCGGTCCATCTTGATATTGGATCGATCAGTCAATTAGAAAAACTAAAATCAACCGAATACGGAATTAATACCAGCAACAGTGTAAATTCACCACCACCTACACCTTAAACTATTTTTTTTTTTTATTAATTGTTCATTTTATGTTCGTTAAATTTCCTTATTTTCATTGTTTGTGAATTATTTTAATTCACTGGTACTTCTTGTACATATGTTTGGTCCTTCAGACCTCATATATTTTAAAACAAACAGCGATCTCCATTAATCTTCAGTCTATTTAACAGTCATTATTTTTATTTTAATAATTTATAACTGGAAATACATCGGTTTACTGCATTTACCTCTACGTCCTCCTTATCTTTGTCGTCAAACTACAGTATCAATGATGTAATATTATTTTAAAATGATTCTTCCTAGTTAAGTCGTATATATTAAGGCTAAGGATCGTGTAGTCCATACTACTGACTGTATAACTAAATTTTCTGATGCTGCTATTGAATATTATTGAAAAATGAATCATTGGCAATTGATTACTTTGGTTTTACATAAAAAATTTTAAACTCCAAATTATTATAACAAAATCAGTTTTTTTTGTTCGTTGCTAAGCATCATTCAAAACTATTTTTTCATATATAATAATATTATATTATTTTCGAATTTAAATAAAAATATAATAAAATATCTTTAATCCTAATCTCTCTGAGGATTAAATTGTCAAAGGAGAAACGTATAGAATCAGTGACATCACTATTTATTTATTATTTAGTAAATATCTTTCGTATCTGCGTAAACTTTAAAAAAAAAAAAAAAATAACTAAGGAAACATTTTACTTACTACTTTCTTGATCTAAATTGAAAATCGTTATAAATAAAATAAAATCAATAATATAATTGAAAAAATATTATATAGTTTTATTTTAAGTAAAAGACGATTAACGTGTGTCCACAAATATAAATTTTAATATACTTTTCATTTCTTCTATAAATTGAGGGTAACTCATTACGTCGTTATTGCCTACATATGGAAAAATATTTTACACAATCATTAAGACTTTTAATATTATATCGTATAAACAATAATGTAAAAGAAAAATTATATTTTTACTTATTAAAGAAAATTATTTTGTAACATGTATGAAGTTGGAACCAACACGGACTTTCATCCATAAATATATTTTACATCATATATTTTAAATCATGGTGAAATAAGTACCATTAACAATATTATATCATAATAATATACCGAATTAATTTAATTAGATACTTCTGACTCGTTTGTTAGTTCTGCCTTATATATGCATTTTCTACGTATCATATTCATACAACAGTTTATTTAGATTTAATATATTAAAATTAATTAATTTAATATTTATGAAAATATCGTATTTTTTTTTTGGGGGTGGGGGAGAGATTGGTGTGAGAATACCTATCAAATTAAAAAATAAATAAAAATTCAACATTTAATTTTACTAAATTTAAATTGGGATTTGGCAAATAATTATGTGTTTTGTTAGGTACGGGTAGAGCGCGCCGTCTGGCAAAGCATATATTTGTATAATCCCTATCATCGTTTGTATGATCCATAGGTAGCCGTCGCAGTCTCCATCATCATCGCCAGTTGTTGTCTTTTGTCTTTTTTCTTTTGTGTGTGAATAATTGTATTTTTATCTATCCACGTGTGTGTTTCAAAGTTTTTTGCCGAAACAAATTTTAAATCTTGATTAATCGGGTATCTTTATGGTGTCAACCACAACATTTAATTTACTATAAGTTAAAGATTTAGAATCAGTAACTCATATATGACCTATATAACCTATAGGTTGGGAATAAGCAGGGATGTAAGAGATTTCCTCATTTTTCCTTATTGTAATTTAGAAATTTACATTAATAGGTGCATAATGAAAATTTTATTTTACATTGTAAAACTATTATGACCTAGAAAATACAATTTTTGTTTCACACTTATTTCAAATTAAAGTAAAGACTAATTAACAAATAAGTAGGTATATATATTAACTAAACATCACACAAAATATACCACTGTTAAAACGTTTACAGTAGAATATAGCTTTTGACTTAGATTTGAATTTGATCTGTTATTTTAAGTTTAATTTATATAAATTATAAATAAACTTTTGTAAGAAATCATCATTAATTAAAGGTTTATACTTACTAGTATATGCTATCCCACTAAAAAAGAAATCTTAAAACGTATTGAAAATATAAACAAATTATTAAAGTTAATAAATTGTATTTAATCATTTTTATTTTAAATAAATATATAATCAACTTTAAATCGCATTTAAACCACATTATTTACTAGTGTAAACAATACGTAATACTGATCTATTTATATGAACATATAGAAAAGTAACAGAAACACTTAGTATTAAGAACAACGAAAAATTCAATATTCATATTTTCGTTTTTCAATTACTTTATCTATTAAACCAAATTAATTTGCCTTCACTAACTATCGTATACAATCATCCATGATCTGCATCATTAAAACTCACGCACAAAATAAGATATTTTGATGACATGGGGCCAGCATTTTCCAAGGCCTATTTGTTCCAATAAAGGAAACGCATTTCCATAATGTATACTTTAGTATTAGTTTTAAGAAATAAATAAAAATAAATAATGTGACTATAAATATGTCAGTGTTAATGATTTTTAAATTTTTGTTATTAAAAAATTGCTATTAAATTATATCAAATTAATTAATGTTTTAAAAAACACCTTATGTTGAATTTTTCAACATAAAATAATTTTTTTTTTAATTTAATATTTATAACCTGTATGTATTTGTTTATATACGTACTGGATAATTCACAATATATATTGTATAAGTTTTTTTCATTCGACCAATATCCTAATCATTAAATTACAATGATATGTAAATTATATAATCAGATAAATCTCACTGATAATAACTGTAGGGAACAACATTCAAGGGCGTGCCGATGAGGTGGTTTTGGGGGTATATATAATAATAATATATTTTTTTTGAATGACCCTTTATTTATAAATAATAAATAATTTGGGGGTATCAAACTGAAATAAAGAAGTGAATATTTTTTTATTTTTTGTATACATGTTTTTACTTATTATCATGATATTATTTTAAGTTAGATACTACATTAAAAATTTTAAAACTCTAGCAAAGGAAAACTTTGAGCATGCATTGACAACATGGATTCATAATGTATTTAAATGTATGGATGAATCCATAGATAATAAATACTATAGTTATAAAGGATATAATAAACATTTAACAAAAGTTATATTCAACTCAAATCTAACTTGAACCATTATGTGAGTATGTGAAATGGAATTTGACTCACTATCAACTTGATATGTATTTAACATTATATATTTTACATATTCTATTTGATCTAGAAAAAATATAAATAAATCAGTTAATATAACAAAATGTTACATAATATTTCGATACTTCTAAAATGAATATAATAGGCATTGTACAATTAATACTTAATTACATATTAATGTAATTATATTTATATTCGAACGTAACGTGTGAAATGTAATTATTTTAAAAAGTTGTATATTTGTTTAAAGTCAAGTCTGTGTTACGTCAGGAATTTTGGTATTATAATGAATATGGCCATCGTCACTGTAGTAAACCCAGGTGGTTTACAAATAACTATTAATCAATAATATATATATATATATGGTATAAAATAACGATTATATGTTTTTAAATAATAACAACTCCTGTTGTTATTCAACACAGAGCGCATCCTACTAATGGGCGAATTAATATCCCTTGGTTTAAAAAAACCATTTTCCTAAACATTATATAAATTTTAGAGATTTACTGCAATAACAAGTTGCTTATGCTATTTATCCAGACCTTTAAAGAAGCGACATCATTTTGAAACAAAGTACGAAAACAACATTGTAAGTACTGCTATCCAATGGAGGTCTAATGAGGAGATTTGGTAGAAGTAAACATCCTTTCTACTCCCTTGGTCTACTTATATAAATACAGTTTACATCTAACTGATACAGATAAGATTTAAACTATATTCTTAATGTCAAGACGTCTGTGTACGTTACTTAAATCTCAGGTAGATACAATAAGTATCTATCTTCAAATTTTACTTATAATTTTGGTTTGTGATTTTTATGTTATTGAAAAGTTTAACTAATTAATTAAAAAATTCTTTAAGTCTATTCTATTTAATATCGAAGTAAATTGCAACATCTTACAGTGTCATTGAATTCGTCGCTTTACGTTCTACGTTGTAGGTTCGCTATATCACGATCTTGCTGTTTTATAGTAATTAATAATAGTATACGAAAATAAACTATCGAAATCTTGTTATCACCGACTAACTGATAACAATATTCGGCCTGCTCAATGTAATATTCCCTTTACGGAACCCAAAGCTAGCAACGCCAAATTTGTCGAAGGAATAACTACATCCATGAAAAAATGTATTAAATTATCTAAATTTTTTTTTTTGTTAAGTATAAATTTGTTTGTGTTTGTAATAAATTGTAATGTTTTAACTTTTAAAATTGTATTTATAACAAGCGCTATTTTATGAGGGGTATATCCAATAAACAAATAATGATGATATTGATAAATATTATAATTATTGTATACATATAATAAGAGCATAGATAGGTATTGTTAAACACGTTTTCTTTAAACACGTAATATTGTATAAATTTGAAAAAAAAATTGTTTATATTCTTTTAGATAAAATCAAAAAAAAAAGAAAATTATATCAAATCATTGCAATAAAAATAGCCCATTCAATAAAATATATTACATCGTCCTATCATATTATAAATTATTTATATACTTACTGTCCTTTTTATTGTGCATAAACATATTTTCCGTATAATTTGTTGTGAAATTCCAAATAATAACTAAACATAAAATGAATATGATATATTAGTATAATCAGATAAATCATATTGAATAGGTTTAATTTTAATTATAATACACCACAAATTTCTACGAGAACCGAAAGAACCAAGAAGTCCAAAATCGACCTTCCTGCTATTTTTTAATCTTAATATTATAACATGAAAGTATAATTTTACTTACCATTTTCATGTATTATATTATTTAAATATTTCGTTTGATAATCTTTTAAATCTTTCAAATCGTATAAATTCGTTGACATTAAAACTAAAAAAAATAGATTAAATATAATTTAATATACAATAAAAAGAATATAAAATAAATGTTACGCTTTTTAATAAAAGCTTATAAGTCGATAAAAGCAAGTTTTAAACGTCTTCTTTTCATTCATTGGTAAATTTGACAGAATTTTATATTTGGATGTCATCAAAACAAAAGCATAATATTCATGAATGGTTAATGGTGTAATGGTGAAATGTTAACGTGTTGATCTAATCTATATCATAAAAATAATTGACGGTTTTTTACTAAAGCGTTATACCATATACTACAAGACCGATTGTCTTGAAATATTGTATAGATATTCTGTTTGACCTGAAGAGTGTCATTGTAAACATCACCAATGATTTTTCGCGATCACCGCGAGATCTTAAGTGATATTTTCAATCACCTTCTGGTTTAATTTGGATGTCATAACAACGTATACACATTTTTAATTTAAATTTATAATATTATATAGAAGCTTAAAAGAAATAATTAAAATAAATCAAAATATTGAAAAGAAATCTTTATCTGCTTAAAAATTCAGAAGATTCAAAGAGTCACATAATCATAATAATATATTGAATATTGAAAATAACTTCGAAACACAAGATGAGAAAAATTTGGAAGGCCGATTGTGGATGTTCCTCCTTCGTCCCTTCGGTCCTCGGAGAAATTAGTGGTTTATTATAATTATTAAAATTTGAATGCAATGATATTACATTAGAAAATACGATTATGAGCGTATCTCAATATATTGCAATATATTAAACTGATTAAGATTATTAATGAGTGCCACGAAACAGGGAAGTTGCCAAAGGACTTTATAAAGAGTAAGTCAATAACAATACCAAAGAAAGGAAACGCAACCAACTGTACTAATTATAGGACAATTACACTATTATCACACGCCTCGAAAATACTTCTTAACATCATTAAAAATAGGCTAAAAGGGAAAATAGAAGATCAGCTAGGAAAGGAGCAATTTGGGTTCAGGAGAAAGAGAGGAACTAGGGAGGCGATCCTGGCTCTGAGACTAATAATAGAAAGAAGGTTGGACGTGAATCTTCCAACATATATAACATTTATAGATTTAGAAAAAGCCTTTGACAAAGTAGATTGGTTCTTGCTGTTTGGTACATTAAAAAGAAGAGGAATTGATTGGAAAGACAGAAGGATTATCTTGAGATTATACAAGGATCAAACAACACTGATAGATATAAATGGAACCATAAAGGAAGCTAAGATAAGAAAAGGTGTGAGACAAGGCTGTCCCTTGTCGCCTTATTTGTTCAATCTATTCATAGAAGAAACCATTGAAGAAATGAAAGAGGTAACCAACGGCGTAAGAATAAACGGAGAAGAGGTTCACAGTATAAGATTTGCGGACGACATTGCACTGGTGGCAGAATGTGACAACATGAATTTCATGCTTAACACATTATCCAGGGTTATGGATAAATTTCATATGAAAATAAACGCTACCAAAACAAAAACAATGACAGCCCGAAGAGATCAAATATATACCAACCCAGTTATAAAATTAAACGACACTGTAATCCAAGAAGTCGAACAGTTCTCCTATCTGGGAAGTATAATAACATATAATAATACATCCACTATTGACATAAAAAAAAGAATAACTTTAGCCAAACAAACATTCATAAAGAAAAACAGTCTATTAACTAGCAAACACCTTAACATCGAAACGAAGAAAAAATTCATTAAAACATTTGTGTGGAGTGTGTTACTATATGGATGTGAAACTTGGACTATCAGGAAAAATGAAAAGGACCGCTTAGAAGCAATGGAAATGTGGATTTGGAGGAAAATGAACAAAACATCATGGGTTGAAAGGAAAACAAATGAACAAGTGTTAAAAGATGTAAGGGAAAAAAGGAATATAATAAAACACATATTAAAAAGGAAAACGAAATTAATAGGGCACCTATTCAGACATAACACATTTATGGAAAATATCTTCGAAGGAAAGATCTCGGGGAAAAGATCTAGAGGGCGCCCAAGAACATCATATTTCCAAGACCTCAAACATCTCATGGAGGTCAAAACATATTCAAAATTGAAAAACATGGCAAATGACAGAGACTTATGGCTATCACGACAAGGCGAGGCCTTTAGATGATGATGATGATTAAACTGATAATCCATTTCTAATTTTACCACGAATGTAAATTACATTTGTAAATATGCAAATTAAATTTCAAATCCCTACGATTAATATTCAAGGAGTTTCTCAAGGAAAAACTTTTAAGAAATTCGAAAAATGAGCTAAAGAAAGTACTAACTAGATGAAAATCGGTATAAAAAGGGTACCTTCCTACATAATTTGTAGTAATCGGACCACTATTTCTACTCGAAAAAAAGTTTTCATAGATCTGAAAAAAAGAAATATAAAAAGCCTAAAAAAAAATTTGCCTCTTAGGATTATTAAAATATTTTGTAAAAAGATTAAGCAATATAGTATTAGACTTCCATAAAATTTTGAAACAAATAATCTCATAATTTTAGGTAATACTAATTTTCTTTTGGAAAAATTTCAAAACTCTATATTCTTCTAAATAATTAATTATTCCTTTCCAAAATTTTACCACGCTTGTAAATAACCTATGTTAGTAAATTAACCTAGTACTCAAAAAAAATTTTCAAGTCCCTAATAATAAAACTTAGTATAAAACGAGCCTATTGACAAACAGAACAAAGAAACGCAAAAATGTAAAAAAAATTATAAATAAAATCAATTAATTATGATTTATGTTTATACGATAATCATACTTTTGTCGGTTACATAAATGTTGAATGTAAATATATTTATTATTATTATTATTATTATTATTAATTAATATTAATATAATATAATCAGCGTATATTAGCGCAAATACATACTGTGTATAATATGGAAATTTAACAATTATTTTTATACAATTAACATATTAGCATTTTAAACTCAGCACAGTAATTATTTATCGTAATACGTGATATAAAGGCAAAATAAAATAAGATAAAAAAATAAAAGCATAAAAGCATAGATGGATTAATCATCTTTAAAGACAAGTTCGATATTTGAAGGGTATACTACATTCATGTATTGATCAAATATAGGATGGTATGTACACACGTACGTGATATACCGTAGCGTATTGTATAATCTGCAAGGTATCAGAATAGTTTTACCAATAAATGAAAAAAATTCCTGTGGATATCTTGATTATATTGGGAGACCGGGACATCAAATAATTTACTATTTAAATTAGTTATCTGGCCATCTTAAAATATCACATAACTTATAACCTATATTATTATTTTTACTTAACTTTTCGAATTAGAATTATATAAAACATAATAGAGGATACATTATATTAACTAAATGATACAATTAAAAAGAACTACATATTATTTTGTATATCATTATCATTTGGTACATATAACTAGTATTTAATCAAATATAATTATTATAAATAAATTTAAATTTATAAGCTTAAATTATAATATTCGGTATATTATAAATATAATAAAAAATTGTTTTTCCAGAAGGCGAATATAATGGAGAAAATATGGAGTAAAAACTAGAGTGGACATAATTATCGTAGTTAGAATCACTTGCTACCTATAATATTAGAAAAGGATCCAGTAGGCTAGAGGTCGCTGGAAAGACCTCGTATGGGATGGGAATATCTGATTAATAAAGATGCAAGTGTTTTAGGTGGAGGATAAGTAAACTTATACTCTGTTAAAGTACGGTGATGGATGACAGTTGATCGGTTTAGTGCATTTCTACACGTCAACTAAACAAGTCCCCTTTTCATGGCACAGATATATCAAAATACTCGTATGTAATTACGCGGACTGCCATCGTCAATGATAGTAGTAATGTATGCATGCGGATGTTTATACGTATAATAATAGAAAGTACAATTGGCGGCGGCATTGTTGACTCGGAAAGAGTCGTTGTCAGCCATGATATGTCGGCATTGTTCCAATGCATGAGTTGAATTTTCGACTTGACTGCAGATTTGTGACTGTCTACATGCACAGAACTGTACCATTCCTAACTGGTACAGGGTATAGGCTTAAAATTATTTTTTCGGATGTCATAGTTTATCATTGTTTTCATATCTTAATGAACAACTAACACAACATAATAAATAGATCTGGATCGCCGCTAAATAGTAGGTACATCAATTTCTCTAACACCATAATATGGCGATTGAATAATTGTCAATAATTTACACACTATATAGAATAATGGTTTGTATTTAGATGTGATTACAGTCATACTTATGAATTATGAAAAAAAATGTATACTTGCTTGACAATTGAATTAAAAAAATAATAATAAATAAACCAATTTGCTACCTTAAGAACAACTTTGCAACAAATCTGCAATGGACATCGAATAATATGATACTTTTTGAATTACATAAAATAACACGTATGAATTTCTAATGTATGACGTGTCCATATTTTTATTATTATTTCTTAGAGACTAAACCGCGACATTTAGCGGCCCAAACATCATACACGGTAGAAAATCCGAACAGGACCGCCGATGTTTTAATTAGGAAGATACAAAACTTAATGATAACATTGGCAGACAAGTTTACAAAGGTAATAAATAACGTACAACCTATGAGAATATGGAGTCCCACTACTAAGAAAGAATATGCGATAATGTATAAATAAGGGAGCAGGAAGATACCATAATAAATTATTATATATAATCGTAGATAAATAAAACGTAGGCAAAACATACCGTTTTCAAAATAGGAAAAAAAAACAAATTATGAAAATTAAGAAAAAAAAACATTTCGAAAAACAATAGTAGGAACCTACAAATGATAGGATATTCAGACAGAAATTAGAAAATCATCACCAGTCGTGCAAATCGTTTCATTTAAAGCATAGTGAGCTTCAATAATTCTAACAGTTATAATATAATGCTAATTATTTGGTTTCGTCAAATTACTAAATAACGAATAAAACGATTGTAACTTTTGAATCTAAGAAACATGACATCGATATTTACACAATACAATATTTTTTTCCAACTAATATGAATTTATAAGTTTATATTAAAATATTAGGTTTATATTCGGTATCTACCTATATTAATTTGTATAATATAATTAATTAACAATATAAAGTACCTAAAATAAACGGTCGAACTTTGCTCAATATTGATTTTTCGAATGCAATGATTTAGGCATTATTGCTTTCCCAACTTAATTATAAAAGAACATAAGCAACTAAATAACATAAGAACTGGAACACAGCTAAATAGTGGGTACAGCGCCCTATTATTTATAGCAATAAAGACAATATAAAAATTTGTATTACGTACCGACTTTTCTAACACCATATGACGTTTGAATAATAGTCAATAAATTTATCACTAAGTAGATTAATACTTTACATTTAGTTGTAGTTACAGTCATATTTGTAACTTATTAAGAGAATTGTAACTTGATTGAAAATTCTATTAAGGAAATAAGTATTTCACTACCTACGCAATAACTGAACAACAAATCTACAATGAACATCGAATAATATAACAATTGTTCAATTATATAGAATAACACGTATGAATTTCGAATGTATGACGTACGTCAATTTTTACACAATATGTTTTTACACTACGTCATTGCGTCGGTTAATTATGCCTTTGAGCAAATTTTTTTTACCAATAACCACCAAATCGCGTTCTCTATATATTGTGAGTATTCGTGCTTGTTTGAAATTTGGTACAAATGCTCATATACAATGAAATTTCAATTATTTCAATATTACTTTTATTATAATAATTTTTAAACTAATAAATATTAAAATAATTTTAAAAGATTAAACAATTAAAATTGCTTTAAAAGATAGCAGCTTATTTCTTAAAAACCTTTATAATTATATTGTTAATTTAATTGTATTTGCAACCAGAGTAGATTCGAAATTCCGGACACCATCTATTCAAATTCGGTTTTCTTAAATACTGGGTTGATAGCGATTGACTTTATCGTTCGCTCTAATAAATAAATCATAATTATGATTGTAAGCAGTGGCGCCGAAACCTATTTTGATGTTGGTCAATCGCCATATATATTGAATTAAAAATAATGAAATAATTAATAATAAAAAAAATTTTCCATAAAATTGGTGGATGGTGGTGCTATTTTAAATATATTCGCCCTGCATATAATTACAGATTTATCGGCGCTACTGATAGTAACCTATTAATTTATCTACCTTTTATGGTAAATATTATAATGGATCGGTTAATTTAATATTGTCTGGTTTACTACTGGTATTCGTCTCATTTTTCCATGGTAAAATTTCAGAACGTCTCACATTTTAGATTCTGAGCGAAACGAAGCGAATTAAAAATACGCAGTGCATATCTTATACTATATATTATCTTATATATCATATCTTAGACTATGGAAATGAATAGTAAAAAAGGTAAACTCTCTTACCAATATTTTTTAAAATTTCTCATCCTGAAGTACTTCCTTCCGAACATACAATATAAAATTGTATACCTTAAAGGTTATACGTATACAACTTCTGCTCTTAATAGGCAAGAGCTTTGACACTATAAACAAATTTACAAAACGTATGCTTCACTTTTTTCAGAAAAAATTAAAAAACGTGACGATAATTTTTTTATAAAGAAGAATTAAATTATTAAGTTTAATCGAAAATCATCATAGTCCATATAACAGGTTATGAGTAATTAGTAATCATATAGAATACTTCTTATGTAGCATTTGTACATTTATTCTCATATTTACCTTTAAAGTTACATTATACCAATACTTCCTGTACACTGCCATTTTGGCGTTGAAATTCAAATAAATATATACATTTTTCATATTCTTTTTTAAAACTGGTCCTCTATTTTAATATTCGAATAACTGTCGTTTGTAATTTAACACATTGAAGTAACAAATTTTTATTTTTCGTATATACCGAGAACTATATTACATGTTAGGTATAGTAAGCGTTGATAAATATATTTTTGTGTAATGGATAAAATTTTTATTTATTATAGTTTTCAAATAATTTAACATAACTATTATTAAATTTTTATATAATATTTAAATTATTTTATTAAATTATATAATTTAAAAAATCCCATATCGCTTGAGTAATAAATTATTCTGAAACATAAAATAAATAAATAAATAATATTATTTTATTTTAGATTCTGAGCGGTGCGAAGAATGTATTGTTTCTACAAAGATGTTTTTATTAACATATAAAATACCCTTTCCATACTAAATTTCATTTAGTTGGTACTTTATTTAGCTCATTTTTCGAATTTCTCAAAAATTTTTCCTTGAGAGGAGAAAAACTACAGAACTAAAAAATAGCAGAAAATCTGTAAAATTACGGTTTCTGTTATTTAAAATTTTTGATTTTTCGGAATTTAATTGATCATTAACAGGGAGACATATAATATTAATTAAATATTAACAAAATAATAATAATATACTCATACCTCTTTAGGTGGCATCGATGATAGCCATAATAAATAATTCATTCGACATAATTCTTAAACAAATTGATGTGTAAAAGTTATCGAAACCTTTGAAAAATACAATAATTAATGATTTATATTTAAAAAAATATTAAACTATATAAAAACGATTAAAATGGTTTCTTAAAAATTGTTTTATTGACTTTAGTTATAAATCCTTTTTTTTCTTTTAAAGACATGCTTCCCAAAATATGTCACCATCTAACGTATCATGCGCCAATTTTATATCAAGATATAAAGATAGTTATTTAGGATTACTGATTTTTTATAATAATAACCAAATCTCTACATTTATTCATTGTTATTTAAAATTGAAATCAAAAATAATTGTTATATATTTACATAATTTGATTAATTTAATGTAGTTGAGTAATTATTTATACGAATAAATATTATGTAATTTATTTATTACCTATTGATGCTGCAAAATACATAAAATAACAATTCATTACCTAATTAACTATGAATTATTATTTATCAATACAAAACACATAATTGGAAAATATAAACTTAATATCTTATCATTATTTTATTAATATTTTTACTAAAAATAGATATATATGAATTAAAATTTTAATGGTTTGTGAACAATTAATCTTTATTACGTAAATCATAGCCGTATTCAGGGGAAAGAGTATTCCGCGTTGATACCTACCAGATATTAATTTTAATATATATAATTAACATCTTAAAAAAAACCTCCTCTGAAAATAAATGCAGAATATAGTCATGACGACACGGCGTTTGTTAAAATAGTTTTTTTTATTTCTATTAAACGGCTTTCTATTCGGCTTTTGTTTAGCATTTTTTTTAGATCTGGCCGGTCAAGTTGGCATCTTCCAAGAATTGAAGGACTTTTAACAGCTCAACCGGATCAGGACCCAGGGTCTGTGATAGAGACGGGGGAAGTTGGTTCTTTAACCTCTGTTTCGCATAAGCCATACATTCTGTTAGTATATGTTTTATAATGGTTTGAGTTCCGCATGTCTGGCATATTGGGGGCTCATTTTTTTCCATTAGGTGTTTGTGTATAATTTTAGTGTGTCCTATTCTAAGACGATTAATAATCTTGCTTTCGTGGTAAGTTGATATAGTTTGGGGACCTTGAGATGGTGTTTTTTATTTCGTTTAGTTTGGTAGCTTGTTTCATCCAGTAGTGTTGCCATATATTCTCGGTGGTATTGTTTATGTGGTTTTTTAAGTCCTTGATGGTGTAAGAGTTTATGGTGTTGATTGTATGATTTGTGGATGCTTCGGAGGCTGCTTTATCTGCCGTTAACAAAATATATCAAAAAAAAAAAAGAAAAAAAAATGAAATCTGCTTCTTTTTCTGCAGTATTGTTGACTATTTGAACGACATAATAATATAAATTATTTTATTAATTTTAATTACAATTTTTTCGTAATAAAATTTTAGGTTTTATACTTTTTTTTAAATAATAAGCTATTTATTTAAACTTATTACATGGGCAATAATTTAAAAATAATTTCTGTGAAGAAACCATTATACACATATTTCAAAGTAGTAATTTTAGTAGTTTATGTTAGTATTTCTTAGCATTTTTATTATACTCATGTGCTTATATATGATTAATTTCTTATTTTAGATGCGGTCATATGGAGTACAGAGGCTTAATATAAAAAATATAATTATTTAATATTTTAGAATGATATTGTAATATTTTTTGTTTATCCCCATCCAAGGGCGTATTTTAGGTGAGTCATAGCAATCGCCCACCTTGGATTTTTAAAATCTAAATGTATTATATAATAAATAATTAATTAAACTCTAATTATTATACTCTAATTGTTGTAATCAGACCATTATTTCTACCCGAAAAATTGTATTTTTTCAAAACTTTGATGTCTATAACATTTTTTCCATCTGTTGATACAATATGCATATTACAGCATATTATTTTATATAGGTATAGCATTTTGTGAGTTTTTAGAATTAAAACCATTATAATTTGTTTCGTGTCGTTAATAAATGAAATGATTAAATAATACTCGTGTTTTTGCTGATTCAAAAATTTTATTTTAGATGTTGTTAACATAATTATATTAGGGTACATAATATAAGTTTTATTTGATGTGTTCGGAGTGAATGCA
The DNA here is from genome assembly GCA_013282895.1 of Eriosoma lanigerum. Lineage (NCBI taxonomy): Eukaryota > Metazoa > Arthropoda > Insecta > Hemiptera > Aphididae > Eriosoma > Eriosoma lanigerum. The sequence goes on from CM023358.1 coordinate 32,725,765, forward strand.
TTTTTCACACTGACCCGGATGGGTCTTTTGTCAGCCCGCTCTCAAAACATACGAGTAGAATCAGATAACAATAATACAAACAATACAATAAATCGCCCCATAAGACTATAATGTGTCGCGTACATAATTTTTTGTAATATGGTAGACATATTAAATTCAATAACTTAATTATGTACATTCTACCTAATTGTAAATTATCATATACTTACATGTCGAGTATCAGTCTTGTAAAGTATTCGAATAAAAATATTTCAATACTAATATTTAAATACATTTTGAAGTATTTTTCGGTATTTTAAATACATTTTTTTTAAAGTATTTTTTTAGTATTTTTAATGCATTTTAAAAGTATTTTATACCAAAAAAAAAAAAAATACTTGTATTAAAATAGGCACCGATAAATTTTTTTTTTGCATTTTATTTTTATACGTTATAAAATTAAGCTACTATGAAAAATTCATAATTTTTACACATTTCCTTGCCATTCTTTAGCAATGTACATTGTACATCAGGACTGAAGTTTATGAAAATAACAAGTATTTTTCATGTAAAGTAACTATTAGTTATATTCAATTGGGTAAACTTAGTAGATATTTTTATTTTTTTAAATACTAGTTAATATATTTAATATTAACGAAAGAGTATTTTTATTCAAATACTTTCAAATTTTGAAAGTATTTATAAAATACTTATATAGTATTATATATTTATACTTATATATTTATTTACGATTTTCTAAATATTTTATGAAAAGATTAAGTAATTATAAGTAATATAGTATTGGACTGCTATACAAACAGATAATCCCAAAATTTTAGGTAATATTAATTTTTTTTAAGAAAACGTTCAAAGCTCTATATTTTTCCAAATAATTAACTATTACGTTCCAAAATTTTACCACGCTTGTAAATAACCTATATTAGTATTCAAAAAAATTTCCCTACTATTAAAAACTAATAAGAAATTACGAAAAAAATAAAAATAGTGTTATATTTGTATAAAATATATAGTATACCATTGATATTATAATATACAGATTAGCCATATTATAGGAAATATTTGAACCAGTGTTATTACTTATTAGAATCTAAAAGTTGTTATTAAATTTGAATTTTATAATATTGTATGAAATCCTTTTTATGAATAATAGAAGCATAATAAAACACCCAATCCCGCGATCACGCGTCAATCGACCATTTAGTCATCATTGGTAGACCCGTTTTGAATGCAATCGACGTCAACTAGGTACCTGATGTCTGAATGCACGTAGCCGCGTCCAATATTAACAATGAGATACGAATATAAATGAGATAATCTGATATTAAATTATTTTGATTTTAATCTAATCAGGAATTATACAGAATATTGGTTTTATTATTTTTATCAAACTTTACATTTTTCAATTTTTTTTTTTTAAAAATATTTGTAACCTACTATTCTTTATTTTTACATAAAATTACAATTTTTTTCATATTTAAATTTTAGGTTTTACATTTTTTTTTTTTTTAAAATAAGCTATTTATTTAACTTTATTATATGGGCAATAATTCAAAAATAACTTCTGTGAAGAAACCATTATACAAATATTTCAAAGTGGTAATTTTAGTATTTTCATGGCGATCGTCCACCCTGGATTTCTAAAATATCTAATATAATTAATAATTAATTGATCTTCTTACAAGGAAAAACGAGAATTAGGAAAATTCGAAAAATGACCTAAATTAAGTACCAACAGCAGATGCAATTTGCTACCGAAAACATACCTTAATTGTTGTAATCAATCCATTATTTCTACCCGAAAAATTGTCTGAATGTATAATGCCAAAGAAAATGTTATATTAATTTTTTTTTTTTTTATTTGATGATGTAAAAATATATATCGCATGCTACGTATTTAATAAAAGTATAAAAAATTAAATGAAATTTATTTCTATGCAAAAATAAAATATTGTAAGTGCTAAAGATTTTGTAAAAAGAAAATTTAAAAACATGAAAATTAATTAAAATAATAAATGCAGTACAATAAAATAATCACTTTGCATATTATTTCAAGTAAAATTATTGAATTATAAATTTTTTGTTCTAATCTAATATTCATATATTATATTATATATATTATATAATATTCATATATAAATCATATATCAATGAATTTTTCATGTAAATCAATATAATTATAATATGTTTAATATGATAAACGTACTTAATTTAAAATCTGTAAATAATTTTAAAGTAACAAAAAAAATTAATTTTGCTTATTTGATTTTTCCACAAATTATTGATACATATAATTTTAATTAAAACAATTTAAATGTTTATGTCATTTTTTATTTTTTATATTCCACAACCCACAAACCAACACCTAGACGACATAGTTCGACATTTCTCTTTTATAACGACTACATAACCTACGATTATTTAAACCCCTTCCATTATTTCATATCTATTATTATCTTATTATAAATTGTTCGATGTATACAAAATTTCAACACGACGACGTAACTTACAAACTTTTCTTATCAACATATTCTCCCAATCGTTATTCTATCGTCAATCTCTCGATTACACAACTTATGAGTACTGTACACCATCCATTATTTCTTATCTATGAATATCCTATCATTAATTGGTTGATGTTATCATCAATCCACAACAAATATTTTAACACACTACACTACATTATTTACACGCTATGTCACAATCATATTATTTCCAATCAATAAGTCTTTACACCTACTCGCTTAATAATATCTGATTTAGTATAACGTAGTGTATGTCATATGCTAAATTTCTTTATAGTTATATTTTATTGTATCATAAGTAATAATATTTATTAATATAAAGGTGACTAATGTAATAAGTATATTAAAATTAAAGGCCGGATTTAATTGAAATTGCAAATAGTCAAGATAAATCAAATCTGATCAAATATGTACACGATTTGTATAACTACTGTCTTTCAGTTTCATTTTATGTTTCAATTTATAACAATATCTAAGGTTTTTGAAATTTTTTGCAATTTTGAATATTTCTTGTAATGAAATGTACAAATCAATATTTCTTAAGTAATTTCATAATATAAAAATAATAACATTATTGTGTATTTTTATTATTGGTTTGATTGTAATAAGATCTTAGAAGTTTAAAGGTGTATTATCTATATTTATATTTATAGATATCTGTTATTACCAGATGTAAGACTTGGTTAAATACCGCAATATTTTTATTTTATAATTTTTTAGCTATATCATTTTTACCATCATACATTTTGTAATAAACTATTGTGACGGTGTACCTATTTTTGATAGGCGCTTATCGCTCATCTGGAATTTTTTAGCTCAAATTACTGCACGAAAGTTCTAGAATAGCCCAGCGACTGATAAGCGTCTGTATATATATATATATATATATATATATATATATATGGTGGTAATTAGGTTCAACGTAGTATAGTTCAACGGTTCGTGTGCGTTTACCTATTGATACATTAGTACCTATTTCTTAGATCAGTTTGACCGCACAGTGAACACATTTGTCGAAATGCCTAAAATAAAATAAAATTTAAAAATTGAAATTTGAATTGTTTTGCTCCTTATAATGAAAATAAAGATGTATTCTCATCAGATGGAAAGATTATAATATATTGTCTCGTATGTGAAAAGTCTGTGTCTACTGAAAAAAAAACCTATTAGATCGTCATATAAAACAAGTAAATTTTGTAATTTATGATCATACTACACGTAATATTACACGTAACTCCATATTATATTATTTCAAAAATACATGTATATTTATTTCAGTTCAACACATAAATGCATTACAAAGGAATAAAGAAAGAAAATAGCTTTTGATTACTTCTCAAATCTCAAAAAGTAAAAAAGTGGGCATGTCGATTGCGGACGTTCTTCTTTCGTTCCTTCGGTCTTCGGATAAATTAGTGGTTTATTACACTTAAGATTTGAATGCAATAACATTGCATTAGAAATACGATTCTGAGCGAAACTCAATATATTACAATATACTATACTAATAATTCATTCCAAAATTTTACCTTACTTGTATGCTACCTATGTTAATACTCAAAAAAAATTTTCATGTCCTTACAATCAAAACACAATTAGTTAAAAATTTAAAATAACAGAAACCGTAATTTTGCCGATTTTCCGTTATTTTTTGGTAGTTTTCCCCTCCCAAGAAAACTTTTGAGAAATTCGAAAAATGAGCCCATTAAAGTACCAACTAGATGTGATTTGCTACCGAAAGCATAACCTATTTGTGGAAATCGAACCATTATTTCTACCCGAAAAAGTGATTTTATACATGAAAAAAAAAAAAAAAACAAAAACATCTTTGTAATACCAATACATTCTTTATTTCGCTCAGAATCTAAAATGTGTTTTTTGAAGATTTGTGCAATGTATTTGTTGCTGCAAATAATTCTTTGCAAAAGATGGAAAATCATGTGTTAAAATCATTTTTGGAAAAGCATATTGTCAAATCAATTCCGGACCAATGTACTTTAAGAAAAAATTACATATCAAATATTTATAAAAGCGTTATAGTTAGTGATATTGGAAATAATTACTTTTACATAATTATTGACGAGACAACCGATCAAAGAAGTTTATATAAATATATATATATATTTTTAATTTCTCATATAATAGCACATACTATTTTCGTTTAGGTTTGTCTATTGCAAATTTACTAATTAGTAAATTAGATGGGATCCCTACAGTAAATCATATTTAGTTGCATGTAAAGAACTAGAATCCACCAATTATGAAATTTATGTCAATTTATTAATTCCTCGTTAAAAATACTTCCCGGTATTGAACAAAAAGTATTACTTTTGATTAGCGATGCTGGTGCTTATATGATCAAAGCAGCAAAAACATTAAAAATATCCTTTCCGAAATTAATTTATATTACATGTATGGCACACGCAATTAATAAAGTTTTAGAGATAATTCGAGAATTGTATCCCAACACATATAAATTGATTAACAATGGTAATGTATTTCGTACCTATTTTTAATTTTAATACATTTGTAACTTATTTCGTTTATTAACGGAAAAAAAGCTTTCCTAAAAGCACCATCGAGAATAAATAAATATAGGAAAGAAATGCCGGGTATACCTTTACCACCCGAACCTATTATTACAAAATAGGGAACATGGTTAGACGCTGCACTTTTCTATGCAAATAATTTTGAAAAGTTTAAAAACATGATTGAAAGATTAATAGATGATGCTTTAAGTGTCGAAAAACTGACATAAATTGAACAAGATAATGCACTCAAATGTGGTTTTGCATTTATAAATTTACACTTATCTGAGTTATCAATGTATCTTAAAAATTTGGAACAACTACTGAAAAGTATGGATATTTTTAGCAAAATTGAAAATATATTAACAAATATTCCTGGTCCAAATGGGAAAAAAATTTAGGAAAAATGTATTAATTAATTATTGCTTTAAAAAGTCTTTATATGATAAATTTTTCAATTTTAAATGAAATTGTTTAAAATTTAATGGAATATTGTAATCTGTTTGTATTTGTTTATAATACGTACGATTTAACTTTTTTATGAATTCAATGCTGTCATGAATCGACCAATATCCTATATATTAAAATGGAAATGATGTGTTCATAATA
>CM023358.1:32761222-32796539 GCA_013282895.1 Eriosoma lanigerum
AACAAATTACGATTAAATTGAATAATACTATATTTTAGAACCATTAGGTAATCGTACAAATTATTTAGTCATTATATCCTCAAATATTTATTGAAAAATATAAAATATATATTAGAGTGGGTCCTTATTAATAGTAGTAAATTTTTTTAAACATTTTTTTGAATCAGGACTCCCAATATATTCAATATTATTAAAAAATAATTCACGTTAAACTTGGATATGATAACTCACCCCCTTCCTATGCCACAAGAGGGGTGAAAATTGACAAAAGTAGGTAGTCTTATGCTATTTTGTATTTTACGCTAAAACCTTAGGAAACACGATAAAAACACAACTAAGTTTTGTTGAAGAACATAATAATTTATATAATAATTGCTCCAAACAATTTCTCAAAAGTCAATTGTTTATTTTTCTTAAATAAAAAAAAATTAAACATTTTATTTAATAAGCGAAAATTTAAGGTTTACGGTTTCTTAAATATATTTAATGAACGGTTTAAGTAATATAATAATATTACAGTATTCATGTGTATTTAAGAGTATCATTATTTTATTATATTGCGAGTGGAGATAGTTTCCAAATTATATAACGGTAAAAGTTCACACAACACTAGTGGAAAACGAACAATTTTAGAAATTTTGACGTTAATATTTTAAAAGTGATTTATTTGGCACGTTAATTTTTTTTTTTTTTTTTTTGTATAGTTATTACACAAAATAAAGAAATTTAATAGGTATAATTTCAATTAAAATATATAAAATTATATATATTTTTTTGTACCTGTAACAATATTCTATTCTTTATGATTATTATTAGTGGCCCCGATCCCTATATCCAAGTATGACAACAGCCATAGTGAATAATATATAAATAGTTGATGGTTCTAATTTTCTAATAATATTCTCAAGTTAATTATCTATTAGTTTCAGGGGCGTCTTCAAGTCAATATTATGGTTGGAAGGGGGTGACTTAAATAATAATTTGAAAAATATTAATTCTTAACCCAATACATACTATGGTAAGTATACTGTGTATATAAATAATTGAACAAAACAAAATACATTACCTATACGTACTTAATTAATTTGGTAATATTATAGTTATAATTTTATAAATAATTAATTTATAACACTAAGTACATGTATCATATATATATATATATATATGTTACAGGCAAAGTGGAAAATTCGGGCAATGTAAATTGTGAAATATTTATACAAAATATACTGCATAATATATTATGTTTTTATTGCAAATTATTAATATTACATTATTATACATAATTAATAATCATCAAATGATAAATTATCTTAAATTATACATTTATTTCAAATAATTTTTTTACACACGAATAAATCTTAGAATGAAAAAATGTAAAAAAAATTTAATGTTTATTTAGGCACTGCACGATTTAAGCTGAGTGACTGTAGATTATAACTAAAGTAAAACTGTATACGTACCCATTATATGAGATAAGATATTATGAGTAGATGTGAGATAAATATGTAATAGCACGAAAATTACAAACTAAAATAAAATGAAAAATATAAAATATAAAATAAAATAAAATGTAATCGGTAAAAAGGGGAATGGAAAGGTGGGGAGAGTGAAGTAGGGAATGGAGTGAGGAGAAGGGAGTGAGTGAGGAGTTGTGTTGTTTGTAGGATCGTGCTTTTACCTTCCTCCTTATATAAGAAGGGTTTCGGGGTAATAGGTTCGAGAGTATCCAGAATCTATACCTGTGTACGGTTTTCGTGTTCCGCTTGAAATTTGAAATATTTTTTTTATAAATTTATTTATTTAAATTATATTAAAATACGGACTTCTTGTTCCGTTTCTTTATTTTAATTGTTTAATTTTACCTTTTCCAATTTAACCCACTAAAATTATACAAAGCGTGGACTCGTGTTCCACTTATAACTTAAATATAATTTTATTGACTATGGGTTTATTGGAAAAGTATTAAAATGCGGACTTCTTAAATTAGTGAAAAGACCCTGAACAAAGCATAAAAAATGATTCTTACCTTATGGAACACCACTATTATATATATTACAATAAGGATAGAAATCAAAACACCTTGTATGTAATTTTGTTCGGAATGCTTTGGCTATCGTCGGAATATCGTTTGGATTTTCTTTGTTGATATGCACGGAGACTGGTGTTAGAAAAAAGTCCGATCTGGATCGTCTGACGAGTCTTGCTGGACTGTCTGGTCTAGTTGGCTGACTGGTCAGGTACGACTGACTGGTCTTGTACGACTGACTGAAGGATTTTTATGAAAAATGTGATCCAGGGGGATCGATTGAAAAATGTCTACCTGGTTAAAACTAATGAATGGGATTCAACGACACTATAATTAAATTATAATATATATATAATTATAATATAAATTAAGAAACTAACAGTGTATGCCGACTATGTGGGACTCTATGATCCGCCGATAAAAAGGAATTTAATACGTGTAGAAAGTCGAACGTGTTGATTTCATGGTTTTCTATTAAACGCCGACTATAATACGCTTCTTATTTTATTATATTAGTTCATGATAGTCTTAATAAAAGGGATTATTTTAAATTGTATGTAAATGTGACGGTATTCCGACGGCGTCAGAGTCGCTTTATTATACATGTATTAATGTTCTTTACTAATGTTAAAATATGTGTGTGTAGTATGAGTGTTATTTTAAAAGACGTATTTTTTTTAAAATGATGTGTGCTCATATCATTACAAATATGAGTACTAATTTATCGGTTTTGTTATCGGGATATAAAGTTAATTCACAAATGTCATTAGTGTTTAACCAGAGGATAGACGTAGCATATATTTATTTATACTTTATGAGCAAAAAAATATATGAACATTTATTTTCGTTTAATGATTATTACTTATATAATAATTATAATAGTTGTACCTTACAATTATTTACATTGCATAAATAAATTGTATAAAAAAAATAAAAAAAATAAAATTGAAATAAATGTATAATTTAAGCTAATTTATCATTTGATGATTATTAATTATGTATAATAATGTAATATTAATAATTTGCAATAAAAACATAATACATTATGCAGTATATTTTGTATAAATATTTCACAATTTACATTGCCCAATATACCTCGGGCATTGTATACATTGCCCGAATTTTCCACTTTGCCCGTAACATATATATGTATAATATTCAAATGCGTTGACCAATTGAGTTTCGAGCCATGGGGGGATGATCGCCCCTATTAAACTCTTCCTCCCACAAAGACGCTCTTAATTAGTTTGAACATTGATTAATTATACATATAATTGTATAATTCTATATACATATGTATAATTAATCAATGGTTTAAATAACCTGAGGTATGAAGTGAGAATGAAAAATATTTACATTAGTATGCATCTAGGGATAACGTTTTGTATGTGATAATACACGAAAATATTAAACTAACAGTTGAGCGAGGGCGTTCAGAGAGTTAAAACATAATATATTATTTTAATAGGATAATATATTTAAATACTGTCTAATATTCAGATAGACATAAATTCTATTACAATTTCTTATAAAAAAAACGTTATTATTTTTTAACATAGAATTTATTTTATTAAGTAGGTAGTTATACTTTAATATAATTTATAATATTATTATTATCTAAGTAAAAAAGAAGTCATGTATGTGATGTATGGACTATATCATTAAAGTACCGTAATATAGGTAACACAGATGAGTAAAATGTCATTAGGTAAAGTCAAAATGTCTAAAACGTCAATTAATAATAAGATAATTTGTTATTAATTCAATATCAATCAATGTCAGGACGAGGAAATTGAATCAAATACAAATTAATAATTTTTATAAACTTCATCTCTTTCCAAGTATATCTAATTAATCATTATAATGTTTAATTCTACAAATCATTTTAGATATTTGTTGTTATTGGTCTTTTACTTTTTTGTAGTGACATTTTACTTTTCCATTTTATGTATCATATAGTTTGAAAATTTAGTCATTACTCATCATTATATCAACTTTTTTTAACTAGCTATTTTTTTATACAGAATTATAACGAAAATTTTTTGAAAGGATAAAATGAACAACAATTAAAACAGCTACATATATAAAATAAAATGCTCTTACTGTGTTTGTTGCACTGTTGTATTAGCTTCTTATGTCTTTTTTTAATACAGTCAAAACGATTTACCTCACATTTTATTTTTCCAAGAATAGTTTTTACTTCGTTATGTGCGTTATTTTTTCTTAACTCCAATAGCAATTTTTTCAACTCGCTTATGATTTTGTGATATTCGTTTTCCAGTATTTTTTTATCGTCAACGGGTATTTTGTCATTCTTTAAAACTTCACACAACTAAACAAGTATAAAATCATAAAAAAAAACTATTATATAAACCTTTAATATATATATATATATATTTATATATTATACATCTTAATTCCTTATTATACTTATTAATTTATTTTGTTTGGTGATGGGGAATTTCAGATATGTAAGATATGTCAGATATGTTAACGTAGGTCTGTGGAATGTAAAATATTAATCGATTTGTCGAATACACTATCCACAACCTAGTAATAAGTAAGACACACTCCTTGGAGCGGTCCTGTTTATAGGTTAGGTTAGGTTAGTAATAACTCCCAACTAGATGTGGTCAACTACCCTTGTCCTGCATTAACATATATCTCATTCTTACCTCTCGTCCCTTCACACCAGTACTTCCTATTCCTTTTATCCACATCTTCTTCGATCTTGTTTTCTGCATTTACTTTCTAGATTCATTTTCAACTTTCACTGCCTCTGAATTATATCTCTCATCACACATTACGTCATCACTGATATTTATTATTATAGTCTAGCTTTATCAATTTATTGATCAATCCTTCAAAATTATACATTATTACCTCAGTTTTGTTCCGACTAATCCTTAGTCCTCTCCCCTCCAACGCTGTTATCTATTGTTCAAGCCCCTAGTATTAACCTCTAATATTAACTTTTTAACAGAACTTTTAAGAATAAAATATTTGTTTACTTAACTTGTAGCTTAACATTTTTAATCTAATTTTTTATTACGCATTAACTAAAAATGAGTTAATTTTTCTTAAATTCTAATATTCAATTGACTAATTTTTAATACTAATAATATTTTTTTTCAAAAATTGAATTTGTTTCGTATATTTTATCATGTGCCACTATAATCAAGCAATTAGGTACAAATAATAATTTTAATATTATTTATTTTTAAAGTACATTTATTGAATATTACTATTTTTTTAACGCATATTCCCTTAGCCCTCTACAAATTTGTCATGCATGTTTAATTGTGAAACGTATATATAATTATATATATTTTAATAACGTTTAAAAAGTAAAAATGAACTTAATTAAAGTTAATAAGTTAATTTATTTTTCAAATTTAACTATAAACTCAACTGAGATAATTAATTATTTCATTAACTATTGACTGTTAACTTTTTCCAATACCTATATGCCAACATATGTCAAACTTAACTTAACTCAGTTAACACATTTCATTTACTTGTCCAGCCTCGAACAATAGTGCACTATCGAAAATAATCAAAACTGACCTGCCGGCTTACGGATTTCAATAATTTAAAAATTGCTTCGATGGCCGCTTTGACTCCGGACTTTCTTACGTTGGGCTGAGGCAATCCATTAGATATTTGACTGCGTGCATTGCTACAACTGTTGATCTTTTTACCGCAAACTTTCTGCCGTGTGCCACACAAACATTGGTATTTCTTTGCACAACCGCATAAGCTTTGTTGTATATTGCACGGATAATTCCGGCATTTTGTTTTACAATCGCACATTGATGACCGACCCCAGCATTCCGGAAACGCCACTAAGTCACGTCTTACTTTCGATGCTGTTCGGGTGGACTTTTTTCGGCACCATTTCATCTTTTCAGTTGCGTTGACCTTACTATCAGAATTACTCGCCATGAACTGCTGTCAATATTAAATATTAAAATTTTTATATTATAATAATATGTGTATTTAAATAAAATAAAATTTTTATCGTCGACTTGTCCGACTTAAAAAATTTATATGATTAGTTTTAGTGCTATTAAATTATATAATAAAATATACGGTCGCTTAGGAAATGTTTATATAATATGTTTTAATTGTAGTAGATATGGAATACTAAATAAAGTAATAATAATGTTTTATTTTATTATTATTTATATTATAAATATTAAAAATAAAGTATTAAAAACCGCCGCGGCGCGCCGTATTAATAAAATAAAAAATGTTATATTACTCTACAACTTCTTTACCGGGAGATATTTTATAAAACGGATATAAAATTATACCCTCAAATATGCTTTTCTTTATATTTACTAATATATGTTTATACTGAAAATTTAATATGACATGTCATAGTCTCTTAACTTACCTTTATCATGCATAAGCGGCATAGGCTACACCATATATATATATATATATATATATTGTAACTAATAATAATTGATTAAGAATTATAAATATTTAAATTAAAATATGACACTTAATTTCTAAGTCTTGTATTAGAATTTAGAAATAACCCCTTACTCAGCTCTTTTACTCAATGCCTCAGCCCCACCCCGCAAGAAAAAAAAAATAGAAATACGTGATACGAGATACTTTTGGCTAAAGATAATGTAATTCGTTATGACTTATGTGTACAATAATGTTATTAATTATTATATACATTTATTTATAGTTTATAGTTTTATACTCTATACGTAGTTAATATTTTAAAATTATTTTCTATAATTATTATAATATTAATATTATACTTGTAACTAGTTTTATATCGAAAAATCAGGTAAAAATATTATTATATTATTATAAAAACACCTATCGTAATATTTGGATTTTGGATAAAGTTTTTTTGTTTTACAGAAATAAATGTTTTTCATTATTAATAGTTATTTAATATGTATTGTGTTTTTTGAAGCTCTCTGTAAAAAAATTTTCGGTACTTTCCTGAATGTACTATACGTTTCGACAGGTCCAATATGCTAAATATGAAAACGGTGTGACATCGCGTAAATTAAATATTATATCTTTACGATCTTTTACGTAAACTATATATGTTTAAATTTTAAAAACAATAACAAATATATGCTCGAATAATCTTTCACGCATAATTTCTGATAGGATTTAATTTTACCAGAATAATAAATAAAACATTTCAGGGTGCGTCATTATACGAAAATTATTTTCGAATCTACGTTTGTTTACATATTGCGTACTAAAACTGTATTATTGTACCTATTATTGTTAGGTTAGCCTGTTGTCTGCCGTCTGGATTCTGACTGTGACATTAGCGGGTTAAATATAGGTATACACATTATTGTTTTGGAAATAAGTATATTTACGCGTACTATTTGAATAATAATAATGTCATTTACTGTTATGCATACTATAATCACGAGCCGGACGCGAAAAACGCATGGCCAACGTACCGGAACTACCGCATACAGTATACCACGGTTATGACGGAGGTATGTTTATGGTTAGTGAGGTGAAGTGCATAATTCTATCACTACAGCGTGCGGGGCCGGACCCACACGGCGACCGGAAGTGTTCTTCCGCAACAAGTTTACACCACGGGAAACGAGATCACGCATCACACGGTAGTCGATTTGTCGCAGTCGCCGACAGAAAAACCCACGAGTTAGGATTGAAAATAATCACATTTCTTTTAATTGAGTGTTCTTATACTTATACCCAAGTCTGGTATTCGGTTAATATAATCAATACGTTATGGGTTGCGGGCCAAGCGGTAGGTCAAGCCGCGACGACCGTGGAAACAGTGGTGCCGAGGAATTGTACTTGCCGTCCACGGAACTGCGTTTCAATGCCGGTCAAATGCGACGGCTTAACGACAACTTCCTCAGGGGTTACGAAAACTCTGGTACGTACCTTTATAACCCGTAAACGGGTCATAACAATGTATGACAATGTATCTTGAGGTTACCACGTTATACAGAGTGACTCAGATATATTTACTAATTGCAATATCTCCTCCAAAAGTTTAAAATTTTCAGTTCTGTTTTTTTTTTTTTTTTTTTTAAAGGTAGGCAACTGACTATAATATTACATTTATTACTTTTTATAAGGAAAAGACGTCAAATGACAAAGTTAGAAAATATAACTTTTTATTTTTAATTATGAAAGATTTGAAGATAGCCAAATTAAAGAGAATATTGTTTATGAAAATGTTGATGTGTTCCTCTAGTGTCATCAAGATGGCGATTTTTGGGAATTTTTTTCATTTAATTGAAAAATGAAAAATTCTTCGTCATTTATTATAATGATTTATTATTTTAATTTTATGACATGCATAATTTATATTATTAATATAATAAAATTTATAAGGATAATGCTCTCAACACAATTATTTTTTATATATATAGAATATTTATTTTTTCAATTAAATAAAAATAATTCTCAAAAATCGCCTTCTTGATGAAAATTGAAAGTTGACATATTAATTTTTTTAGAAATATTACTCTTCAATTAGGCCATTTTCAAATTTACAATAATAAAAAAATATAAAAATAATATTATTTTATTTTTATGTAACGTATTTTTTTTAAAAAAAAGATAAGAAAGGTAATATTATTCTGTTACCTTTATAATAATTCAGAAAAATCAAAATTCTAAAATTTTAATTTTTCGTGGAGATATCGTAATTAGTAAATATATTTAGGACACCTTGTATATTGAATAATTAGTAACTGATAACGAAAATTCAGAATTTCTATAATATTTAGATCATTATCATTTTCTTTCCTTTTTCTCGTTACATTTTTTTAATATCTGACTTAATTCCAAAAATATTGGAGATATAAAACTTTAACTATGTCTAACATATACGGTGTTTCGTCTTGCAATCTATTTGAAAACTTTCCCCTGGGCTTTCTATTATTTCATAATCTTATTTCATTATATTAACTATCAGGATGAGCCATAATCGTCTTACCTACCATGACTATTGTCTCTTCTAAATGACTGTCTTTCCTGTATTCGTTAACAGATCTTGTTTAATTCGACGCTTTTCTCGGTCTATTTGTTTGTTTGCCTCTTATTCTTAAACGTAAAACCTTATTTCAATTTGTCCGCTCTGGTGACAGTTGTATTTGTTTTTTCTTTAATTATAATCTGATTTTTGGATAATTTTATAAATTATATTTGATTAAATCCATATAATTGGTTTTTCTCTCAGAAAGCTTTTAAATTAATTTATTATTCTTATGAACCACTTTCTTACATACATAATATATATATATATATAATTTATAATAATAGGTCGTTTAATAATAATAGTTTCTTGAAAAATAATATATTTTGTCAACAATATTGCATTTTATTGTAAATAAAAGTTTTCCGTATAATAAAAAAAAATAATGTACAATACCGTGTGTGATTTACAGGTTAAAATGAGTTTGAATACGTTTCAATTTTCTTAAACTAATGGTTTTGTAATATTTGTATTTTTACTTTTGTAGCATTTGTGCACATAGCGATAATTATTATTCCCTCAGAAAACCAATACAAAAACGAAATAAAATACACACGGTGGTATTAAACCGAATACTTTTGTAAAATAATATTCACATCTCACGAAAACAATATTGATTATATTAAAATTGGCGAACGAAAACTGAATAAAATGATAGAAGAAATATTGTAATATCTATATATTTCTACAATATCATTATATTAAATTGAGTTTAAACAAAACGAATATTGTTATTTTACCATATAAAATAATCAATAATATTCTACCGTTTTTGTTTTTAAACAATAGGTAGTTTTTTCTACTTCAGTTCTTTTATACCTACAATTCCTTTGTGTTAAATTGAAAAACAAATAAGACAATTATTAAATAATCATATGGACCATTCATAAATAATCAATTTTTAACGTAATATTTTTTTAAAAATATTAAGCAACAAAATACTGTTAAGATAGGAATAGGATATGTGATAACCACAGCACATGGCGTGTTTAGATTGGAGGTAATATTAAAAATTTTCCAAAACTTACCAATAATATCTGAAATTATTAAAAATTTGTATAAAATAATATATGAATAAATAAAAATAATTAAGCTCCATGTGGAATCAGTTACATTATAGGCTACGTGGTCCTTAATTGGTTCTTTAAAATGAGAATTAATTATTATTAAACTTATTTTAAATTATGTTGGTTCTTGGTAGCCAACATAATATTAATCATCAAAATATAGTTAACGGGATCAAATTTAAAAGTTCTTGAAATTATAAATGAAATTCAATAAATAGGAGTTTGTATCTGAAAAAAGTCATAGATAGTCCGTATACAAAGACATAACAACAAAACATATTTAAAATTAAAAATTAATTTTATTATACTATTATAAACAACTCTGTTTGATTATTGTTAATTGTTTTACAATTTTATTTGCATTTAGTTTAGATATGTTGATATAATGATATATTAAATGTTAAAATTCGTTTTTTGTACTGTTTTTTTTAGTGATAATTCAATATTATACTAAGTTATATTCAATATTATACATTTATACTAATAGTGTTTATTATTTTACATATCAATCATTTTTTGACAAGTTATACGTTATAAAAATGTTTTCCAGCGCTGGCTGCCTGTCTTTTTTTCATTCAAAGAAACCAGCTCTATTATAAATTGAATTTATATTAAATTATAATACCTAATTAAAATTTCAAAATATTATACAATATTAGTAGGCTTAAATTATTATTACCAATGGATTTAAGTAAAAATTACACAATAGATTTTAGATAAATAGACACTATTTTTAAGCCATAATTTTTTCAATATTACATATTTATTATACTATAAGTTGGTTGTTATTTAATGCAATTTTTGAAATAAAATTAGGTAATTTTTTAATTTTATAAATGGAATACTATGACATACGTATAACATACGTTATTATAGTTATATAATAATTATTATATTTTAATTATTGTTTATAGATGACTTACCAACAAATTCAACATCGTTAAATATGGAATCAATTGTCAATAGAATAGTACAACGTCTGTTATGCGGTATTGGTAAGTTGGACAGACGATTCGCCAGTAAATTTTTGATAACCGCAGAACCAATGTCAAATTCAACAAAGGTTAAAAAATTATATTATTTATACCGAATTATTAATCTAAAATGTGTTAATGTGAATGTAAACACTGTGTATTCAATACATTATTTTCATTTAAACATGTCAAGTGGTTAGTTTTAAATATTTTGCACATTTTTTTTTTTTAAATTTAATTGTAGTTGTCCAAAAGCTTTTGTTACTATGTCCGACTGGATGTATTATCGGAACCAAATATTTACGTAGATGATTTTGAATATCAAGTCAGATGCGTAATAGAAGAAGATTCAGTGCCCCAAGGTTTTGCTAAAATCCGAATAGTCACCAATGAACCAGAGAAATGGGAAGATATAATTGATGACAATGGATATCTTAGATGGTAAAAATAAAATAACGATTTTTAAATTTTTTTAGAGATAAATTTAAAAAAGGCTGAGGACGACCATATTAATACTTCAATTATTGTTTATCATTTACTTTATAGTTTAATAGCCCTACTCCAACATTCAATTTTATTTGTTTTCTCTCTGAAAGAGAAAACATATTGAAAACAAAATATTATTTCATTACTACTTACATTCAAAACCCATATGTCCATTTACAGTTCCATAATATATCCAATAAATTATTTCATTTAGTAGTCATTCGTTTACGGGTGTAGTATATATTTGTTATTTATCTCTATGTTATTAATATATATTTTTTTACGCTGTTTTAAAATTTTACAATTGCATCATTTCATTGATATCTATTTACCTGAATTTATAATTATTATGTTCTAATAAATAATAATTAAATTCACTTTTAATAATAAGTTGTTAGTATATTATATTACAAACTTAATTCAGTTAATACTATGTTTGTTAATTATAATGATGTTTATAATGATAATGATGTTTTATATTGGGAAAATTTTGTCATTTTATTATTTACATATAGATTGTCTTTATATTTGTGAGTTATATAATTTGAAAATAATTTCAGATCGTACATAAAAACCAGTTAATGAGCTTTAAATTGAATTATAAATTATAATGTAAATCGTATGCAATTATTATGTATTTTATTTTTATTAATTTTTATTTATAGCATATAAATATACTATTGGATGATATTTATCAAATAAGAAAGTATTTCTGTTAGAACTGGATACAATCAAAATTTAATTTTTGTAGAGTGATTATAAAATCGGCTGGGAAGATCCTTGGGAATTTTCTTGGGAACAACAGTTTTTCGAACATTAATTTCTCATCACTCTTTATATAATATTAAAGCAATAAGAACAGGGGCGCCATTTGGGGGGCAGCAAGGTGGGCCACGGCTCCTCTATTTTTTTTACGAATTTTATCTTGCCGATACATAATATTCAAACGCCATACGCCATCTTCATAATCTACAATAACATTGTCGACGGACATAATGTAAATTTGTATATTTGTACCATTTTTTCGTTATTATTTTGTGTCATTATGGTTTTTTGAACAGTGAATAATGATATTATTTAGGTATGTTTAATAAAATTAGGTATAATTAAAAAACATTGTACATTTCTAAAAAATACATCGTAAATGAAGTTGTTTGTTACTAACATAATTTTAATATCAAACAAAATTGGCCCGATCGGCGTAAAACTTGGCCTACTTCAATTTTCGCTCACCTATTAAAATACTGAAATGGCGCCCCTGAATAAGAATATAATGCGTATTTTATTTGTACAGCTATTATAAAGTTTACCAAATGAGAAATTTAATAAACTCATATAAATATAATTTTCAACACAGTAGAAAAAATCTTAAGACAACAATTAATAACTATATAGATATGTTTGAATATTAATAATACAATAAAACCACTGATTAATATGTAGAAACAATATTTTAATATTTTCCCATCGAGTAGATGTAAAAACGGACAAACAAAACAAATAACATAATGGTGGGTCTTTTAGGATTATTAAACATAAATCCTTGCAATTGATATAATTTGGGGCTTACAGCTGTATTTGAATTTTTATTACTATATTTGAGAAAAGCTTTGTATATTTAATTTAATATTGTATAATAATAATATTTATTTTGTGACCAACTTAAATAACAACCTACATGTTTTACATTATTTTAATTTTATCATTATTTGTGATATATATTATTTTTATCACAAATTTGTATAATATGTGTATATATTATATAGTTTTTATTAGAAATTATTATTCAACGATTTTAAATTTTTACGCATTTTTTCTAATCCAAATTAAATGTCAAACTGTTAGTTATGTACACGATTTTCATTTTGAATAAATTTTTTTTTTCCAAATGTTTATCAAATATAATGTATAATATAATAAAATTCATATTTATACATTTTGTTAATTTATTAGGAAAAAAAAAGTTTCCATGTATTTACTCGTAAAACCGTATTTACATTTAAAGTTTTTACGCATATTTCTTGTATTTTTTTAGTAGAATATATTTTTACATTTTGTAAATTATTACTATAAATTAGTAACAATCATTTGAAACTTAATAATTTCAAAAAAATTATCGGATCACAAAAATGGTCAGTTTATACAAATTACACTGTCACTAATAGTGTCAATCATGAACTTAGACCATTCAATTTTTTTTTTTACATTTTGAACATTTTCGCAACAATTTCTGTTCATAATATATAATCTCTAGAATTTCAATTGATTACTTTAAGTCAATTTTTTTCTAGCGATAAATTAAAATTTCGCTTTGTTGAGTTGCTCGCCACGTCTGCATCTAGGATTGACTTGATCGGCCGACCAGAAGACGTGGATGAGAGCTACTTGTGCGGTTGTCCTGGAAAAATCGTTGACGCAGAGTTACTTCACGAAATTCTCAAGACTCCTGCCGACGAACACGTATTTTTTGGCACGGGTGAGTATTTCTACGAATATTAAGACTGAATAAGATAATTGTCAGTGCACTATGTCTAGCATCACTGTTTGACTAACGTGTGGTATAGTTATAATGTGATATTTAGGATAAATTTAGAATTTAAAGGCCAATTATTAATATAAATTATAGTATTTATTATTATTATTTATGAATGATTTACACGTCTACTTTGTAAACTATCACATTATCATTTGTATGACTACTAATTTACAAGTTTTTTAAAAATAGTTTTTATTTATTTTTTTATAAATAATTTTTTGAATGTTTTGTCTATCTCTCGATGATTTTGGTTACTGCTGCCTATAACGTATTAACGTACTCTTAATGATACACAAAATGTGTCTTTTTTATCTATTCGTTGTTATCAACTTTAAATTGATTAATACGTTTTACCTTCAATATAGGAAGTAGCGGTTCTAGCAAGTTCCCAGATCTGAGAGATCTACGATTCGCTGTAGTCGAAGATGCGCAATGTGTCAAGTTGCGCATATCTGGTCCGAAAACATCAGGCGATATAGCCATCGTTCTTTTGCCTACTATCGAGTTTTCAGGCTGGCCAAAGTCCACCGATCTCATGTTCAGAATACCACTTACACATCCAGACATTCTCATACATCAAAAAGCTACAACCACGGTAATGTGGCTAGTATACATTTTTATTCTCTCTTGTTAAAACAGTTGTTTGTTTAAATATTTAAAAAAACTAAATTTCACGTTTACTGAATATCCTTATTGTAACCTCAACATTAGGGGTATTACGTTGTTCCGGTATCACCACATCGGACTGTTCGCTGCCAACAAAAAATCATCTGGCAGATCAGACTACCAGCAGCCGAGTGTATGTACCAAAGCCACTATTCTGAGCGGAGTGTGGTAAACAATATCTACCACTTCCTCCGGACAAAGGTTCCAACCCTTCGCAAAGGTGACAACGGCATATGTATAGTGAGTGGACACATGTTAAAAACGTTGCTTTGGTTCCGGCTAGAGGCATGTAGCTGGGTCGATCAGTGGGACCACAGGTGCGTGGCTCGACATATTCTCATGGTTCTGGACACTCTAGTGGCCGCCCTGAGGATGCGACATCACCGGTCATACTTCTTTCCGCTCGCCAATGTAATGACAGACGCACCGCGTGCATGCCGCACCATGGTGTCTGAGGACGATTACCAGAATGACTTGGAAATAATTCAAGCGTATCTGTACGAGTTGTTCGAGAAGTCCATGGGCGGCGACTCAATCGTTACCGGACAGGCTTTCCAGAATACTGATGCCGACTACTGGCAGAACCTGGAATCCGTAATGTTGCACAAATGGCATCGGGTGTTGGACTCGATGGATCCGAAACCTCGGCAGTTCAATTACACGAGAAAACAGGTGGAATACATTGGCGAAGTATTCGCAGGGATGTTGGCCACGAGACATTGCGTAAGTATATCAAATGTATTACTCGTAAAAATGATTTCTTAAAAGTATCCAAAATATTAAAGAACACGACGTGTACGAGGTATAACCTATCTGGGAACTTTGGAACTGTTAGATTAATTTTTGTAATGTACAATATTCGTCAAAATTGTAACAATTAATACGTGTTATTAGTTATAACAAAAATATGTAATCATTATTAGAAAATGGCAAATGCTATAATTTTTAAGATATTTTCTTATTAACGAAAATTTATATTTATTATTTTGTTTTAATCTTTGATTCCCCTGATATCTTTATATAAGTGTCATTACGAGGTGCCAATTTGAACCAAACAATTAAGGTTACCTAACCTTACACTTGTAGTACAACAATATTCTTTTATATTATGTTAAAACCGTGAAGTAATTAATTTATGTATGATTAGAAACTAATAATCAGTAATGAAATATATAATACGTAACATTAATTAATTATTATAAATTATAATACGCTTTAATAGTATTTATTTTCAAATAAATACCACTACAAATGTAATTACAACTACATTAACGTCAAGTAAATTACATCTTTTTCGTCGTTTCATGTAAATTAATATTCATTATATTAATATACGAGTATTACTATAAATACATATAATGTAGATATCATGTGAATATTACGTTTTGGATGAACTACCACCACGATCTAATGAACACTAGAGAGGAATTCGTGTTTCCAAATATATTTTTATTAAACGATAAAATCTTAAAATTTGTAATAATAAGAAGGGATATCCTTTCTAGGGGTATAGTAAGCAACAAGAAACTTTATTTAAACCAAGAGTATAAACAGGTGTGTAAATGCTAAGATTGATGCTTAAAGCATCAAAGTATAATAACATTATATATTATGATTTTGAATTTTAATCTTTTACTGTTGTAAATTGAATAAAAGTTTACATTCCTGATTATTAGTTGGTTTTAGTTTTAATTGTTTTATATATAGAGTTTTTTATTCAATCATAATTTCTTTCATTCATCTTTCTCGATACAATATGTTACAACTGATCAGAATTCAGAATATGTCTGAAATAAATTCTAGATCTGGGTCTATAATAATAAATTAATAAATTATAAATAAATTATTGTTGTTGTAATGAAACCGGTTTTTATTGCCATTTGTTACTAGAACACGCATGAATGATAAAACTAACTGTGACCACTACAAATTACAACTCCCCAACATAAATAATAAATAAAGTCAGACTTTTGTTATCTTATTTTAAATATAACTGAATCCAGTTGACCCATTTTATTTCATTTCAAATACAAACAATATAAAATGAAGGTTGGTTGGCATTAACGATATAATATTAATTAGAGGTAATATATAATCACTTTTAATTTTCTATCACTGATAGAAAATTCGATTAAAAAAACAATCGTATATCCCTAAATCCATATTAGGGTAATGCAATAATAATAATTAAAAACTAATTAATTATATTGTGTATAAAATCAATTTAAGGCAACTTCAAATGATTATAATATTATATAGGTAAATCGAGTTAGATACTCGCAGTATTATTATTATTATTATTACAACACATTTCCAATAGAATCATAATAAATATAATGTCAAAAACCATACTGTTAAATTATGGATCAGAGTGCATCCAAAATTAAATTGTAGAGAGAAAGATTTATAATCATAAGATAAGAATAATTTTATTTTAATCGATACAAAATTATTCATAATAATTTATTTTCAAATATCATTATATCAGATGTCCGAGTAGATCAATAAAAGTGAAAAACACAAGGTTTTATAAAGTTAAATTAAACTATTTATATATTACTCTATCTAGATAAACAAAACAAAACAAGTTTTCTTTAGATATACCTATGTTTACATTTATATGCTTATAATATTATGTTTAACGATATTATAATAATTACTAGTTTAGTTAAATATAACTTAAAATATTAGAATTGTAATATTATAGGCGAGATTTGAAGCATTTAATGTTCGATATAATTTTGCATTTAGCTGATATTTCCTAACTCTGTACTCAGCTCTTTTATTTAGTGCTTCAGCCTCCCTAAAAAAAAAAAAAAATTAAATACATCGCCCGTGCAACTATGGATAAAATTATCATAATATCGGCGATTAATATACAACAAAATCCTGTTTTCGTCGCAGGATGCGTTGAATTCCTCGTCAGCTTGGCACTGGTTGACGGAAGAAATGATTCCGCGGAGCAGTAACGGCCTGTTGGCGGGAGACGAGATCGGTCTGGACGCGGCGTATCTGGTTTCGGTGGTCGTGGAACAGGCGTTGACAATTAATCGCGGGACGGGTCGGAAAATGGACGGAGACCGGAAAAATCGTCGGCGGCGACGGCGTTTATCAACGGACGTGATCAAGAGGACAGCGACCGGGACACGGTCCGAGGGACGACGGCGGAGATCGCAGGACGCTGCTGACGATGTACTGGAGCCAGCTCGTCAACTGTTGTGCGATGTATATGCTGACGCAACAGAGGCCACCATCAACGGTGATTCGGATCTCGTGCGCTTCGTGTTGGGCCGTCTGCACGCAGTCGCGGATGTTCCGCCGGCCGGGTCACGGTTGTCTTGGTGCCGGCAGTGGCGACCTGGACACCCGAAGTTGGGCCAGCCGCTATCACACTTCCTGCGTCAGCTATACGACGTGTCGCATACCACGTGCTGGCACCTAGATGAGTGGCGGCGCCGACAGAACCGGGACGAGTTACGTTCGCTGGGCACTTTTGCTAAACTCTTGTGCCGGGAATCTATGCGACCACCCGACGTGCTGTTGGACGCAATCAACAAAGGTATGGTAATCTCTGAGAATTTTGATTTTAAGCCATTATCGTGTATAGTTTATTTTATTATCACGTCCACAAAGCAATATTCATGCGACCTTATTGATTTCGCCAATAATTTTATTTTAACGCGAGATGTCTAACAGATAGGTAATAATAATACAATTAGGTTAGCGGCAAAATATTATAGTTTTATTTGAAAAGTTTTAATCTTAGTAGAATCTTCTTCGTAATGATTTTCTCTTAAAAATCATTGTAGTTCCAGAAAAGTATCCAACAAAACGCGCTATTTCGAGTAAGTAGGTATTCTTCACCGGGACATTTTGTAATATTCTTGAATTACATTTCTGTACTTACTCATGTTGTCAGCAGTAAATATTTTCGTGTAAAATTTTTAAAATATCTCATGATTTAGGTATAGGTTAGTTAACCAGTTATAATATAGGTCACAATTTGGATAGGTGATTTTTATAGATGCCATATAAAACTTCATTCTCGTCGTAACGATGCTGATTTTTATTTTACCATCTCTCTTTTAAATTGTACATAGCATATTTCCTATCAATTTTTTTTCTTTCATAAATATTTATACCAAGTACATATTTTTATTATGCCATCATTAAAATTAAATAATAATGTGTGGTGCTGATGTATATCCTTATTATTATATATTATTGTAATTAGAATCAATTATTTAGAATTTTTTGTAAAATTTTATAAAGTAGTTAATTACATTAATTTTGTTATCATAGATTATGGATAATGTACAAAATTACAAACATATCACATAGTTATGTATTCTTTATTGAACAATAATTATTAATAACTGTACCTAAACTTAATTGCAATTTGCAAGTACAAACCATTTAAATCCGTAAACCGTAATGCACACTTACTATTTCGGTTATTTTCATGTTGTGTTACAAAAAATCGATTTCAGGATGGACGTGGGCTGACAAGTTACTCTTGACCATTGTGGAGTTCCATGACGGAGTGGATATCATTTGCACGCCAGGCCTGGGGGATGTTCGCCGTTTCCACGTATCGTTGCCGAAACCCGAACCTGAAACTTTCGGCTCCCGTAGCCTGGGTCGAGCCGTGGATCGACAACGCTATTCCGTTCGAGCGAACACCGTGTCGAATAAATTTAAAACCGTCAAAGGTAGGTAGACATTGTTTCGTACAATGTTAATGTCAATATAAAATGGCAGTCCCTTTTCGAAGTGTGCTGGAATAATCCACTTGGGACATAAAAAGAATACAAATTATCGTCTCTTTACATAGAAATACACAATTTAATTAGCCGTATAAAATCAATAGGCAAAAATATTAGCGCATGTGTTTTCGTTTTTCAGCCAGAATTTCATAAAGAACGTCTCATCTATACTTGCTGTGCATTATTAGCATTTGTATTGGACGCTCGAAATTCAAGAATATAATTTGTTTTTCTTTTAAAGTTAATCTTAGTATTTTACATTGCGTAGGTACTATGGAATCACATATACAAATTAACAGTCTTGTAAAGTATTCGAATAAAAGTATTTAAATACATTTTGAAGTATTTTTTTAGTATTTTTAATACATTTTAAAAGTATTTTATACGAAAAAAAATACTTATATTAAAATAGGCACCGATAAAAATTTTTTCTTTGCATTTTATTTTTATACGTTATTTAAATTAAGCTACTATGAAAAATTCATCATTTTTACACATTTCCTTGCCATTTTTTTAGCAATGTACATTGTAATATACATCAGGACTGAAGGTTATAAAAATAACAAGTATTTTTCATGTAAAGTAACTATAAATTATATTCAATTGGGTAAACTTAGTAGATATTTTTTATTTTTTTTAACACTAGTTAACATATTTAATATTAACGAAAGAGTAATTTTATTCAAATAATTTAAAATTTTGAAAGTATTTATCAAATACTTTTTTTTTATTATTTTAAAAGTATTTAGAATACAAATTTATTCCAATTTAAATATTAGTATTAAAATACTTTTTCAAAAGTATTTTTTACAAAACTGCAACTTAATACGAATAACATATCTACTCCATAATATGAACTAGAAAACGTTTTAGACTTGATACAGCAACTTCATTACGTTATGATTTTTTTAAAATTATATTGTGAATATTTTATTCTCATCCTATATAAATTGATTAAAAATAACATTTCTTTGACTCATAGGCACCTCTTTTTTGGATGTTGACGGTGCGATAAATGACAAGAAAACAGCTTCAACGACAGACGTAATCGCTTATGCTCGTTTACAACGGCAGAGTCCCATGACGTCGACAATAGATTTGAATAGATACAGAAGTAACCATCGGGCACTAGGAAATATCGTCACCGCATTGATCAACTTACAGAAGTACACGGTGAGTTAAAATAACAATTAATTAACTTTAATACTAAAATTGTTTATTTGGATATTTATGATTTTACATTTTTTTTTTTACGTTATACTTTCTTAGATAGAAATTATTCGTTTTTAGCATATTTTTGGATATTTTGCATGTTTATATGAGCATATATTTACTTTTAATATTTTCAACTGCTTATTTTATGATAAACGATACAAAATATTAAAACAAAACAGAACGTAATTAATAATACTTGATTAACTGAATCCAACTTTGTATACACGAAACACGTGTATACTTATATATTATACTATACAAAATATAATGACTTTTTTTAATTTTGAGAATTTTATACTTTTATTCAATTTTTTTTAGATTGTATTCAAAGTTTATTCATATAGATATCTAATCATATTTTTCAAACTAAACTTAATTTTACTTAATAATTTTAAAATATTAAATTTTAAATGAATATGTTTTCAACTTTCCATGAAATTTCATACATGTTTCGTCATTTTAAACATTCTAATTTTAGTCTAGACTAGTAATATCAGTATGATTTAACAATAAAATATATTAATTATAATAGGCAAGTACTTGGTGTCATACAAATTGATAAGTATAACGCGTTTATTATTATGCTAAAAACAAAACTCTATTCCAATTGTAATTTTGGATTTTACTTATTGTTTAAAACCGTTTATGTTTTGTCAATAGCATGTACAATTTACTAGGTATGGAAATATTTTCAATAACGTAACATATGTATTTTTATTTTTTTTTAAATAATGTAAAACGCAATTGACGTATCTACCTATCCCAGAACGTATTATTAGAGCAATACAATATCATTATTCAAGGTTATTGAAAATAATAAAGGTCAATTATTATTGTGTTGTGCCTGTATATGCTTTTCTGAAATATATTTTAAAGTACAAATTTTTAACAGTGGTTTATATAAAATATGTATCAACATTAATCGTGTTTAAAATATTAGGTAGATACTTATGATGTGTGATTTATTTAAAAAAAAAAAAACATAAATTTACATAAAAAAAACTAGTTTTATTGATTGATGATTTATTGAATAGATCTAAACGAAAATATAATTAATACTAAACGTTAAACTGAATTACTTAATTTTATGTTAATGTATTTTGTGTAAACTAAGTTCCTATACATAGAAGAACCATATAATCATATTTAACATTATATTTCTTGTTTACTAATATATACATTTTTTTTTCTATTAAACTTTAACAAATTTAAAATAATATTTTTTGAAAAATGTTCCCAATGTGTACTAAAAATAAAAAGCGGGAAGGTAAATTTCGTCACTTCGATCCTCGAAGAATTTAGTGGTTAATTATTATAATTAAGATTTGAATGCAATAAATTGTATTAGAAAATACGATTTTGAGCTAAACTCAATATAATACGATATATTATACCGATAAGCCACGATACCAAGTGTGTAAACAACCTATGAGAATACTAAAAAAAATGTCAAGTGCTTACGTTCAAAATTGAATTAGTTATCATGAAAAATGTAAAACCAATTTCGTTAAAATTACGATTTCCGTACATTTTGCCGTTTTTCCGTCATTTTTTTGTAGGTTTTCTTTTCTTGTGGAAAAACTTTTAAGAAATTTAAACAATAAGCTTAAAAAAGTACCAACTACTATATGCGAACCACATATTTTCTATTTGTTTAGAACAAGGGTCACCAAATAGCGGCCCGCGAATGCATTTTAACCGGCCCGCAGACTGAGAGAAAAATCCAAAAATTTAATACGTACTTATTATCATTGATTATAGAATAGTCTATTCTATAATCAATGTTATTATCAAGCGCGACTGTTGTATTAATAAATGTAGGGAATTTCTTATCTTTGTACATAATTAATAATTGTTTCATATATTTATTAAATTTAATTATATTTTCATTAGTTTTAGTTACACATCAAATTAATAAGTGTATATATATTTTTTTATAAATAAAGTATTTTTGACCAACCGGCATATTATAATAAATATAATTAATAATCATTTTTATGGCCCGCGAGTTAGGTTAGGTTTCGAATTCTTAATGTGGCCCGCGGAAAATATTAATTGGTAACCCCTGGTTTAGAATTTAAACGTAATATATTGATTCATTATTTAGAGTCAATTTTATTATTATTATTATTATTATTATTTTTTTTTTTTTGAATGACACTGTACCCATTGTACTGCTATAGTGAGGTGCGTTAACCTGGGTCAAAATTTTAAGTTGGAGGTGCCAGAGTAATAACGCTTTTGCCATAGTGACAATACTATAAAATTTTTGAAATATATTAACAAATCTGCGTTTTAGGAAACATAAAAAAAATTATCCTATAGAACTATTTAAAATTATTTTATTAAATAAGAATAATAATATAAAATTATTATTGAGTGTTAACGGTTTGGTTTGTGGGTGTAAGTAATAGTATTACATAACACGGTTACCGGTTTGGACCGGAAGGTGTTACAGGAAATGTGTTCAGTGCTACCAGAAGACAAACAAGGGCCAGTGCTGGATGACATTCGAAAAATGAGCAAACAACGACGTGCGCAATGCGGCTACATTGACGCCGCGGTCATGCGGACAGGCGCGCACAGGTTGGTGACGGCGGCGTCCGCGGACCGCGGGTTGACCGGCGTGTACAGATCGATGTCCGAACTGTCAGCGGTGGACGACGTGGCCACCGCCGTGGAAGAGAACGACGATTGCCATCGTCAGATATCCCGCGCCACGACCGCGGCCACCGGCAGTTTGATGGCCACCGTGCGGGCGGCCAGACGCAAACAATCCATGTCCACCGCGGTGGTGTACAATCCGGCGTTTTACGACGCCCCGGTCGTGTACGCCGCGGCCGGCCGGCCACCGGTGGACGCGACAACCGCGGCCACCAGCAATCCAACGTGCCAGCCATATTTGTACATGACGTCCGAGAACGGGTTCAAATTGCAACAGCGGTCACCGTCTTCGTCGTCGTCTTCGCCCCGTCCGGAACCGACCACCACCGACGGTTGAGACGCGACACTGTTGTAACCAGATTTCACCGTAATAAATCGTGTATACTACACGTCGTGGCGTACGGTGTACATGTCGCCACATGTACCGGACATGTTAAAAAACTAATCACGATGCACTATTGTTATGCACTTTAGCACTGTGACCGTCATAAAAAGTAACGATTTTAATTGATTAGGCCTGTCTAGAATTATATACGATTATGATATCAGAGGCTGTACGGTAAATTTTGAGACTGATTTTATAGGGTAAATGTATAGTTTGTACAGTATTATTCCAGTAATTACTACTAATCATATTTTTTGTTTTATCTTTCCGTATACATTTACAAATAGATGTGATCCTAAAAATAATAGATATTAGTGAAGTCTTACACCATATCGATCTCCTACATCACGTCTATTCATATCATCTATCTACATATAATTTTTTATTCAATCTAACCTCTCCTTCTTCGGTTGCCCACTCATCATATTATATAGGCGCAATTAGGGTCAACATTTTGGGGGACACAAGTCCCTTGTTTTAGAACTATTAAGAAACAAACCTTCTCAAATTCCAATCGGTAAAATACATTATTTTTGGTAGGATTAAGAACAATTTTGGAGGGATTAGACCTCCTAAATTATATTTATGCCCTTTTACCATCCATATTCATTCCCAAAACAACTCTCACTGCCTCTGAATCATCAGTCTCTCTTAATAACATGCCCAAACCATCCCAGTCTATTCTCTCTCGTTTTTCTCACAATACAATATGCAACTCATACACTTCCCCTTATGTATTAATTTCTCTAGTTATTTCACAGTATTCTTAATTATTTCTGCTACACTCAACCTCTGGATTCAGAGTAAAAAATAATATGTGTTACTTATATTATTCGTCATTATTATAATCATTTCTAACGCAAATTAACACTTTTACTTATAGTACTAATATTCAAACTAAAAAAAAAAAATTGTTTTTTCTAATTATTATTTAATTCATATTTTTAAAGTTATATTTTTATATAAATAAAATAATTATCGGATGTTTTAATTTTTAATTAAAATTATGCATAATTAAACATAAAAATAAAATAAACTTGGTAAACTAAACTAAGCCGTCATTGGTGACGTTGTACGCCTTTGTTGACGTGTGAGCGTTTAACTCACGTATTAATGTAGAAATGTAGTATTTTTGATAAAAATAAATACTACTAAATTTTTGAAATTATAAAAGTATCTATATTTAAAATTATAATAACTATTAAACAATTTTGTTAAAAAATTGATGTTTTCAAAAAATTTAAAATAACAAAACTACTACAAAATAGTACCTATCCATATTTTGTTCTGCTTCTTTTCTATATGCACAGTATATTATGTACAATAGTATCAAGTTTGGACATCGAAAATATATTATTGGTTTATTTGTAGCTCTTAATGTTTTTTCATTAACCACTTATTAGAAAAAAATTTAAATAATTTTGCGGAACAAGATTGAAATAAATAGACAATTTAAAATGTTTAATAACTTTTCCACTATAGCTGACGATAAATGATTATGTGCATTATAGTTAGTAATTTTTTATGTAATTCAATAATTGATTTGATTTCACGTATCGTTGTGAAATAAATTGAGCGAGCAGTGTTTAAAATTTAAACAGAGACCATTGTAATATGCGTAAATTGCAGCTACTAAGTAATAATTATATGGTAATAGTGGTTTCATAATCATGGATCGTTCGAAACTACCTATAATTAATCATTTTTTTTTTTTTTATAGCATAATGCCACTATGCCAGTTGTTCCATCTTAATTGTATTTTTTCTCCTGAGTAGTCAGAAATTTGACTTGAGTAGTACATAAATTAAAAGTTTAGCCAAGAACAACCTTTTATATTTTTTTTGCTCGTTACAGTTTTACTTTTTCAACTATAATAACGACAGGTAATTATTACTTTCGATCATAATTATTTGAATTTTTTTGTCTAGGTACAGTTAAATCTAATCATTATTAATAATTGGCAGGGAGGAGAGGGAAAAAACCGTAAATTTACATAGAAATTCAGAAAATATATTTGTTTACATTTTGTTTTATATGTCTTAAATCATAATTCTTGGTATTAATTAATAAGTTATTATTATTGTTTAATTTTTAGAGTCTATTTTGATTTTGTTTTTTTTTTAATTTTGCTTACAACAATTTATTTTGTTTATCGTCATATCCTTTACTTAATTATGCAATATTAATATTAAGATAATAAAAATAATTTGGAAACTATCATATTTGTATATAAAATAAAACGCCTAAATTATAGAATACTTCATATTACCGACTACTCAATAATTATTTCTAATATAAGTAATTAATTCAATTTAATATAATTTGATCATTATTATACACTTACAATTTTCAATCTGTTTTTATATTATGTAATACATTTTACATTCATAACTCATAATTAATTTAAATTTTTTGGTTAGGTTAGGTTAGAGATTATTATTATATATTATTATTATTATATTATTATTATACTATATTATTAAGAAAATAAGAAGTACAATTATATTTTTTATTTTTTAATATTTGTTAGTTGGTTGATAAATATAATGTATATTTAACATTGTTATGATATATTACAAAGTACTGATAAAATATATATAAATCAGAAATCAAAAACTATTATAAAACTACTTTTTATATAAATCTCAGATCAATGATCATTCATTAGTCATCATATAAATAATAATGCGAATTTATAATACTGTAGATAAAAAAAATTTAATATAATTCGTAGGCAACTCAGATATAAATTTCCAACAACATTCCTGTATGTATAATGTTTATAATGTATCTGTTGCACCTACAATTTCGTGTTACTTATATTTTAATTACACAGAATTGTTCCAAACGAAATATTGTAGAATAAACAAATTAAAAAAAAAAGAAAAGATTTAATATATTTTAGATTTATTTTTTATTTGACACGTTTATTTCATAAATCAATATAAATTAATTTTAAATAAAATCGAAATTTATATATTTTTGAAAAATTCTTTAGTAGAAGTTAGTATTTGTATTACATAGATTTTTAATGATACAAACATAATTATTATAAGTGTTACCTTACAATATTATTATCGTTTAACAACTAATAAATTTGATCAAATATGAATATGTAATGAATATATTTGCAAAATATTCGAGTAACAATGTAACATTAAGTTTTTATATCTAAATTTGATTAATTCGTTAATAAAAATAATAAAAAAAGTCATTACCTAAGTAATATTATAAAAGTCGTATGGCTAAATGCATAGAAATGAAAAATAATTATATTTTTGTAATATAATTTGTTTGGCACGATGATCACTGGCGCAACTAAGGAATACTATAGAGGGAGCTATAATTCATCTAAATAAAGATTCAGCCTACCAAAAAGTTTAATAGGCGTATTTGTTGAAAAATTATATTGGAACTATAGCTCCGTAAATTTCTTAATCTAGCTATTTGTATTTGACAATGATAATTTTAACTGTTTTTGTTTGTCTTTAATTTAAATTTTATTGGTACCTACTTTTAAACTATAAATACACAATACTCTAAACGAGTAGTTTTCAATAATATAAGGACCGCGACCTAAATAATATTATCCTTCAAAAATTAATTTTTACAATTAAAGTAGGTAAAATAGAGTAGGTAATAAAGTTAAATAAAATAGTCCTGAAAAAAATAAGTACGTGTTACCTAATTAATTTGCTTATGGTACTTTTATTACTTATTGTTTAATTTCTTTACAATGAATTTTACAATTTCGTAATATCCCAATTGTCAATAGTGTTAATATATATATATATATATATATGTGCTGTAATTCAACAAATATAATTTCACAAAATGTGTATTCAGGATTCTCAAAACAGTTTATATTTCAATACAACGATATTTTTTAAATAAATTATCACGCTGTATTATAATATTTAAATTTTTTGTATAACGCATTATATACCCGTATAATTACACTTTATGGAAATTAAAGATTAATTCGAGCAAAAATCTCAAATATTTGTACCATATAATATAATAATGTAATAAATATTACCGTTCAAATGTTATACTTGTATTAAGTACCTACTTATCACTAATGAATACGTTATTACGTAATATTAAATTTACCGGAAAGACACTCAGTACACCGCGATAACTTTCGAACAAATATATTATTAATTCTGTGACCGCATAAAGTTATTAAAATTAACGCGTCTGTTTACGAAGTGTTACCTAAAATATTAATTCATAGATTGTCGATTAGGTACATGACGATTAAACGTAAAATTTAATGGAACAAAATTGAGATGAAACGACAGAAAAAACATCGCTTACAACTTTACAATTTCATCGTCATAAAACGTATTGTTGTGCAGAAAAATTAAATATTAACTACATCGAGTTAATCTTTTAACTACGCAATATGTTATTTAGATACTGTGCTGTTTCCCTATAACGATAAAAAATATAAATAATATAAATAATTCCTTTCGGAGCTATGGTATATTTTTACGAAATATTTCAAATTTTATATTTTAAGACATTTTTTTAACACTAGCCATGTTGATTATATGAAGGCGAAATTAAAGTATTGAAGTACCAATATTGCCGAACTATTTATTGAAAAATTCCGATGGCAGATTGAATTTTTTATGGTGACTTTTTTTTTCTTCGTGTACCTTTTTACTCGCATTTCCTTGTAGACTTATTTCGCGTTTTGATAATAAATAAAAACAAAACCAAAAGTTCATCTAACTTTATATCTGAATTAGACTCTGAATTTGTATGAATTCAAAGATGGCAAGAAATTGCGTTACAAGTGCGATCACGCGAATCACGCAGTTTTTTCTACTCTGGTCTATCCAACTTAATCTAACTTACCCTGCATTAGCGAACGAAAATCAATAGACCAATAATTGGTATGAGCATAAATCTGAAAAATGAAAACAGTTTTCTATAAAAAAAAATATGTGGTACACTTAGGACAGTCGTATTAATATTTTTCTAGAGGATTTAATTATTATTGTCATGATTGACGAAAATACAGATTTCACGTTTATTATTCTAGAAAATATAATATAACGCTACCAAACTCATAGAGATTTTTCGAAGGACTTTAATTAATTCATCGTGATAATTATAAACCAATATTTTCTTTAATGAACTGTATGAATTTAATTGTAGTTCATATAGTTGTTCTTAAACGTTTAATCTTAATTGAAAGATAAATAGTGAATATTTTTTCCGCCTTTTTTTCTCTACTCAACTGGGCAGTAAATTATTGAAAATGTTTAACCCTATATTTATATATTATTATTTTATAATAATAAAACCTTAGGTTAAAAACTTTATGAATACATTAAACTGTATGAGTCAATCGGTAATTCTTTTTTTGGAACCTAACCCTAACCATAACCCAGCTTTTGTTATCCTGGAATATCTCATGTGTCAATCTCTTAAAACATGGTTCAATTTCCACCACCATTCCTATAGTATAGCTTCATTATACCACTAGAGACAAGATACTCAAGTTTAGCACCACTGTCACTTATCAATGGTTTTCAACTAAGGTGGGAAGGAATTTAGGTATTGCACGGGGATAATATACTATTGAGAAAATTAAGAGAATATCATTAAATGTGTGTCGTTAAAATCATGTATAGTAAATTATAAATACATGAATAGGTATATACAATATACCTATTTATGAACAATATAAATATATGAATTTATGATATGTGTTGAGATTGAGACCATTGATTTTTTAAGGCATGGCGTTTTAAATCATTTCGCTGTAAATTATATAAACATTACAAAAAAAACTTTATTTTCATATAAAATATGTTTTTGTCTATTATATGAATAATAATTATAATTATTTCGTGTTATAATGTATTATAAATCAACAATGTACAAGAACCGATTGATTTATTTAATTATTTTATGTATTGAAAAATATCATTAAAGTGAGTAATGTGGACTATAGAATATATATAAATAAAATATTATAGAAATGATATAAAAGGTTTTTATACGTGTTAATGAATCTAACCGCTTAGATAAGACATATTAATATTAAAATATTTTACCTAAAAACATAATCATGAATTTATCTTATTTCACTAAATTGACGTGATACGAAAATATATAATTCCTATAAAAAATGGCACCTAATAATAATAAATTAACAATTACCTTATTTATAGAAAAAATGTGTTAAAATTTTAACTAACCAATGATTGTGACAGACTTTTGAATTATATATCTTTAAATATTTATGCAATTTATCTATAGGTACTTAATAGTTTCGTAATTTTTAATTTAAAACTATTTATACATTTATTGATCAGTATATTTTATATCTTAGAATTTATACTTTATAGATTATAATATCGTATATGTTCAATTAAATACGATAAATAATTATAAGTCTGACTTATACAATATTTATAATAATACGTTTAAAATTTCACAGAAATTATTAATTTTTACTTCTTATCAAATTATACTTTAAACTGTTATTTTATTACCAAAATTTATTGTTCAAATTATTTTATTTATAGTTTAATAATATCATATCATGTATAATATTAATGTTAATTAATAAACGTTTTAATTAGTATATTACTACCTATGTTATAAATATTTTAAAATTAAATTGTTTTATAATAATATTATGACTCTGGTACATATACATTGTTCTAACTTTTAAATTATAATGATAATATTAGAAAAAAATATAATAAGGAAATAATTCTTTTTACTCAAATTATATTTATTTTATTATGATTATCGTATATAATAGGTACCTATTTGAATATTAATTTATATTTATTATTTATTTTCGATTGTTCTTCACAGAAAAATAATGGGATGGTTTTTGTTTTTCGTATTTCAACAATTACGTTTAAATAAAATATTATATATGATTTTATAATATAATTACATTAACAATGTACTTTCTTTTTTAGAAGTTGTGTTTTACAATTTTTTTTAAATACATAAAGTTAAAGTATAGTTATGCATAATGTTATGATCATAATTATAACAATTAATATTTTAAATGCTAAGTTAATTACTTAATTACTTTATCGTCATAAATTGATCAATATTAATACCTAGTTAAACAATACGTAGTCATTAGCAATAAAAATTTGCTAGTATTGCTACATGCTAGTGAACACGATTGTTAATTTATGTCAAATTCTAAATAGATATTTATTATCTAGGTATATGTATTTAATTTAATTTAAGTTAGAATAGTGAGACTTTAATAATTTATTTTTAGTCATAATAAGTTAAATAATGATGATATGCATTTAATTTAATATTTGTATATTTTATTTTTGTATTAGGTACTTACCTCTAAAAATTCATTAATATTTTTAAATGTTATTTTTTATTTTTTATATTTCCTAGTTTTTATTTAATTGATTAATGTTTAAAATTTTAATATTTTGTACATTTATACCTATTAAATATCAAAATAAACTAATTTTATTATGAAAAAAAGTTCTGTTTATTTTAGGTATTGAATACGTATATTAATTAATATTGGTGTTATTCTATATTATTATTACTTCTAGAATAATAAAGTTACATTGCAATTAAGTAATATTGTTGAATAATAATAGTAAAAACCACGTAGTCAATATAATATACAAAATATAACGTACCTAAGTATTAAAATTATATTTTCATTATACTGTGGTCTGTACATCGAAAAATTACTTGAGAATATTTATTGTGTAAGTTGAAATCAAGTAGAAACTTCATTTTTATTGAAAAAAGCAACACAATTTATAAAACTATGTTAGATAACTATATATAATACAAATAAAGAGCATAATTTATAATGCTCACAACACCTATGAATTTAATCGAACATTAATTAGGTACCTGATTTCAAGATCTTCAAAATCTAACGAAATATTTTTTTGTTAAGACTAATCTCTTCAAATACGTTGTAATAATTAATATGAACATGTATAGACAGTAGACACAAAGTCAATATAATACCAAATGCACAATAATTAATGAGGTTGTCGAGCATCCATCACTCGAATGTAATATTATATATTTGGTTTATAATTAAAACGTAATATTTATTAACGTTATTTATCTACATATAACTTAGTTTTTATTTTTATAAAATTAATAATTTATTAATCAAAATTGAGTGTTTACGGATATCCACATTGAAACATTATTTCATTGTTAAAATATCCGAAGAAAATATTATTTACAAACATCAACTGTAACCAACTTCTAACCTATTTAATATGACTCGTGTATAACAATTTATAAAAAGTGATGTCTTTAAATTTTATAAAGAAAATTTGCCGTCTTTTTAAATTTTTTCGTTTTTTGTTTTAAAACGTATAATAAATAACACAAATATTTTAATTGTTTTTTAAATAATGTAATGATTAAAATGAAAAAAATAAATAAATAATTAGTTTTAAATATACAGTTTTGTTTTATTTATGACGTCCACACTTCAACACTTCTTTTTGTAGGTTTAGACACATGGACTCGGATTCTGGTAACTTTTTTTCTAAATCAATGATCTACAAAAACGCATTTCATATTAAATATTTACATATATTATTTATATAGGTAGGTATCTACTAATTGTTTTTATTATTTCTATACGCTGAGCAGATTTAAATAAAGATAATTATAATATAGTCGTTAACTAAATATCTATTTTTAATTCGCCTATTCATCACAAATATTTTACACCGATAATGAACAAAGTGTAATGTACAAGTTGTTAATAAATAATTATCATAGAAAAAAAATGTAAAATATATATTAGCTGTAAAGAAAAAACAACAACTGTTATACTTTACGTGTTTTGTTTTATCTTTTGTTTCCCTTACGTACCCAGTACCTACCACAAATGGTTTAGAACATAATGTCTAATGTTAACAACAATCAGCAATTGTTATGAATAATTATTAATCGTTTGTGCATTTTTATATATGTAATATAGCTTAAACAATTTTAGTAGACTCTACGTCTAACTTTACATGATAATCATTCAAAATGTGGTATTTAAAAGTATCTACAAGTTTACTTATAGCGGTGGCATTAATCTGTATGATACAGGTAGGTGAATTATTGTGATAATAATAATTAATATTAAATTTAGAATTTTGTCCGAGAGTGGTTAGCCGTTAACTCATTGCTAAAAAATTAATATACAATATAAATGTATAATAATATAATGTATAATATCAGTTAATGACGATGATAAAGACGTTGCTATAAGGTACTAGATTATTTAAGTCTTTTAAAACTTTAAATAGAAGAAAAATTCCAATTAAAATATTAAAATACATAAAATAATTACTTTATTTATTTAATCGATAAATTTAAAATATGACTAAAATGAGTATGAGTTAACAGGTTAGATAATATATAATTATTAAATTCAAAATTCATATTGTAGCTAGAATCCTAAATTATATTGAATAGAAAAGCCTTTTCTAAGTAAGTAGCAAGTTTTAATAACCATCTAGAATATAATGTATTGATTAATTTTAAACATTGTTTTATTAAATTAAATAATAAGAATATGATTCAAATAATTAAAAATAAATGATGTTATATTATCAAAGAGTAAAATTTATTATACCTAATAAAGACAACAATATTTTGTCGGAATATTATATATAGTAATTAATAATACTTTCTAATGAATAAAGAAGTATTAAATAAATT
This sequence comes from Eriosoma lanigerum, assembly GCA_013282895.1. Classification (NCBI taxonomy): domain Eukaryota; kingdom Metazoa; phylum Arthropoda; class Insecta; order Hemiptera; family Aphididae; genus Eriosoma; species Eriosoma lanigerum. The sequence continues at coordinate 32,794,737 of CM023358.1, forward strand.
TTAATAATGTGTTTTATTATCAACATTATTATTTAAATAAATAAACATCATAAAGAATTCCATAAAAATATCTGTTAAGTAGAAACAATTTTAGTTACCAAGATAGTTTTATAGAGATAATATGAATTCCCAAATCAAGTATTAATATGATAATTGCTTATAATTATGAAATATTTTTTAGAGTGCAATATCGTTGGCTATTGACCGACAAAATCATCTAAATCAATGGGAAATATTATCTAAATCTACAGATCAAACGGACTTTAAAAAAATTTCAGAACTATGTGAACAATCTATTTTTAACTTCAGTGAAAAATTAGAACAAACAAAAACAAAAACCAACAAAAGTTTATCAGAAGCTAATAAAACAACTAAAGACATAGTTGAATTAGGTAGCGAAGTAAGAACACAAGTAAAAGATGCAACCAACGAAATTAAAGTCGTAAGAGAGTTTATACAAGTAGTAGCGTTGAGGTTCAGAGATAACTTTAAATCGATTGTATCATTTACTAAACTTATAAATAAACCTATGAATAAGGAATTAGAAAATATTAAGCAAATTATTGTGAATGAAAAAAATCCATTAGTAAATCGCGTTATAAAAATATTTGCTAAAAAATATCAACTAGTTAAGTTAACTGAAAAAGCTCTTCAAATAACTTTAGATGAAGGAAAATTGAAAGACAATTATCAAGAAAAACAAAATATAGCTAAACAAGAATTTACTTCATTATGGAAATCTTTAGATAGTTACGCAAAAACAGCAAATAGTGGTGCATTAGATGCACTATCGGTTTTCTTTAAGGGCATTCAATCAGTAAAATTAATTAAAAAAAAAATTAAAGGGATAGGAAATGAGAAAATTGACAAGTTAAATATTCAGGATATAAACGTCCTTAAAAATGCAGTTGAATTAGCGAAAGCATTAAAATTGAAATTTGAAGACGAATGGGATCTTGATTCTGATGAATTAACGTACAGTGAAGAAAAAAATAACGAAATTGTTAGTAGACCATATAACTTCGAAAATACAGAGACTACTGAAAATAATTATGAAACATCATTACAAAAAATTACAAAAAATTTAGATAACAATATGAATTTAGGATCAGGTGATAATAAAAGTTCAGAACAGACACCTAAAATTGAAAAGAACATGGGTGACATTTCACCAATAAATCCTACAAAAGAAAATAATACTGATACTCCTAGAAGAAGAATCATACGTCATAGAAAACTCAATAATCCAAAAAATAGCAAAGATATATCCAAAGAAGAATCCTTTGAAGATCAAGAAGAAAATGACGAAATTAACCCTATTAAAATTGATAATGAAAAATCGCCACTTGAAAAAGACACAGATGACATTTCATTTATAAATTCTAAAGAAGAAAATGGTATTGATAATCCTAGAAGAAGAGTAACACGTCATAAAAAACTGAATAATCCAAACAATAGCAATGATATTTTAGAACAAGAATCATATGAAGATCATGAAGGAAATGACCAAATGGACCCTATAGAAATTGATAATGAAAAATCGCTTCTTGAAAAGGACACAGATGACATTTCACCTATAAATTCTAAAGAAGAAAATGGTATTGATAATCCTAGAAGAAGAGTCAGACGTCCTAAACAGATCAATGATCCAAACAAAAGCAATGATATATCAGAACAAAAACCATATGAAGATCACGAAGGAAATGACCAAATCGACCCTATAGAAATTGATAATGAAAACTCGCTATTTGAGAACGACACAGATGACATTTCACCTATAAATTCTAAAGGAGACAATGATAT
>CM023358.1:32796549-33060027 GCA_013282895.1 Eriosoma lanigerum
GCTATTTGAGAACGACACAGATGACATTTCACCTATAAATTCTAAAGGAGACAATGATATTGATAATCCTAGAAGAAGAGTCACACGTCATAAAAAGATCAATGATCCAAACAAAAGCAATGATATATCACAACAAGAATTATATGAAGATTATGAAGGAAATGACCAAATGGACCCTATAGAAATCGATAATGAAAATTCGCCACTTAAAATGGACACAGATGACATTTCATTTATAAATTCTAAAGAAGAAAATGGTATTGATAATCCTAGAAGAAGAGTCACACGTCATAGAGTCCAAGAAGATCCAAACAACATCAATGATTTATCATATTATGAACCATTTGATTATCTGGACCGATATAACGATGCCCAACCCGTAGATTTCGATAATCAAAAATTGTTTAATGATAATGTATATCCAGGTGTTTTTGATTACAATAATAAAATGGATAGTTTTGATGATGATCCAACGGACTATAATGAGAGCAATTGTAATTGTTATATATGTCGAAGGAATCGAATGGAGAACAATTATTTATCTGGAGAATACGGAACAATAGAAAAAGTAGAAGAAAATGACGAAACAGACCATATTGACTTTAATAATGATAAAAATATTGATGACGAAGACTTGGGTGACATTTCACCTATAAATCTAACTAAAGAAAATAGTACTCATAATCCTAGAAGAAGAGTCACACGTCATAAAAAGATCAATGTTCCAAACAAAAGCAATGATATATTACAACAAGAATCATATGAAAATCATGAAGGAAATGACCAAATGGACCCTATAGAAATCGATAATGAAAAATCGCCAATTGAAAAGGACACAGATGACATTTCATTTATAAATTCTAAAGAAGAAAATGGTATTCATAATCCTAGAAGAAGAGTAACACGTCATAAAAAACTGAATAATCCAAACAATAGCAATGATATTTTAGAACAAGAATCATATGAAGATCATGAAGGAAATGACCAAATGGACCCTATAGAAATTGATAATGAAAAATCGCTTCTTGAAAAGGACACAGATTACATTTCACCTATAAATCTAAATGATGAAAATAGTACTGATCCAACCAATAGCAATAATATGTTAGAACAAGAATTCTTTGAAGATCAAAATGGAAATGACCAAATTGACCCCATTGAAATTGATAATGAAAAATCGCTAGATGACATTTCATCTATAAATCCTACCGAAGAATATAATATTCATATTCCTAGAAGAAGAATCACACGTCATGGAATCCAAGAGGATTTAAAAAACATCAATGATTTATCAGAACAGGAATCATTTGAAGATATAGGTGGAAATCACGACACAGGTCCTGCAGATTTTAATAATGAAAACCCTTTTGATGATCATATGAACGATTATTCATCTATAAATTTCACCGAAGATAATAATACTCATACTCCTAGAAGAAGAGTCAATCGTCAGAGTAAACAAAAGTACCCAAATAATAGCAATATTTCTGATGAACTCGAATCATTTGATGACGTTAAAGGAAATGACGAAGCAGACCCTATTGATTTTGATAATGAAAAATCTATTATTAAAAATTTTTATGAACCAGAAATATTCAATAATGAACGTGATATAGTTGATTCACCTGTAAAACATGCCCAGTGGTATGATACAATTCCCAATAAAGAAAGTTTGTTAAAAAAAAACAAGGATCATTCGCATCCAAATCATAAACCACGAAAGAAGAAACATATTAAACGTATTAGAACCTACTTGGTAAATAAAGCTACAAATGAAAAAATACCTGTTAATGATAAAATAGTTAACGGAAATGAGGATAATATTCCTTTATTGGTAATATATATATAATTAAAAATATATTATAACGATTTTTTTTTACTTTATTTTATATATGATTGGTTTTTGTTTCAGTTTAATGAGTATAATTCGGTTGATTGCAAACGCAATGGATATGATAAGTTCAAAAAAGTAACTTCTAGTGATGCGAAGCAACTTGTTTATAGTAGCACATTCGATATGAATGAATTGAGAAATTACATTTTATCTACTATAAAAATTGCTATAAGCAATGTTCAAGGATCCAACACATTTAATGATATAGATCATAGTATGAAAACAGTTAGTTTTACTTTAAAAGCTGGTTCCATAAAAGTTTCTAGTTATTTAATCAAGATACTTTCTTTGACTCAAGATTTTCTATTGACAGCATACGATCTAAAACGATTATATGGAAAAGGCCCAGGGTCTACTTATAATATGTTAAGTAATATTTTAGAAAGTGAATCTACTTTACAGTCTCCAGGTAAAGATATATTGAATCTATTATCTCCAGAATTTAACGTGGATGAGTTGATAAATAATTTTTTCGGAAATACTTATAATGGAATTACATTTGAACAAAAAAAATCTTACGTGCAGGCAAAACTTATTGATTTATCTTTTTATATCGATATAGCTATCAGAAATATTGAGTGTTTTATAGTGTCTGCTGTGTCAACTATAGATATTGGAGCGGAAACTATGAAATCACTTAGATCTGGTAGGGTCATTATGAGTGATAAAAATCCCAGAGCAATGGCATTGAGAGATGCTATTGAAATCGTTAAATCATTTTCAAACATTCAAAATAATAATAACTCCATATCATATCCAGCTACTACTAATGATAATTTTATTAAAACCGTTGACGACGATGATGATGATGACGAAGATCCAGACCAAGTTGCAAAGAAAAATGACGATTATTTGAAAGCCGTACCAAATCTTAATGTACCCGTGCCAAAAAAAGTTCTAAACAAGGGACAATCGTTGGGAATTATCGTTGTTCATCCAAACAAACAGATCGAGTACAAAGAAGTGACCAATAAAAGTCAATTAAGAAGATTTGTTAGAAAAAATACAAAAAAATATAATTTTGAATCAAAAAGTAACCCAAAGTTTTTAAAAGTGAATAGCCGAAAAGTAATTGATGCTATGGTTGAGGATGTTAAGAAAAAGGCTGATAGAAATGGAATGAGCAATAAAGAAATGATAGATGAAATAATTCAAAATTTGAAAAACAAATACTAATTGTAATAGTATATAATATATAGTTAGGTTTACATAAATAGTTAGATTATAGATGCAATATTATCACTCTATAAATTATAAAATATATGTTTAATAAAATAGTTGTGTTTTCTTTTACATAACTATTTCAAACCCAAATTATTTTTAGTAAGTATTGATATTTTTAATATAGAATAGTGTTATTACAATAATAGTTTATTGCAGTGTGCATTAATGATAATAGTGTAAAATTATTATTCAAATTACCTTTAATATCTACCTATAAATTAATGTTTTTATTTAAATAATGAATATTAAAAAACATTATTAAAGTCCTAAAGAATCTTAGTTACTTACGAATTTTTTTTTTAATCACATTCATCATGAAAATGGTAGTTTTATCGAAACATATATTTTTAGACTTCGTCACGATTCGGTGTTTAAGCCAAAAATACAGAAATTATTACATTTTATAACCTTGCGAAAGTTAAAGTTGATTTATTGGACCAAAAGTTTATTCAAAATATTGGAATACACTAAGTAGGCCATTATTATATATTTAATGCTATGTTAGGTATTTCTTTTCTCAATTCACTTGTTTTATAATTTTATATAGTTGCAAAAATATAAACTCACTAATACCCCGTCAAAATGTTGGAATAATATTAGAAAGAGATTATTACTCCTGATATAAAACACTGACTTTTACAAAAAAAAAAAACTACCTATAAAAATACCACAAATGATTAAAAAACTATTAGAATATATCACTGATGAAGCAACTGAAGCAACTACCTACTCATACTTTAAACCAAAACAAACAACGAAGGCAAATGCATACATTAAAGATACAAGTTTTGAAATTGTTTGGATTTGTCATAATAAAACAATAATAATTAACTTAAAAAATATTTGATTTTCTATTTTTAATTTAATTTATAAACTGTTTTATATGTAGGTAATATTTAAAATATATTTCAAATAAATAAATAAACTATAAGCTACGCGTAAGCCTTAAAATTGGTTATGAATACATTACAAGTATTTAACATTTAAAAAAGTAAAATATATGATGAGAGGTACAAAAGGCGTTTAAAATTTATTAAAAATAATTGATAGAATAATATGGTTTTATTTTTATTTTATTTTGTATTGGTATAGTATCTTAACTAAAATAAAAACTTTGAGTAATTCAAATCTGATTATATATTTTTATAAACAAAGATTAATTTAATAACTTAAATAAATATTCATGTAAAATTGTACCTTTAAATATATTGTAAAAACTATATTACTTTAAAAAAAGAAAAAAGTGTATGTAATTAGATGAAAAATATTTATTTTAATATATAGTAAACATAATAATAATAAAGTTATAAAATTTTAAGTAGGTAAAATTATATTTCGGATTATGCCAGTGAACTATGTGAATACAAATAAGATTATCAGGGTTATGGGTCATCGGGTATATATTACATATTGTGTATTATTACAATTTAATGTTTATAAAATAATTATAATAATATATAAATATCTAATACAATAACTTTTAATTTTATAAATTAATGTCAGTATAATATTATTATTAGTTAAAAAATAAACAAATACGTATGTTAAAATTGTTAGTAATTGTAAATGGTTATTGTTTACTCAAAAATATAATTTATGAACTTAAATGATTCATATATCATTTTTGTATGCAACAAAAAAAAAGAAGAGAAATAAGTTTAAAAGTAAGGTTGTCGTTGTCATAAATGATAATAACATGATTAAATTTCATAATTTAATAGAAATTTTGAACTCTACATATGAATTTAAAATAATTTAATACCTAAATGCATACATTTTTTTAGTAATCAGATTTATTATATAAAAATAATTTATTAATTTATTCTTACTTTATTTTAAATTTATATCTACTCACTTAATACATGTATTTAAAAATATTTTAAGATTTTGTGAAATAATTCACTCTTATAGATATATATTATGTTCATATACCTATATGTATACTATTAGACTGTGGATTTCTTTTTGCTTTTTGAAATTTTTAAAGTAGTTTTTAAAATGTTTGGATCAAAATTGTTCAACTGTGCAGTATCCATTGAGAATGGTTCTTCATCATCCAATTGTCCGACTGGGGGCATACGTTCAACGTTTAAGTGTGGAGCCACCAAATTCATAAAAAACTGAAAATATAATAAAGTGAAATTTGTCGACTAATAAATAATAACATTATAAATTTATAACTATAAATTATAATCGATTATATTTTATAGTTAGGTTAGGTTATTAATAATAATAATAATAATAACTTATTATTAATCATATAGAGCATCTATTGAGTATTCGAATAAACTACATCGTATGTTAGATGATAATTAATGATTTTTTTATATTTTCAAATAATTATATAACTATTTATTCTTTCGGTAGATAAAATATAAGCCCTGAGGTCGAAGAAAATGATCTAACTATTTATTTAATTTATGATTACTGATTGTAATTGTCATAGACTTATTAACATGGATTGGAATTTGAGGCATTTGAAAATAAGAAATTAAGTTAGTTAACCACCCTACAATACCCAGTCCACCCTTGATTTCAGTATATAATCATTTACAATACCTAACCTATAAAATTATTGTGTCTAATACAAGGGGCTATAATTTTCCGAAATTAATTATCAGGAACATAAAAAATTGAAAATAAGAAACTTGACTGTAATGTTCCGAACCTTAATATTCCGGACCACAAAATAAAATTGGTTTCTAGACCAAATACATCATTATAATATGCTATTTTTTTTCTATAACTTTTAGATTCTGAGCTAAGTGAAGAATGTATTAGATTTACAATGATATGGGGTATTTTTTTTATGTCTATTAAATTTTTTCTGGTAGTAATAATGGTTCAATTTCAAATAGGGTATATTATTCAGGTATAATATTATTGTGCTTTGGTTTAATTGTTGAACTCAACAAATTAAAATTAATATTATAATGTGTATTTTGAGTACCATTATTTTTTTTTCCTAATCCTGGAAATATACGTTCCAGATTACTATTCCGAATTTTTATTTCCCGTGATTTTATCATTCCAAAATATTATAGCTTCCCTCTAATCACACAGAGGGGAGCTAAGGGGCTGAAGCCTCCACCATTGGCCGTATATTTATTGGGTGTATATTTAATATTTATTACTAAAATTGGTCCTAATCTTGAAAGTTTATAATATATTTTATTATTTAGACCATAGAATCCACAGAATTCGCATGAGTTATAAATCTATAATAATTATACTTTTTTACAACGTGGTTAATGAAAATATAGTTTTATATTACGAAACTTAACTCTTTATTTTCTAATTACTGTTTCGGGCAAATGCGTTTTTAAGTTAAAAAATGTACCTACCTATATTATCAACGATAAAAAAATTGTTTTAAATAGAATCATCGAATCAGTAACATACGTAATTAACGCCTATACACCTATAGGTGCCTACAAAGGAAGGGTTAAAACCAGGGCTCGAGACTTCTAGCATTTTTATATTTATTTAGAGCATGTTAAATAATAGCAGAATAAGCTATAAATTCGTTTCATACTAAAATGAATGCAGCTTTAAACGTTTTTAGTGCATATTTTAGATATTTTACAATTATTCTGGTATTTTTTTCATATAATTAGTTAATCTGAAAAAAAATAAGTAATTTTGTGGTTTGAGCGGCAAGTGTTGCTTAAAATTAATATTTAATAAAAGTAAAATGTAAAAGCGTAATATAAAACCGCGTTTAAATTAAGACTGTTCAGTGTCTAAAAACTATTTTATTCGTTTGTTCGCTTTAATAATGTAAACGCGGCTTTACACGCGTAATATATCGAAGACAAGTTTATCGACACTACGCCGCCACTCGCCAAGTGATTTATATTTTATTGACTACCTGTAGATAAGGTTAATTACTATCACATCGTTCGATATAGAACGTTCATTACATACAAAACGTTTCTGACCAGAAATCGTTAAAATTTGAAAATGTTCATAAACATATAATAATACAGAGCAATTTTCAAGGTTAGGTGTATAATACATATTATATTTTTAATTAATTAATTTTTTTATAGAGTATTAACATTTTTTAAATTAAAAATTTTTGTTTATTTAAAATTTATAATTTTTGATTTATAAATTATAATATTTACCTACTTACAAATTTATTTAATTTTACCAATTATGTTTAACGAATTATGAAATTAATCAAAATAAATTTTTAACATATTTTAGGGCATATTATAGCGTATATTTCATGGTTTTTTAGTGCTAGAAGTCTCGAGCACTAGTTATAATAAAAAATTGTATCGTATATTCTTCTCCCTTCATCATCACAGTAGCAAATCCTAAAATACAATTACATCGTAATAATATAGGCAAATCCTATTATTACCAAATAACAACAGCATTGATGAGCGATATACGCCTACCCATATCGGATTAGAAATTCGTCTGAGGAGGGGAAGAAGGTTGAATTTAGATCCTAGCTGAGGAGAGGGGAAATTCTGTAGAGGTTACTGCCCTTGAAATATATTTGTTTTTATTTGCGTCGTGACCATCCCCCGAAAATCTCTCCCGGTTGCTCCGCCTGACCAGTAAAAAAAAAATCCAATCATGTCCCCCGACCCCATAACAGTATGATGGTCACCTCGCTAATTGACGTCAACCCCATGTGAGTGAATTTCAGTTGCCAATGTGGCAGACCCATGTGCACCAGTGCCTTTCGGAAATAATTGCTGAAATTCGGCGCGAGGAAATGCCAATTGTAAGCAGTGTCCAACAGCCACACGGACGCCCTGCTCGGTTCCTCGTGTAAGTGCGAACACTGTGGGCCGATCGGTGCGCACGCAGACGGGTTTGCCGCCGGTTGGCCGTCCTGCAAGTACACCAGGCAAATGTGGCCTACGTCCGCGCTCGAGTCCAGTTCGAATATTTTCGAGTTCTCGGTGAAATTCGGAGTGTTCCTGTCCGACAACCGGTCCAACATCTGCAGGTCGCGCATCACACTTATGGTGACCGAGTCGGATTTGATATCGCACAGGCGGACCAAATCGGACAAAGGGTTTATGGTGATGTTTCCGATAGGCAGACCAGATGTCTTATCGTTGGAAGACGTCTCGGACGTGAGACCTATACTTTAAACATCATTTTACGCATTATTATTAGAGTAAAGGACTTGTAGCTCAAAAAAAACCACAAAATACGCAAGCATACATACACTTAAAATAACAAAAACATGCATTCAATATAAGTACAATTTTTTTTTTTAGCATTATTTGTTTATTATATATTACACTGTCTTTGATGTTTTTCATAAATCAAAAAATCATAAAACTACGATATAATTATTTAAAATTTTAATGAAGATTCTTCATCTCCTTTTTATAAAATGTTAATTTAATTTAATTTTTTTTAATCATGAAATATTATGTACCTAATTGAAAGTTAGAAAGTCTACAAAACTAAAAAGATGCAATAAAAGTAAAAAAACCCCAAAATATGTATTAATCTGCAAAATAAAATTATTTATTTATTTGCTACATCCAAACATAAAATAAAATAAATTTTTACTTAACCGTTTTTATAATTGTGTAGTAAAATAAATAGGCAAATACCTACTGAAATTTATCTAACCTAATCTAACTCTAGTTATTGTAATAGTTCAGCCTTAGACCAATAAATGGTGTCCCGACAATTGCTGAGCGCAATGATTAAAAATATTAGACTATATAAAATATATATTTTATTTTACGCTGGGAAAGTCACTTAACTAATTTTTTAACTTGAAAAATTAAATCTTAAGTTATTCCAGAAATGTGTGGTTAGTTTTAATTTTAGTTAATTAAGAAAAGTAACTTAAATTAGTTAAAATGTTAATTATATTTTCGAATTATTTGATCTAATAACAAACAAAATTTAAGATTTTTTTTGGCCATAAAATAATTTATTAAAGTAATTTTTGTTGGTTTTATATATACATCAACATTCTAGGTACTTATTTCTATAATTATAATTTTATAAGAAGAATACCAATAAGTAATAATAATACGTTATAGGTACTATATACGGAGACTTGCCTTCGACTTTATATGACCATGTCAATTTGAATCCGTCGCATGATGCATAAAACAATTTAACATCGTCTGGTAACAGACACGCGTTTCGTTGTTCCCACAAACTGATTTTTGATTTGTCACATGGCAAATTCTGTTTGACAGTCAGATTATTCACGCCGGTAGTATTTTCTGTTCAAATAAATAATATTGTAATATATTATGTAAAACATATTATATTCAAATTAACCTAAACTTTCATACTTTTTCTCATTTTTCAAGATATCAATATTATGATAATTTATGTCATATTTACAACCCACCTAACTATTATGCAACTCTTTTAGTTTTATTGTTTCAAATAAGTTTCCCAGACAAATATCTTATAATATCTAGGAAAGTAGGTATAGATTAAAAACCTAATATTTTAACTTAAAATAGCCAAAAAGAGGCTGCTCTACGTTCCATTGTTTCAAGCTTAAAACCTTGAAAATCTTTAATATATTGTTAAGGTACTCTTTAAAAATATATAATGTGTCCAATTAAAGCATTTTTAATTGAAGAATTCATTAACAATTTAATTTTATTTCAATGATTCTCAGAAATCACATTTTATATCAATAGGTACCTACTACCAATATTGCAACTGTTATTTTATATAAGATAAATCCATTAAATCCCATTATCAAATAGTAATTAAATTAAATACAATAATGTACCATATAAGTATTTTAATTTTCATTAGAAATACAAAATACTTGGGCATAGATATTATCATTCTCAACACTCATATTATTAAATATTGCCGACATAAAAATTAAAAGACCAAGGTAAATAAATTATATTATTATAAGTTAATAAATCTTGTAAATTAAAAATTATTTTTATTCCAAAATGTTTTGTATTTCTGTTTAATAAAAAAAAAAAAATTATTTTTAAACATTATACAACACTCGCACCTTAATACAACAAAAAACTAATATAGCTCATTATAGGAATGTAACAAAATATTCTAGGAATGTACTTACCAAGAATATTCAATAAACCCAAAGTAACTTGATCATTAAATAAATCTGAAGTAACCAAATCCAATTTATTAGACATGTTTAATGACGCTGAATAAGTGAAATTATTTTATTATTGTAATAACCGTTATTTAGTGTTGTTATAGCAACTATATAATTTTCTCAATTGTAAAATCAATATCATGGAATAAATATATACAATTAAAATAGATTCATAGGAAATTACACTTACATAAAGGTACAAATAATCAATATTTATTCTTATATATAAAACAATAATCATATAATCAAAAAGACCATGTTACATTATTTTTTTCTTTATCAAATATGGAAACATATGTTACTAAATTTCAGTAATGATACATAATAGGTCAAACATTTATGTATTTTAAGCAGTATAAATATAAAAATAAACAACAAAAAATTAAATAAATAATGCTAAAACAATATTCAGTCCTACATCTTCATTCTAATATTCATTGACATTATGTCATGTTAAATGTTACCATGGTAACAAACACCATAAGATATTTAGCAGTTAATAATAATTTAGAAAAAAATATATTTACACAAATTTGAAAACGAAATATATCAAGTTATCTAACCAATTCTGTTTTTTGTATATTTTGGAAGCTAGAAAATATTATTATAAGGATAACAATAGTAGGTTTATTTTTAACCAGGTTCAAAATTAAACATTTTTGAATACATAAATAAAATGGAACACAGAAAATTGTGAAGGCAAATATATCAAATGTATTGAAAAATAATTAATAATAAAATACAGTAAAATTTAAAAAATTAAACTAATCTGGAAAACAATGATAAACAATTAAAGGATTATTTATAATTTGATTGGTATATTTTTTGTTTTTTCTATTACATAAGCTGTAAATCGTTTTAAGAATTTGGGATACTCTCGTTTATATACTGCCCTGAGAACAGATGATGGTGCCCAACCTCCTGGATTAACTGTAAATAAAAATCATTCATACAAATTATATTTTTAATAAATTTAAATTAAATACAGTAGTACAAAACTATAATTATTATAATTGAATCAAATATGATTACAATAATAACATTGATTATTATATTTTTATACTAATAATAACAACTGTATTTTAATTTTCTTAAGTGTTCTTACCAACAGCACAGTAGGTAATTTTACATGTTATATCATCTCGTTTTAGTTCACGATCTTTTGCTTCAGGAGAAATTATTGTTTGACCCATTAAAATAATCGTCAAATAAATACGCACTTGCTTCCCTTCATTTGGCTGAAAATAAATTAGACACAAATATAAACTAATTGCATAATTTGCTAATAAATACAAAAAAGGTATCAGAAAGAGTACGAGACTAAAATGATTAAAAATCAGATTTTTTTTTGACAAGGATAAAATTAACATTATTCCTTCTCTAAGTAACGTCTTTCATATAGATCCCACCTTTCTTCCCACTAAAACTCTAACCTTATATCTAAGTTGCATTCTGCTGGAAGTTGTTTTAGACATGCCTCAATGCATTTTTAGATCTCTGAATTTGAGTAGAATTTGATCTATTAAAAAAATTCATCGAGTTGAGGGAATAGGCAGAAGTTAGTAGATCTGCAGAATATAGAAGCTGAGGCTTTGTTATAAAGCCATGTCGTCGCAAATACATATTAGGGAATTTGGGAAAATAAGGTCAGGTGTTATCATGATGCAGAACCCAATTTCATTACAATGACATTACAATTTACAATTGCCAGACGATTCAGTATTATATGTTGACGTAATATTTCACTGTTCTATAGTAGGCAGCATTAATAGTTGTATTAGGTAGTACTATAGATTATATATATTATATAAAGGCAATAACTATTTCCCATGTTATGATTTGCAAGATATTTACTTAAAAATACAATAAACTAATTTAATAACATACAGGATGTGATGTTAATTCCACAGAATTATTGACAGTTGCCCATATATGTGGGCTGTCTTCAGACTTATTCTCTTCATCAGGAACATGTGTTAGATGAGACCAAAATGTTGCATCACGCTGTGCGGCAGGCCAAATACGTTTATGAATCTGATGAAATACTATTGTGTCTTCCGCAATTTTATCAAGAACATTCATTGTTTCTAATGTACCTAAATAATAAAAAAAAATTAGAAAATAATGTGTTAATTTGAATTTTGTAGTTTTCTATATTTACTATATAGTAAATACCTTCCCAATCATATCTGTATTCTGGATAGAAAAAATAGTGACATAATTCTCGACCTGTGATTCCTTTAACTTGATGTGTTGCTTTAAGAGGATCAACAACTAATCCATCTTCTTCAACTTCTCTTCGGTACATTTTCATTTCACCATCCTCAACAAACAATTGCCATGCTCCTTTACCAAGACCCATACGAGCAGAACGAATTTGTTCAGCAACTACTCGCTCAATCTTTATAAATATAATAATGGAAAATAATATACATGTATTAAACACATTTCTATATTATTTTTATTATTTTTAAATGCTATTATAGTAGTTAATTTTCATTTAATTAAAAACAATTTTAATTATAGAATTCTAAAATTAAATAAATGCATTTTATTTTTTTAATATTACTTCTGGCCAATATGCATGTTTCAACGAAGCATTTGTGGCAGATGCTCTTACTAGTTCACCCCAATTGGTCTGAACTGTTTGAACATTATTTTTAGTACATTGTAGTAACTGATCTTTTCTTTGTTTAACATCATCAGCTGAGTTATCATTGGAAGATTCAACGGCATCATAAAATTCGTCTTCAGCTAAAGTGGAATGTTCCTGTAAAACATGAATACATTTTTAAATATTATTCATATTTACTAATACAATTATGAATATTTGAAACAACTTGTTATGCTACCTGGTTGGTTAGGTTAAATTAAAATAAACACAAATACAATAGATTTCATCAGCTTGAATATATTAATTAATTATAATATTATTGTAAATTGTAATATTTGAGAAAAATCTACTGGGAAATAATAAATTATTATACTTTATAAGAAGGTCAAGTGATTATATATTATATATTAACTATTTAGCTAAAATATTTTGAAATTATTATTAATTATGAAATTAATAACAACATTAATTTAATGGTTACTTTTTTATATATTTTTAAATTTTATTTAAAAGAGTATATTTTCACAAAGTATTTATTGCATTATAATTTTTGCTAATTTAAGTTTAACATTTATAATTAGTATTCAAACAAGGTTAGATTAAAAAATTGTATAGAAAAGTCAAAATATGATTTTGTTAATGTAAAATGAAAAATAATTTCACATATGTAATAAATAAAAATTTACTATGCTCTACAGTCCACTTTCCACTATCAATGAACTTCTCAAAGACTTAGCAAAAAAAAAAAAAATAAAATAATAATAATACATTTGATCACTAAATGTAGTTTAAATCATTTCTATAAATGCATTGTAAATAATTTGTATTATTCACTTTTAAAATAAGTCTAAATTATATTCATTAGATTAAATGAATGTAGAAAAGTTGACTAATAACCCTTGTTGCCGAAGCCTTTAAATTTATAAATTAAAAAATTAAAAATTAAATTATATTTATGCTTATTAATAAAATTACTCAACCAATAGATATTTTTAGCAGATTCAATTTAAAATTATTTTTTTATATTCCTATAGAATATTTGAATTGAAAATGTATTTTATTAATAATTTAAAAAATACAAACTATTTATTGGGTGTAAATTTTAATTTTCTTATATTTCTTTTTAACTATAACTATCATTAATTATTATTATTAATATTAATTTAATTTAATTTATATTTGAGAGATATATTATTTGATATATTCCTATATATATAATTGTATACTTTACTAACTTAATGAGGTATTATTTAAAAATTATAAACATACTAAATATTAGAATTTTTCATGAATAAACTTCAAATATTTTTTTTTAGAACATATTATTATATAACTATATTTTTTTTATATTTTATGCACTTAAAATAAAAAGTAATAGTTAAAAATTATTATGTTAAATGCTTATTTATTAAAATATTATTTAAAAAAAGGAAGCAATATTTAATGAAATATTACCTTTTTAGAAATAGAAGTCATTTTGTAGTTTACAAAAAATTAAAATAATTAAATGATTGAATTTTAGCTATAACGTTTAATATTAACTCAATGATAGTACTGATTAATAGTAATAACTAATAAATGCATATAATAAAGAAGTAGTACTTTAAAATGTTTTATCTACAATTTGTTACGTAGTAATATCATAAATTGATAACACAATGTTTGGACTACGACCAGCTCAGTAAATATGACCTCGTTAAAGAGTTCATTATAATTTATAAGTATATATCAATATAATTATGTATGTATGAATTAGCTCATATACTTACATATTTTAATTTTTACTAAATTATACTATCAAATATATATCCTATATTTATTATATCATCACATTATTCACCTATTAAATTTGATTAGGGTACACTTAATATTTACTATATTATTCATAATAAGATATTTATCAAATACACATAAATACAAGAATTATAGATACCGTTAAATCTGATCCAGAAAGTACTTGGGCTCTTTCTTGTTCAGTGAGCCCATCTACTAAAGATAGTGTTCGCACTATTTCTTCTAAATCCTTTCTATTTTTTATTTCTTTTTCCAACATGGACTCCCACGCTGATTCTCTTTGATTCATAACCTGAAAAAAGTTATTATAAAGCTTACTACTTATTTAAAAATGAAAATAATTATTTTATAACATACTTCAATACAGTGTTTCAAAATTTCTAGAATTCCAGATGATGTTGCTTTAAATGCTACTGATTCACCTTTGAAATCTAAAGCTTCACAAGTATATTTTTGATATGATTCGTTCTTTGATAAACCTTCTAGAAAAATGTAAATTGTATAGTAACAATTAATAATATATATATTACTAAATATTTATGTAAATACATTTATATATAATATTTGTAAATATTAAATCACTTTTATGTTAACTAAATACACTTAAACACATAACACAAATTAATAAAATTAAAAAAAACATTGAATATTTTTGTTAAATTGTTAAGTTAAATAATATTTGAATAGCTAAATTTTTGAATATATATGATTATTAAATTATGCTGTTCTAAACCATATGTAAATAATCACTAATTACATATCAAAAATGATATTTACTATATATGATCACTCTAATTAGTTTATAATATAAAATAAATAATCTTGTTTGGTTAGACATAAATATGTCTATTTGTTTTAGTGAATTTAAAAAAAAATATTTTTCATAGTTAAAAAATTGTACTTTTTTTATACTTTTAAGTTAACATTTTAAATTATTGTCCAAACATTTTTCTTTCTATTTAAAATATCTAAGTTAAGAAAAAATTAGCCGTTAAAAAAATTATAATAATTAACAGTAATACTTATTAATATAAGTAAATTAGAATCATTTGTTTTGAAAATAAAACCAGTTAATAAATAATAAATTGTTTACTTTTAATTTTATTAAATAATATTAGTCAATTGTTTTTATCCTTATCTTTAAATATGTTTTTCACCTTAATACTGGTATAACTATTAAATTGATACATGATTAATTATTCAACATACTCAATAGAAAATAATATGATAATAATTACACACACTATTAAGTTATTATTAAATATTATTTATATAATATTAGGTAGGTAGCTAACAAAACATTTTAATCCACAATATTTCTCATGTTTCTGATGTTTGTAAATTTGAATTATTTTTATTTATTCTAATTTTTGTGCAACATTTTAAAGTTTTCATTTCTATGTGTCTTAATTTTAAATAATTTAAATAAAAGAGAAAATATTCAATAAATTAAACATGGCATAATAAATAACTGTTAAATATTTATAACAACTATATATATATATATAGTTGTTTATATTATAATGACTCATAATCAATGACATACCACAGTCTACCTTATGGCTTATCTTTGTATTAATCACATTAGATAATACTCTTATTATTACTCTGAGTCATAAAATTTTCTTTAGAATTGATCAAAAGATTTATTCTGTTTTAAATATGTTACTTAATTTTATAGTTGCCTTATTAATAATAATAAAAAAAAGATAAATATTATTGAAATAAAATTATTAAATATAAATATTTTATAAATAATTTACATTCAAATATAACAAAAATAAATCAATTATTACTTCCAACTATTTTTCTAAAAATATTGAATATTTTGTTGTTTTTATCCCCAATAAATTTAGTCAGTTTAAATAAACGGAATCGGATTAACCTAGATATAAGCCAAATGTATTAAGCTTCAAGCAAAAAAATATATTATAAATTAAAATATATAGTTCCATTTATTATTATATTTGTAAAAAGGCTTAATAAGTCGTATAGATTTAACTAATACTGATAGGCTTGTCGGGTATCTTGTTATTAATTTCCTAATAATAAACTAGTCATATAATTGTAAATTACTTTAAAAATCAAAGTTTGATTAAATGGACTAAATTTAATAAATTAATGTATTATAATATATTTAATCTTAAACCAATCCAATCCTACAGAAAAGTGAAACATTAGTCATTATATTACTAAACAATTAAATTCAATGCTAAATTTAGTATGTACCTAATTCATCAATATAATAATTAAATACTATCAACTATTATATCAATTTTATTAAAATGCATTTATAATTACATATTATATTTATATTTGATTTATTTTGTTATGTAATCAATTTAAAATTATTATGATTAATTAAAATTATTTAAAAGTAATAATAATATACAAAGTCTGCTCTCCAGTCGCTTTTTAGATTATAATATATAATATTATAATATGTATACATATTTTAAATTATACAAATAATTTAAAATATAACTTCCTACTAGTGTACTAATATTACAAAAAGTTAATAAATCATATTTATAAATATTTTTATTATATTTTTAATCATATGTTAGAACAATTTGTAATATACTTATTTAATAACAGTTTTATATAATTACATAAATACTTTGTTTATTTATTTTATTGTTATTAAAGTAATAAAATTATTATTTATAATAACTTAATTTATTTTATACTAACCTTTATCATAGTTTAAATACATTATCTTTATTTATTTATAAAGGTTATAAATTTTTAATAATTTATATTATGTTAATATAATTATAATACTACAATAGTAAAATATACAATAATGGTTTACTACTTAGGTATTAGAAAATAATCCTTAACAATAAATAGCTATTTAAAAATATTACTTTTAGCCAAATAAAAAAAAGTTCAAATACATGCAAATTTTTATAAAATATTTAATTTAATATATAGTAAAATTTAAATATTTATTATATACATACAAATATAATATATATATATATATATATATCATAGTTACCGTTGGAAGATGCAAATTCTACTAAACATGTATCAAAATACATTTGAAGTCGATCAATCTGGTTTATTAAAATTCCTCTAAAGGTTACAAGTTCATTAAGTTTATCTTGTAATCCTTTATTTCTCTTAAATACTGGTGACATGCTTGACATATTACTGGATAATATTGAAAGTGAGCTGCCATTGCGTTTCAGGTTATTTTCACTACCATATCCAGATTCAGCCTTGAACGAATCAATAACGTCAATCCAATGATTTTTAGTAGCCGACGAATCAGCTCGCAAGTACCAAGCACAGTCATTTAGGGACACATCGAAACGGCAATCGTCTACTTCGTGGACCTACATAGTATGATAAAAATAGAGTATGCTATTCACTATTAAACGTAGGTACATCCGAATATTTTACATTAGTGTTTTAAAAACCAATACCTTAACAGTCGCTTTCACAAGACTTATCGCACCGCGACACCCGCACTCGGTTTCCGATTGAGATTTGAAATACAACAATGTTCCGTTCTTTAAAACGAAATACCGCTTTTGCCACCCGTGTAAAAAGTTGGTCCATTTATTCAAGTACCCTTGTAGCTCGATCCCTGATCGATCTTGGACGTCTTCGTCGTCTTCGTTGATCTGGGCAATTGGACACTCAGCCATCACTCTGCTCAATTTGTACGATTGTTATAAGAACATTTTGTTTCCTTTAAGTGTACCTATCGTATATGGGCGTTCAACTATAGACGAACGTCCGCCGTTCAATGACAATTCATTAAAAAACCACGCCTATACAAACAATTGTCGTACGACTCATAAAAAACATTATAGTCTACTATATAATAACTAATAAATAAGAATAGAATTATTTATTATTATTAAATAGACTTAATAATAATAATAATAAATATATATATCATATATTTTATGATAATAAATTGTAAGTGTTGTTATCAGAAGATATCAGCTTCTAAGATCATAGCTTTTATTTATTATCACAAATTCGGTGACACGAATCCGGTCAATATTATCATAGTATATATATTCTATGATATTACTTATGATAATAAGCAATATTGTCCAACAGTTCGGATAAAAAAAATAATAATATTATCTACAACAGCACAGAATGTGTTATATTTAAGAATACATTTTAATTTAACAAAATTGTTACAAAAATGTAACTGTTAGAATTCCATAAGTTTTCAATTCTAATTTACAGAATAGAAAGAAACTGATAATAGCAATGTGAAAAACGAAAATATATTATAATACACTTTTATGTTTTAAAAACCATAATTAGTGTTTAATAATATTACAAAAGTCATATAAACTTTAGTTTAAAATACATATTTTATTATATCATTTATATAATTTATTAAATATAGGAAGTGCACATGATTATAATTACCTAACAATCTAACATAATTAGATTTTTCACGTTAATGATACGTTTTTTAAAATAAATTACTAATTAGACACAATAGTTAGCACCGAGATTATCGTTTTAGTTTTGTGAAACAGAAACATACGTCTTTTGCTAGGCTTAAGGTTTAATCTATCAATAATAATTATAATAAATTAATAATGTGTAGGGGTAATGCACTCACAAATGTGTATACAATAACAAATATATCTAATAATATTATCTTTACAGATTATAAAAAACCTTTTTAAATCAATTTTTTTATTAAAAAATAAATTTTTGTTTTGTGATTTTCTTTAGGGGAAAAAACGTATGACTTTGAGAACTTCGGTAAGCGATTTCGACTTTATCAATCACATTTGAGTTTTCATCGTATTATTTTTATACATCTCACTGAGAACTATTTTAAATTTTTAAGTAATAGGAATGTGCGCTCTTTAAAAATAGAAATTAGATATTTAAAAACAAAACAATTAACCGCTATATAAATATGGACAAAAAATTATTGATACATGTATAGATACCATGGTTATGTAGGTATTGTGTAAGTTATTAGTAGATAACAACCGTAGTATATAGATTGCAGTAATATACAAATAGGAATAATCCGCTTGGTACTAATAGATATTATAACATTACAACAACAGAGTTCAAAATTTAAAGTCAAAGACCATAGTCCGGAGTTTAATGGCGAAATCAACTTGGGTTTGGAAATTATTTCCGGAATATCAACTGATGTTGCACCTGCTGTGGGTGGTAAAGAAAAAGGAGCTATAAAATTAATGATTGATAAAATAGAATCCACCAACAAAAGTAATAATTGCTGGAAAAGAGATATTTTATTTATAATCCACTGTTTGATTCATCAACAAAATCTATGTTCCAAAGTATTGTCGATGAGCCATGTTTTACAGCATTTTTATGAGTTACGTCATAAAATTGACTTATATATGAATGATAAGCAAAAACCAGTGTTAGAATTAAGTAATGATGAATGATTAATGGATTTATGCTTTTTAGTGAATATTGTTGAAAAACTAAACCAATTAATTTTATCATTACAGGGAAAAGATAATTTAATAATAGACTCATTTAATCGCATTTCCGAAGAAATTTGAATCTCAATTAGAAAATAATAATGTTCAACACTTTCCATTTCTAAACAAAATAAAAAATTCAAAACATATTGATTACATTAAATATGCAAAAGACAAAAAGGAAACTTAAAGCGGTTTTTGAGAGTCGTTTCAAAAATTTAGAAAAATACAAGAAAATATATTTGAAATATATTCTATCCATTTCATACTGATATCGAATCGGTCCCAGAATACCTTCAGACGCAATACTGAATTAAAACACATTTTTGAAACATCAAAATCAAAACTATATTTTTATAACATTAATAACACAAGAGAAAATTTTCCAATTCGAGAAATCTGGCACAAAAAGTTGTGAGTGCTTTTGGATTAACTTACACCTGTGAATCGTTTTTTTTCTTTCGAAAATGAAATTCGCCAAAGATAAATCACGGTCAAACCTAACAAATGAAAACCTGCAACATAAATTTCGCTGTGCAAATACAAGTATTTCTATAGATTTGAAAAAGCTTAGTGAAGGAGTTGAGAAACAAATATCTCATTACACATAAATGTATTATGAATTAAAATTATTATTTTTATTTATTTTTGTAATTTATGAGTCATAAAAAAAACAATAATCATTCATTCTGTTTATTTTAATTAATTAATACTCCAAAACTTTGTTTTGTTTTGTTCAAATCTAAAATATGTAATTTAGTTTACGGCTCGTGAGCAGCTTATAATGTATTTCCAAAGTGGTCCACAAGATCATTTGGGTTGGCCACCCCTGCTATACGCCAATTATAGTATAATAAATAATATGTTCCCCTTAATAACGTAATATTTCCCTACCATAATAACCAATAAGTTAAGTTTAAAGATATAACTTATTAATGTAATATCGTGTGTCATTTTTCACTGGAGAGGTAGGTATACCTATAAGTATACTTTATGGTTATTAGTTTATTACTATGGTTAATATCTGCTTACCTATATAGTTAAGTATATATTATTATAAAATCATATTATAAACAATTTTGATTAACATATATTGTTTATTTATGTATTACTTAAGCCACGAAGATTGTTTAATTTTTTTTATCATGCATATAAATAATATGGATCCCAAATTGTGCCCATGTCTTATAGTTTTAAATAGAATCATTATAATGACATAAACATTAACTAAACATAGTTATCAGCTATTAATTAATATTATTTATTGCTATTAACGATAAAGGAAAGGTCACGAAGTACAATCCAAGTACACTCATTATTATTTATTATTATTTGGTAATAGCACGAATTCCATCCGTAAATATAGTCTATATTATATTATAATGATTGTGCCGAGGTTAAAGAGGGCTCATTTACCTACCCTTCCTACCAGCCTGTCTATCTATTTACGAAAATTAATCAATAAACGTCACAAATGAAATTTTGTACTTTATAACGATACGATTTTAAATCTTCATCCTCTCACTGTATTATGTGAAGATTTAAGTGTACTAGATACTAGTGTTGTACAGGTACATATATATATATATATAAGTATAATTGTATTAACTACAATTTTGTGAATATTTATCGTTAATAAAACGAAATCGAAATGTCAACGACAAAAACGAAATATTATAATTTTGATGCCTTTCTTGCATGCGATCTACTGTCATAAACATTATATGATTATACTTTAAAATTATAAGTACGTATAGGGTACACCAACCTATATAATATTATTATTATAAGAGAAGTATAATTTATTGTACTATTCTGAATGTTAATCAAAATTTTACCGCCGCCACGTTTGATTTAGTGGATATGTATATTATTTTATATAGAAAAATTAATTAGTTAAAAGAAAAGCTAAATGATTAATATAATATTATAAACTCATAATTTATTTATAACTGCACGTAGGTATGAAAAATATATAGTCGGAAAAGCTCTAAGGATGTAGCCAACTAAATATAATATTACGTACCTACCTAATATATATATATATATTATGTACATTATATACACGTATAATATTGCACGTGACGACATAATATGTTATAATATGTATATACGGTTATAACAAAGTTTCTTAAAATGATGAAAATTAAATAATATGTATACAGATAGGTCATAAGTATACCTACTCAATTAAAAGAGCAAACTAAGCAAACGCATTCGCTGTTATCGTCTGCTTCACTATCATATTTTAATAATTTATAACGTGTTTATATTCATACTAGCCCTGTTTTAATGGTAGATTGTTCCCGTACACAAAATGCATAAAATATAATATATAGGCTACACTTAAATATATGTAATACACTATAATACCTAAATAAGAAAATAATTGGACTCTTTAAATGAAAATAACTTTTTATTATTTCTATTTCGTCGTTTTCTCGTCAATTGATTTTTTTTTCAATAACATTAAACAAAAATTACCCATGACGTGACTAGGCTCCGGTAAACCCAATATTTTTGGAGAAGCACGTGAGCACAGGCAGAAACTGAAGGTGCTCATAAGGTCTTTAAAACCTTTGAATGAAAAATCAATAAAAACTTATTTAAAAAGGTTTATTTTAAACTTTAAAGTATATTATGCATATCAGCACACTAAATTTTACAACTATCCGAAACATTGTAAAACGTTGCACTTAAAAATAAACTTTTTATAAAAAAAAAACTAATATTCCAAAAGTATATAATAATTTCGGAAAAACAATTTTATGTAGGTACTATTTAGTTTTTATTGTTATTATTATTATTAAGAAATTATTATAATCTGTCTAAATTAATACAAAAAGTAAATCTTTAAAAATAATATTTATTAAGTTTCACTAGACTTGAATCCATTGAAACCATTTCAAAAGAAAGAAAATAATACAGTTTAAGGAAACGTTAGAATAGGAACTGAAGTAGGACTTTAGCTCAATTTCTTTTAAGACAACGTAGAAGATTTATGGGGCTAGTGGGATTATAGAGGTTGGAGATTAATGGGTTAGGATGATATCGTGTGTCATTGTGAAATTTTTCGAAGTAGTAAATTCAAGTTTTTTTAGATCTTTATGGAAAGTTTAGTTACTTATATACCATGGGGCAGTTGTTATTTGTAGATTAATTAACTGGAAAGATTGAAGGATAGAAATATTGGACTTTTTCGATGATTCCCGAAATTCGATAACATACGACATAGTATAAGGTGTATAATTTGTTTAAAATTAATATTTTATTTTTTTGTGACTAATTAGAGCGGATGATGATTTTGTTTATTGTTTAGGTTGATATTTATATTAGGCATATGTATATTATCTATTTGTAGAATAATTGTATTATTAATTGAAAGGGGAAAGCCATATAGCAAAGACAGGTTATGTAACCGTAAGATTTTTCTTCATTAATTTGTATTTTTCAAAGAATCATTTTTGGAGTTTATTAAGGTGATTTTGGAGTGATTTTGAGGCGTTATAAGCGTAGTATTGGATGATAATAATTAGTATCATATACAAATATAGCGAAGTAATTCTATGTAATTTTGAAGAAATAATTGATATACTACGTATAGTACTTACTAGTTATACTATAAAATCTGAAAACCTACTGAAAAAAAAAATATAATCTTTTGAGCTTATGAATATGAATAAAATATTATTGTTATATGAAATGGATTATTGTTTTATTAGAAAGTTTTGATTGAAATATTTTTTTTTTTTATAATAATTACAATTTGAGTTTTATTACTACATAACAAAAAATTATTATTTTAATGTAGAATTTTAGATTTTAATTGTATACAATGCAAATTATATAATACATTAATTGTAAGGACAGTAGGTATCTAATTTCTTAAACAATGTAAGTTTAGTAAATATATTTACTATGGTCTATGACTAAAATAATGCAAACTATCTAAATACATTTCAACAGTTTTTCATTAATTTAAAATGACACAAATAAATCGTGTTACTAATTAATTATATTTTCATCGTTTATTATGGTGGTAACCGTATACTAAGTATACCCAAATAATATTATGAACATTCATTTATTATTGTACATAATATACTCGTATATATATATATATATATTCGCGGTTATTGTTATACCTAATGTTTGTAATGAATATAACATTACCTATAGGTAGTTTAAGTACTTATCGTCCTACCTATGTTTAATATTATGTTACCAACGTGTCATATTATCATAATTTCAACATTTTATTATACCTCAATGGCTCCATTATTATGCAATATACGCGGATAAAAAAAAATAAATTTAAATGTTAAAAAATCTAACCTATACACTAAGAATGGCCAAACAGTAGTTGTTCGTGATCAAACGGATTAATTGATGATTGCGGAAGATGACAAAATCGATCTTCCATTATTCAAATATATTTTTATACATTTAGTAAATAAATCACAATATTAAAACATTATTAATTTTTTATGGAAGTCTATCTTAAAGGAAAAATATATTTATAACACACAAATACGTGCATGCTTAATGGATTTGAATAAATAAATCACTAACTGCAGAAAAGGGACAAGTCAACTGATTTTTTTCAAAAGAAAGAAAAAACGGTACGTTGCATGAAATAATGAAGATTAAAAATACGATTTTGAAAATTTGGCATTAATTTTTAACAGACATAAATATGGTGTCAAATAATATTAAATAAACGCCTCAATTAGAAAAACAACACCTAAATGTTTTATTTTAAGTCAAGGACATACGATATCTCCTGTATCTCCTTGTATCTTCTTACTGCATCATTCTTTTTAACATATTTTGTACCTAATAACTATTAATTTTTTACACAAATATAAATATTTATTAAATTGTTAAACTCAATAACGGAGTAGTATTATTTTTACTATGCTTATCCCCATTTTTACAAAATGTAGACTCTAAAAATAATATGTATACCATTATTTTTTATGAATAATATTTGTTGTTGTTAGACGTATAATTAAACAAATAAAATAATTAAACTATATATCAATTTCAAATTAAAGTAAAAAGTATATTGACATTTATTTTTATAGTTAGGTAATTACTTACATCGAAACAAAATAACATAGTTTACAAAATAAAAATATACATGGTAAAAAATTTAAATTTATTGAATTTCTAATTTAATACCTATTAAAAATATAGTATCTATATGTATTATTATAATCAATGTAAAATTGTTTTGTAATTAATTTTGATCGATTTTTGAAATGATTATCTTTTTTAGCCAACTATTATAGGTACATACGTAGGTATATACTGCAGTCTATTAAAATCTATATAATATTCCATTTATGTAATAATATATGCTCGTTGCAGGGTCAACTATTGCAGGTGATAGTTGTCGCCATATTTCGATTTACATTTGTTTCCTGTTGCATAAATTCATTATTTAAATTATATACAAATTCTCATTAACACACAGGAAATAATATATACTCAGTGTACTTATGCACTACAGGCTTGCAGCGTACCATCGATTCAAATTGCATCACATTTTATTTGAATAATCAATGTTTGAAAATAATAATACATAAATTGGTTTATACTGTCCGAAGAAGACAACAATCATACCAGATCAATTGAATATTGCTTTAACTTTAAGAAATATTTTTAAAGAATTCTAGGTTTTGTGTACAAAAATTTGTTTTTTTGTCCATTTAGTTGCATGCGAATATTGATGTATATAGCTATAATCATCGATGTTTGAATTGGAATATTTTTTCGAAGAACAATGCGGGATAGAATACAAATTATGGGATTGGATTTGGATATTTTACTTCAATCGCAGAACATTTATGGGAGGTATATCTAAATATAAATAACACGACGTATTTTCTTTGGAAAATAAATTGTATTAATTTTTATATATTTTCTTATATTTTTAATATAAGAAGATTCTTGATATTAGCAAACATTTAAAAAATGTTTAAACCTACATATTTTTAAAATACAAAGAATTTGGACTAAAAATCGCGTTCCGTCAAAAGTTTGCGTGGACATAAATTTAAAATACTTACAATAAATCTATTTTAAACGGGATGTATGACCATCTTTAGTATACTGTATTATTGTAGACTACATTATAAATTATATCTATAAAAATATTTTTTGGGGTTGTAGTATTATTGTTGCGACGAAATCATAACTCGTGTAGGTATATAACAATTGAACGTTTCATTGTAATGAAAATATAGTAGTGTACGGAAACCGTTATATAAAAATGACACCAAATTTAACGAAAAGTTGAATGTTGTTGCTTTCGTACAATGTTTGTTAAATTTCAGTAAACATAATTAAAACAATCACATACGATAATTTATATTCACGTATATAGCTATTCTATGTAGAAACCCTTGTATGTGACCGCAATATCGCATAAATAAAATCGTAATAATTTTCGAAACATAATCATTTTCGACGGTTTATATTATAAGTTTGTATAATTAGTAAAAAAAACCTATGCAATACGCTGTATTAATGTGCAAGTTGAAAAAACCCAGTTATTACATTTTTTCCATATTCCTCTTTTTTTATTTTATATTTTGTATTACATATATATATATATACATATAAAGAACTGCTTGAACACGCTTAAATTTCACGACACCGGAATTCCGAGTAAAATTAATTATAATAATAATAAAAAGGACCCATCGCTTGCTATACACATCACGTGATAATATTATTATTATTTCCTTATTTTCGGTGCGAAAATTTGCGTAGATAGTATAATACAAGAGAAACTGGAGAAATCTGTAAGCATTATTAAAAGACCGTACGACAATTCGCTGCTGGATTTAATCATATTTAGATAGGTATATCCGTTAGGATTTTGAGATTTATTTGCAAAATAATACACTTTTGATACGGACAATGAAAACATAAAAGTATGATATAAAAATATTATTGTTACCTATTTTATATGCTAATACAAATGTGTTTGAGTTTAATAAAATACTAGTGATCGTAATAATATGTGCATTTTACACATACAATAAAAAAAAATAATAATTTTTTTATTTTAGGAATTATATGGGATTATTTATAAATGAAACATAAACTTACTGAAATAATAAAAATACAATTTTATTAATCTGCAACAGTTCATATACGTATGTCAATATACTATATTATGTTATTACTGTAAACATTTAAAATATTTTAATAAAATTATTAATCAGAGTATTATTTTAAATTATATCTAGGCATTTCTTCCACCTATAATAATTTATAATATGTTGGACATTTAAACTGACATAAAAAGTAAAACAAATATTATATAATTTGTAATCTTCATATCGAAATGATTAAACATTTAAAATTAAAATAATTTTCTGAAATGTATTCGTAAACTTAATTTTTTCTGGTAAAAATATAATATTTTATATTATATTTTAAAAGTTTACTCTGTATTATGTGCTCAACGCCGAACTGAACTACACCGAAATATTATAGACCCAATTGTTTAGGCTTCACTTATTGTTTATTTCAACGCAAGTTCCTACTTTGTACTACACGAGTACCTATAGTTATACTTTAAATAACAATGATATACATAATTTACCCATGGAAAAGTTGTCTGCTTTTATAAATTATATTTTACGAGTTAATATTTAAATAACATACCGCTGTGCGTTAATAACTTTTCAAACAAGCGTAGGAAAATTATTATTTTGAATATATTAAATGTGAAACAAATGTATAAATTAAAGTGAACAATTATTATTGTACCACTCGTTATTTATTCTTTTCCATATTAATATTATATAAGTATAATTTATAATGACATATTCTTGGAATAAAAATGTAATTATTCAATGAATATTATGTATTTCCTGTATATAATGCGGTTAGGTTAGGTTTAAAGACGTGGATTTGCCGTAAATTTGTTTTGCTTAATTTACTAGTAAATTGACCGGTTTTATTGTAAATATAGTAAATTTATAAAAAAAAAATTGCCAGTGGCATAAAAATATGACATATTTAAATACTATGAATTATATTTAATATATTTTTTTAATTGTTTGTAACTGTTATGGTCATATACAGTTTGGAATAAAAAATATAATTAATAATCTTTTAACTGAATATTTTTGAAAAACATTATATATATAAACTAATTTTATCTATTATTATATTATGTTTACAATTATATAGATTTATTGAAAATCTAATATAAATTTATATATAATTAAGTATATATTTATATATCTATAATATGTCTATGGTTAATAGTTAATGCTAAAGAATAATAAACCAAGGAATTTATAAGAAATAGTTCTCAAACCAAATATCTTATTACCTTATACTTATTAATGTTTTATAAAATAATCATTATCATATGATCCTATCCTATTTTTAAACAGTAAATTTTATTTGCGTACATTTTTGTTACGGTAAAAACTAACTTTACCGCTAAAAATTTACACAGTTAACATATCAAACTCATATCTATGGTAAGATTAGATTAAAGGTTAATTTAATGTATTCAAATTTAATGAAAAGTTTTGAATTGAACAAAATTATGATGTAATACAATTTAATTCTATTATTTCACATTTTTATTTATATTTATAGTCATTATATTATTAGACTAACGTTGAAAGTATATACAAAATAATATATAACTCGTAATATATAATACATGTGTGTAAAAAAGAATTCTATTTCAATGCATGATGCGAATCAATTGTAAATATTTACGTACAATTTTTGTACAAATAATCACAATATAACAACAATAATATATAACTTTCATTTAGTAAAAATTACGTACGTGTACAATAAACTAACAAAATAAATTATTTTATCTTTTTCTTTTTTTTTTGACGACATTTAAGAATCGTCTATATTGTTTTTATGAGCTAAAATTTGTATAACAGAGAGAAATGTATGTTATATACGTTATATATAATATGAAAACGAATGTGCAAATATATATTTATATTATATATATCATCCTGTTGTTAAAACTTTAAAAATTACATTTTCCTTCTGCCGCGAAACAATGAAAATCGTGTCATTAGTCAACATGTAAGTCGACAAGTTGTTTAACAGGAATAAAAATGTTGAACATTTATATTTGAGAAAAATCGTTTATGTATATTTGTAGTCGTAATGAAATAGTCATTTTAAATTCAAGTATTTTGTTTCAAAATGTATGTTTTTTAAAATATTTTTGTTTTCTAACATTTCTAACCAATTTAGAGTATACAATTATAGTATTATACTACTATAGTATTCATAGCACTATTACCTGGGTATAATACAAAATATATAAATACAAATAAACGCGTTTGATACATTTTAATGATTATTTCAAATCAAACGTTCGTCGTGATATCTTCAATTGAACGTTTAATTACCTCATATGAATAATAAACATATTATAATATAGTGACATATTATCTAGTTCAATAGTTAACTGATTAGAGCCCGTCTGCCGGACGGCGTATCTGACTGAGACTAATTGACAAAACGAGAAATAAAAACGATCCAATTTAAAATATAAAAAATGAGCCCAATTATATCAGTAATTCCGTAGCCGTCGCTATCGCCACCGACGAACACTATAATATAATATATCGATTCATGTCGATAACACGGATTTTGATTAGCCCGCATTTTGAATAATATGCTTAACATTATTTACAGTTATCGCATTTTTCGGCTTGGAGCCAAAAAGGGTAAAGAGCATAATGTTATATTAAATATTTTAAACATTTCTCAATAAAGGCTGTATATTAAAATGATAACAAATATGTTGTAAAGAAATACGCAAATTATAAGAGTGATAAGATAAAATAATGTATTTATCTGCAGGTTGTTCGCATATTATCCACACTGGCCACACTTCACAGTTATGACTGAACAGTTGTGTAGGCGATGACAGGTATATACGTATTATATTATATAATATTATGTAAGAGTTCGAAAAGAACAAAAAATAAAACTTTAACACAAGTAATGGTACTAAAAAAATATAAAATATCGTCTTAAGGATCTATATAAAGGTATAGCCGTTTTGAAGATGACAAATATTTCACATTTTCTGTGAGCTGTATTGGATTTTATTAAATTTAAAATAAGTAGAATATTTATTCATTTTAAAATTATTTTATATAATATTTATTACATTTTCTGATTTATTATTTGTTAATCGCATATTTTTATATAAAAAATATATTGTAAACACTCGCACCATAGTCGGTAAAAATAATTATTGTTTCTTACTTGAAATAGAATTATAATAATTGAATAAAGCTGTCTGATGTGTATTTGACTCATAATTTTGACTCTGTAATACTTCGAGTTTACACACGATAGAATATATAACTGAAATGTGTCAATTTGCATTTGAAGATAAATGATCTAATATTAGAATTTGCTTAGAATATTTTAAAAAACGATGCACCAGCGACCTAGTTCTCCCACAACAACAGCAAATAAACTAGAAAAAAAAAAAAAAAAAATACAAATCGCGAATTCCTCAAAACTTGTCGAAATCTTAATATTTTTAATGTCAATGTAAAATTTAAAGAACGTTTTTATTACTTATCAATATTTCTCAGTTTATAAATGGCCATAATATAACAGTTGGATCCGTTTCGCTCTCGCGTAAGTAGGTGTAATATGAATGTATAACTTTGTTAAACGTCGAGTACACGCGAAATATATAGACCTAATATAATATAATAAATAGCTGTTCGCCAAACACGATGACGTATATAAGTGCGATAGGTACCTATATTATTATATAATATACGAAGACGACAACGTCGACGGCACGTATTGTATGAAATTACACAAAAGCGAACCGTCGTCGTCGTGTCTTTCATCGTCTCAAGTAAAACACACACGAGTATACACTATTGTCTACACCACTCCCGATGACAATATAGCACTTCGTGCCCCGTCACGTGTATAATAATAATAATTACTTAACGTCATAAATTCAGAAACGAACTACCTAATATTATAATTTATTATTATCACTATTAATATTATTATTGCATTAAGAAACGTCATGGCGCATAACATTATATAATAAATATATTATATTTGACTATAATGTTCAGATGTAATGGAAATTTGAATTTGGAGAAGAACAATGAGAGTTGACTGGACAGAAATAAAAAGCAACTATTAGGAGTATTAAACCAAGTGGAGGCAAAATGATCACCGAACGGTCACCTGTTGAGGTACAATTATCTTATGATTGTTTGAAGGACGGACATTTGGACACTATACGGAAAAGGAAGACCAACGAAGAACTTAATGAAGACATAACAAGACAAGATGACTGTAACCGATACGACGATACGCTGATATGGAAAGACTAGCCTGGAACAGAGACAAAATCTGGAAGATCCAGATTTGCAAATATAAATGGCTTTTAGTAGTAGAAGTCGCGATGACGAACTACGAAAGCTGACCGTCATGCGCCAAGTGGTGATTTTTAGTTAGTGGTCATCAAAATATAAAATATATAGGATCCGTGAAGGCAACATGTAAACTGATTGAGTACCAATGGTCACGGCGTTGGGTATGAACAACGTTTTTGATTAATAAAATATTAGGTCGGACACGAGAAATTATAATTATTATTATAAATCGGAGTATATATGTGCTTTTATAAGTGTAAAACGTGAAACGAATATTAGTTACCCTTCATAAAAAAATATAATAAAATTATATTATTAAACTTATGAAACAGCACGCGAGTTATTTAACCGCAACCCTATGCAACGAAATATTATTCAAAATGCAATTTGTTGACTTTTTTTCATCAGAGTTTATTACAAACTCCAATTTTCCACTTAGGGTGAAGTGAGTATACTTTTAAATTACTTGCTTATCTTCAAAAAGTAGTTTCGTTTGTTTGTACCGTTTGAATTCGGAAACCTATATAAAGACAACTGAAATAACGTTATTTTCATTGAAATACATTACATTCACACTTTATAATGCGCGTATACATTATATTATTATTTATTACGTAAGCGCCCTACAAATTTTCTCGTTAGTAAATGGTTTTAATGGCCACAATAGAATTGAATGAAAGAAAGTTAGAAATTTTTGAAAAAAATATATTGAAGAAAATCATAGGTTCTAAGAGAAAGAATGAAGAAAAATATGAAATAAGGAATAATGAAGAACTAAAATTAATTTATGGCTAAGCTAACATAGTTGGAACCTTAAAAAAGTTTTGATATTAGTTTGGCTGGACATGATCAGATGAACAAATTGTACAGTTGAAATGGATTCTAAATACTAAGGAATTCCGAGAATAGCTTAGACAAAAATAGTCAGATAGAATATACGGAGACTTAAGATTTATGTGAGAAAAACGTAGTTGTTAGTAGTTAACGTAGAAGAAGCTGTAAAACTGTAAAAGGCAAAGAAGGGATGAATGGAGGCAGTGGGTTATTGCGGCATTGGACATGAAAGACCCGTAATTAGCCGAGAAGAAAAAAAAGTAGAATGATTTTACATTTTTAATAATAATAATCATGTATCTGTAGGTATTTACTTATAAATATAAGTAAATTATTTTAGATTCTGAGCGGAGCGAGAAAAATTTTTTTGTGTATGAAAAAATTTTTTTGGATAGAAATAATTGTCCGATTACCACGAGAAGTAGGGTATACTTTCGGTAGCAAATTTGTATCATCTTGATACTTTATTAAGCTCACTTTTCGAATTTCTCAAAAGTTTTTCCCTAGGACGAGAAAAACTACCAAAAAATCGGCAAAATTACGATTTTCGTAATCCTTAATTCTTTATTTCATAATAACTAATTAAGTTTTGGTCGAGGGGATTTGAAATTTTTTTTTAATACTAACATTGATAATATACAAGTGTGATAAAATTTTGAAAAAGATTAGTTGATTATTTGACTAAATTTAGAGCTATAAACATTTTTCCAAAAAAAATTAATATTTCCTACAATTTTTGGTTTATCGATTTGAAAATTTTATAGAAGCCTTATAATATATTATTTAATCTATTTACAAAATATTTTGAAAATCATTACTGACAATTTTTATCATGAAATGATAGCTCCTTGAATATTGATCGTAGGAATTTGAAATTTATTTTGCATATTTATATATGTAATTTACACTCATGGTAAATTTTGGAATGGATTATTAGTATAATATATAATTGAGATTCGCTCAGAATCGTATTTTCTAATGCAATATTATTGCATTTAAATATTAATAACTATAATAAACCACTAATTTCTCCGAGGACCGAAGGGAATGTTCATAATCAACCTTTCCACTTTTTTTTAATATTTAAGATGTTTGATTTCTCTCTCTTTACTCTGTAATTTTTCCCTTTAACGCTATCTCCTTTTTCAACAGTGAAGTGATAGTAAAGTGTGCAACAATACAGTTATAAATTACATAATATAATTATTTAAATTCTTTAACTTGTTTTTTTTTTTTATAAAATATAATAACATAAGAGTTTGAATATTATATTTTTTTTAAACGTATACCCATACTATTTGCAACTATCTATTGGGCTTAAAACAATATGGTTTAATACAGTGCCCATCATACAGAACCAATTTTTAAATCTTAAAATTCTTGCGGGATACAGCATATAATATATATTATTACATAAGTATATATTTTTATTTTCATATACATATCATATTGAATTAACATATAACTAAAATAATATCATATTAATTATTCTATACAATACATGTCATAGAATAAAGATAAAGTAATAAAAGTAAAACTGTTTATTAGCGCTACTGATGTCAAGATTATATATTATATACTATGCAGTGGTGTATTTATGAGGGGGGCGTACAGGTTTAACACCCCACCCTTAATTAAAGAACTAAAACTAAATTGCTATTAATAATATTATTTTACAATTAATTTTTTTATATTATAAAACAGTGGGGGAGTTTCAGCTTTATGTAAGCATCTTATAAAAAATCTGAACCCCCCTTTATAAATTGCTAAATAGGCCTCTGAATACATAATATATAATATAGGTATAATTTTATTTTATTGTTTTTATATGTAATTTATTAGAAATTAAAAAGAAAAAACAAGTAAAAAATTTTTATGCTAAATGTTGCGGGTCAAATAAAAACAGTAAGCCGGATCCATCTCAGTAATATACTAAATTACTATATATTATTATAAATATAAAATTAAAAAATGTTATTATGTTTGATATTGTAATATTTAAGGTAATATTTTGTATTGTATAATATTATCATAATATTTTCCTTTCTCTGCAATTATTTCAAATAATACTATATTGTTGATAAAATAAAACAATTGTGTTCATTTGGTTTTCTATACTAATATCAAAATTATTGTAATTATTATTTTAATGAATCCACTGTATTTTATTATTTAGGTATATGAATTTGTATAAAAGTTAAAATAACAAGTTTTTATTAGGAATTATAACAAATATAATTAGGTACTGATCTACTAAATTTTAAATTATATTATTTGTACGATTTTACGAATACAAGATAATTTATAGAAATAATTAGTCATAAAATTTAATTTATTATGTTGTATTCATATAGGTATATTATTTTCTATTATTTTTTGCCAATTTTATATAAATTTAAAATTTTTATTATAACAATCTTAGCTACAAAAGTGATATAAAACAGTTATTTGAAAATATATTTTTTATAATATATTAACAGACATGTTTTAATAAATTATTTTATGATGTGAATTTTAAAATGGTAAAATGTTCATATTTGCATATTACTATGCACTCGTTATTATAATTCGATAATTTTCTCAAAATCATTTTTGATTCATCAAAATTCAACTACGTATATTTAATTACCTCTGTATGTAGAATTTTTACTTAAAAAAATGTACATCGACTTTATCCTTATAGCTTTAAGAAACTTTAAATTAATAAGTCTATAAATATTAATTCACGCTTTTAACTCTTTATCATTATCTTATAATACTATATTGTATGAATTACATTTTATACGATTATCGAAAAATTTAATAAATAACATTATTGTTTAAAAACCATAATAATTTATTTAAACATTTAATTATCACTGTGTGATAAATTAGTGAAAATATTAATCAAAACATACTTTATATGTTCAGTGAACATATAAATTAATGTAATAAAACGTGTGCATATACTGTTTCGATATGCCTTATTGTCTCTTGTGCCTAATGATTTGTACACAGTTAATAAACGAAATAAATTGCTTAATATTACTTATATAGTTATATATGACCAAGACACCAAGTTAAATGTTTTACCGGAAAGTTGATGAAGTTAACTGGTAACCATAGTTACTAAGTATGTAAATGTTGAATGTATATTGTTATATTAGTGTTGGATATACCTAGTTTAGGGTCTTAGGGATGTTCTAAATAAACCTTTACGGTATCCGTTTCCGTGTTGTACGTGAAACGCCTATCAACTAAAGTCAAAGTCTAACAATAAACACACCTAATTAAAATGATGTGTTAAATAATTCTTAAAAAATTTGAACAAATAATTTTTACGTTTTATTGTGAATTTGTTTGGATTTGGTTGTTTTGGACTATAAATATTGAGAAGTAAAATTATTATATTGAGATATTATAATTTATAATATTATTAAATGTATTAAAAAATGAAAAAAAAAAAACAATGACTGTTAAAATTATAATGTAAAAGAAATTGAAAGTGGACAAAACACAAGATACAATAATATTTTAAGAAAAAATACTTTTTATTAATTTAATATATGAATATTATAAAAATAAACATTATCTACGAAATAACTTTTATAATATAATTCGATGTAATTCAATTACAAATTTAAAACATTAATTTTTATCGTGTTTATATATTATTATCTAATTATTATACAGATACAATTATTTATAATAAACATGAATAATTTAATATTTTTATTGATTTTACAGTTTTAATACGTTTAAATATATTTTGATAAATTAATAATTATTTTCTTCACCTCACCTCCTAATTATATGGGGTCGCCCTCTCCTCTAACTCAACACCTCCATAGATTATGATCACCTATATCTCGTCAATTTAAACCATCTATCTTCATATCACTCTCAATTCCATTTATCCATCAATTCATTGGTCAGCTAACTCTCCTTTCTATAATAACTCTCGATGCCTCTGAATTATCTCTCCTTATAATATGTCCAAACCATCTCAGTCCATTCTCTCTCATTATCCTCATAATTGATGTGACTCCTACACTTTCTTTTGTGTATTCAATTTTTTTCATAGTAGTTACTTTACACATCTATCTACGAATTCTCTACTCCATTATACTCATTCTCTGTTTCATTTGTTTGTTTATAACCCAACATTTTAATCCATACAACATCCCTGACTTCACTACTGCCTTATAATATCTACCTTTCAATCTTTTCGACATCCTCATATCACACAAAATATTTGAAACTTCCCTCCACTTCACCATTAAAACTTTATCCTATATTGCATGTCCTCTTCAGAACTATTATTCGTTTGTACTACCGATTCTAAATACTTGAAGCAATCAGTCCTACATTTCACGTCATCACTGATATTCTTTATATGTCTTGCTCAATTAATTTTTGAATCATTTCCTTCAATATCATTCACAATTATCTCAGTTTTACTTCTATTTATCTTTAGTCTTCTTCTCTCAAATGCTATTCAACACTGTTCAAGCCTCACATTTTCTTCTTCCGGATTCTCATCCGCTAATACTAGATCATCTACATTTTAAATAATTTATATTATATAAACACAAAAAGAATCACATAATAAAATATCGATTCAAAAAAACACTATTAGATAATTTAGTATCACATAAATTAAATAAAAACTAAAATTTGAATAATTATGAATATATTCTAAATAAAATACATTGAAATGTTGTATTATTTTAATTAATAATAAAATACAAAATGTATTTGTTAGTTTTTTTCAATAATTATAGCTTTCTTTCTATCATAGATTTGTATTGAACACTTATTTTATTACATATTTCTTTATATTATTTTAAAGCTACTAGTATTTAAAATTTTTGAACGTAAAACAAATTTGATAATTATTAATTAAATTTAATTGAACTCGAAAAATAAAGTAATAACGTTTTAACAGATAGAGTATTTTTTTTAACCAAGTATGAAGTATATACTTAGTTTAATATTCACAAGTTTTGAGTGGTTAAAAACAGTCAAACTAACAAATTTAACATAGTAAATAATGAATATATTTACGTTTTATTTTATTTATTTTATAGAGAATATATTTTATCTACTTTAGATTCTGAGCGAAACGAGGAATGTTTTGGTTTTACAAAGATGTTTTTTTTTATGTTGATATCTGAAAACATTTTTTCGAGTATAAATGATGATCCGATTATAACAGATAGAGTATGTTTTCGATAGAAAATTTCATTTACTTGGTACTTTACTTGACTCATTTTTCGAATTTCTCAAAAGTTTTACCTTGGGCAAGAAAAAACTACCAAAGAATGACGGAAAATTAGTAAAATACGAAAATACGAAAATTTGAATTTTTATAACTAATTGATTTTTAATCGTAGGTACTGGAAAATTGTTTTGAGTAATCTCATAGATAATTTACACAGGTGATAAAATTTTGTAACGGATTATCAGTATAATATATTGTATATCTGAATGAGTTTCGCTCAGAATTCTATTTTTTAATGCAATATCATTGCATTCAAATTTTCATTAAAATAAACCACTAATTTCTTCAAAGGCCGAAGGGACGAAGGAGAACCGTCCAAAACCAACCTTCTCGCTTTTTTTAAAAATATATTGACTATTTTCAAATTTCCCTTGTTCTTGTTAATCTCTTTGTATTAATGATACTATAAAAAACTATATAGGTAAGTAAGTTATTATTAGGCTAAAATATAAAATTATAATATTATCCATTCAATCATCAGTATATTTCTATTATTTATTATTTCTATTTCTACTATTAGACGATTATAATATGTTATTAAATGCATGTGTGAAAAGGTTAGATACAAGAGTGAAATTTTTATTACGATAAATTATAAAAAAAGTTATGCAATAGAAAATTATAATCTATAAAATACATTTGATAAAATAATTGATATTATATTGGGTCGACACGTAAGCAATATATAGTAATATACTATCCGCTTTGTAACATATTATACATAAATAATTAAAAATATTTAAAAAAACTGATTTAATGAGAATTTTTAATTCATTTAAATTAAAAATGCATACGTTTTAACCTTTGTTCCGTCAGTACCACTGTAATCTACACCATGTTATTTAAACCGTAAATTGTACCTAATATAGTATATTTTCTATGCAATTTTTAAAATTTTTAAAAGTATATGGGTAGCTGTTAGTCTGTCGAAATAAATTACGTAAATGGTCGCATATGAATACCGAAAAACAGGCGATAATAAAAACAATGAAAATATTATGAAATCGAAGACTATGAGATCTATACATGAAACAAAACTATAAGTAAATAAGGATCCAATAGCTACGGATTTTTATTTATGTTGTGGTCACAATATGAAATACATCAAATCTAATTTCTCTCTCGTTTAAAATCATCAAGAGAGAAATTATGTTGAACCGAAAATTGAAGTTCATATTATATTCATATGTCATAATATACAGAAAGCTAATTAAGGAGTTGTTTCTTCAATTTAAAAGACAGCTGCATAATGGGTCGTGAGTGTTGAATATCCATTCAAAACTACTATTTTTGAGGACTTTCTCAATGACATAAAATATTAAAAACCACATTTTTTGAATAATTTAATAGTTTTTAATTCGTGTATATTTTTAACTGTATTCTTATTTATATGTAATATAATATAACAATACAAATTTTAAATTAAAAATTTAAATATAATTAAAATAATATTTATAGTACAAACATGCATGTAGTTCTATAAATAAATATAATCGAAAACTTCCGATAGATCGTTTACGATACTATTGCTTTATATCAGTTATAAGGATATTAAAATTCAACTATGATTAACTATATTTATAATTTTATAGAATATAATCTACTGTTAACTTGATAAGTTAATAAAATAAATACTTTATTTAACTTTTTTATCAAATAAATTAATGATTAACAATATATTATTGCAGTAGATACCGGAAGAAATAATGTGCCACAATATTATTTAACAGTTGTGTATTAACGATAAGAGCAACAACAATCTGTAGTGTGACACACAAGTTTTATTGACCTTTAATTTCATTAATTTTAATATCGATAGTATGTGTTACATAAAAAATAATTATAATAAGTGTATCTTATATTATATTATTAATAATTATAATTATATTTTAAACAATAAAATATAATACAAACCACCATATTTATTCTACACATAAATAAAACGAGCATTATTGATTCAAATTGATTATATAATATTATTGTTATTAAAGTAAACTTATTGTTAAAACTTATTAGAAAAATTAAAAGAGGAATATTTTCAATGTTTTCTCGTGGATATTTATAAAATATCATTTGTTTACAAAGTTATACAGTAATGTACTTAATTGGGGTTTTAATTATTTCTATTTATTACAGTCTATTAGTCTATAAATAACTATAATAATAGACATAAATGGTGGGCTTGGAGTTCAAAAAAGGCAAAGTCTGTAAGTTAAGTTTCTCCGAGATTTACTATTAGCATCATAAAAATCGTTTAAGTTTTATTTTTATAATAATAAAAATGTTATATTGATCTACTATAAGCTTATTATATTGATTTTAAAAATATTGGCCCGCCAGAAACTTTATTAGATTTATATCTACAAGTAAAATTATAATAGTTCATTGTCAAATAACTTTTTACAAAATGCACACGAGAGAACATAGGAAGTATTCCACTCTTTAAATTTGATAATAATAGCGTTTAAACTATAAATTTTACTCCAATACCATAGTTTAATTAAGTACTCATACTATAGTGCTTTGTGATTGGTCATTTTGCTACATTACCTATCGGATTTCGTGTACGTATAATATTCAAATAACTAACATATTTTTGTGTTTAAATCGAAATTTGATTTAACGAGTAATTATTAGTTTCTTGAGTTATTGTTGGAAATCGTATCGAAAAATGTGATAAAATATGCATGATCACTTCAAATCGGGTGCAAAAGGATTTTCGGTAGTTGTTACGATTTTTGGGCGGGAAAACTTGTAATAATAGACGAGTTCCACAGAAAAAGCAACTCCACTGATGGCCAATCCGATCATTAGGCACAAGAACGCAATGACCACGTTTTTGATGGTGAATACTTTGTGCGGCTCTGTCCCGTGATGATAATCGGATATGGGTTGGAACGGTTTCGCATGCATGAACCAACTGTTGACGATGCCACTTTCAACAAATGTCGTGATTATGCGATTAATGACGTTCATAAACGGCACATCCCGTCGGACCAGGTAAACGATGTGAAACGATCGTGGACAATCGTCCACTATGTGTAATAGCACTTCGTTGTTTTTCACGTAGGACCGTGCGATTTTCTCCACCAGGTCATTTTTCCTCCCAATTGCGGCGGACGACTAGCAACAAATAACAGACCGATTAAATCATTAGATAAAATCAAAATCGAACAAATTTAAAATGAAATTGCATAAATTGCGTAGGTATACAAATGTATTTTTAAAATATTATAAATTACGAATATTTTTTTTTAATTGTGTAAAAAAAAAAATAATAATAAAATTCAGTCGGAAATGAACAGATGAACGTCAAAATGTCTAATTGTCAGTTACAATTTATTATTATATTTATCCAAGTTCATTTGCGTCATTTTCACCACAAAACAAAAACTATTAACAGAAAACTTTATCGTGTCTCGTTTTATATAGATAAAAATCAAAAATATATGTCAGAATAAAAATATATAATATACTCGTTTTGCGTTAATAATTTGTAAATAAATACAAATTATTTTGTATGATTTTAATGATTTTCCCCACGAAAATCGACGGTCAAATAAGAGAAACTACAATATTATGAATGTCGTGCGCCTATTTTTTAAAGGTATAAAATATCATAATAATATCACAATACCCTTTTTTCGGCCACTTCGCCGAGTATGTCGACCGATTTGTTATTGACGAATACAAACCGATCGGACATTTTAATGTACAACGGGTCGTCGTCCGATTCGAACAGCAATATGATATTGGTGGAGGCCAACAATACCGGCATGCCGGAGTCGTATAGTTCTCTCACGGTGGCCATGTTGCGTTCGTATTTGGGATAGTTCAGATACTTGACCATGACCGCTTGGAGACTGGTGGCCATGATGAAACCGAACAGCACGGTGGACACGACCAACAGCCGTTCGGTAATGTTGTTCGGCACCCGGTTGAGCGGCACCATAAGAAACACGCGGAACAGGTTAATGGCCAGTGCGGTTAGGGTGTACGGTTCGCGGTTGTGACGTTTTATCAACGCCCACGCACCCAGAGCGACGGCAAACGAAACGGTTAAGATATACCAGAGCCGTACGTCGAAAGCGGTGAAAACCGCGCGCCATTGACTCATCTGTTGAGCCTTTGGCACGACGAAACACAGTTCGTCAAACATCACCGGAGCCGTGTATCTGATTGTGTTATTCGAGTGATACGCCTTTAAACAATTAATTCGATAATATATATATATTTTATTTGGTCAAAAATGATAATAATACACGTAGCTTGTCCGATTAATCTTTAAACATCTCAAAAAATTTACAATTGATGAACAATAATTTCGTACACAGCGTGAGATTTTTGACAAAAATTAACGAATGAATAGCGTACGTACGTTTACATAATTTCGATTTATGGTGCGAAAACTGACAAACTATTTGTTATACCAAATCATATCAATGTAATACATTATATTTGTGTTATTATAAAAACATACACATAAACAACACATTACTTTGAGAAAAGCTCCGTTGAACGCCATGTCCACTCTGTTGTGGACCAAATCGCCCAATAGACCGGTATACGTGAAGTTAGAATCGGAATTATATTTCGCCCAACCGTACTTCTTGCCGTCACTGGGCTCGCTATATATCGGCGTGAAGTTCATTTGCTTGGCCAACGTGGATATTACGATTCCGTCTGTGCCCTTGTACGAACCGTCCGGCTGCTTGACCGCGTTCAACCTGGTGGGTATCATGCATATCCGGACCGGATGTCCGTTCAGATCGTTCATCTTTTGACGAGCCACAGCGCGCAACTCGTCGCCGTCCACGGTCCGATGTTCTCTGAGCACGTCCCTGAACGGATTGTACGTGTACGCCGTGGACGG
Organism: Eriosoma lanigerum; assembly: GCA_013282895.1. Taxonomy (NCBI): domain Eukaryota; kingdom Metazoa; phylum Arthropoda; class Insecta; order Hemiptera; family Aphididae; genus Eriosoma; species Eriosoma lanigerum. The sequence continues at coordinate 32,839,045 of CM023358.1, forward strand.
CGTCACAATCAACACGTTGACCACGGACCGCCGCCGCCAGGCCGCTCGGAACAACGTCTTGGCCGTCGAGCGGTCGGTCTGCGGCATCAGCCACACGTAGTGCGACATTTGATCCCACGCGGACGGCACGTCATCGATCAGCGCGGCCACGGTGTGCGGCCGGTCGATGACCATCAGCGCCACGCCGATGTCCATCAGGCCGTCGTACTCGACCGCCGCAGCCGCCGACGGCGTGCCGTCGACCAACAATATCGCGGTGCCGACCGTTTCGTGCGCGTGCTGAAGTAACTCGTCCGGCACGTCGTCGGCGAATATGAACACGATCAGCGTGAACGGGTCCACGTCCTGGACGGTGGTGCGGCAAATGTTTAACACTTTTGACGTGTGGCCAAAGCGTTGCGGTCCGACGGCCGCGGGCAAGAGACGACCGACCACGGTTGAGATGACCGCGGTCGCCGTTATCAGCATCACAAGTCCGTTTTGTTCTCTGGGGACCGTCATAATTCCGGACCGACGTAGTTGATACGCTGTTTAAATAATATTACTGTCCGGTGTTGTTGCAGAATTCGAAGACAAACTCTCTAGGAATATTGTTTTAGAATCAATACTTACCGTTTGTGTATCCGAACAAACCAACCTTGGCAGCTCATTCGATGTGAAATACTATAGTATGTATTTTATGATAAAAACATGAGCCGTTTGATGAGCTAAATATAGTGTGAATTCTTAAAGGCAGACGGATAATTGGGGCCGATCACGCTTGGAGAGCGGAGGGCCTAACAGTGCATGAAATCACAAGATGAAAACCAGACAAAAAACGACCAAGACAGTGGCGGATTGACCAAGTTAGAGAAGACCTCAAACTCCTGGGGATAAGATAGTGATGTAGTGGAAGCGGCGTCGAACCTACAAAGCCCGGACTAAGCATAAAAAAAAAATGATATAAAAACAACCATTGTATTATATTGTATTAATATATAAATATGTGTTACAATAACACAAAACGCATAATTTACATTTTTGTCAAAATCAAGTTTAACGTCGTCAGATTGATATCGAAATGTTTTACTCTTTGAATAATAACGTACTATTTTCAATGAAAATAACAGTTGAAAATAGTATGTTTTGATTAAATTCAATATATATGCAGTACAAAATAAAATACATTTTCAAAATTTTCTCCTGCATATCTAAGCTTGAATGATATTTCTTTATTTTTAACGCTTTTTATGATACAGAATCTTAATTATTAATAAATATTCAATGTACAGCAGAAAATTAACTTTTCTAAAAAAGTGAAAAAATATCGAAATTACGTTATGCATTATCGTTCCACTAGAATGTAGTACGATAACTTACATTTTTAATCTACGAAATAAAATATGCCACGAAACGCTTAATGAAATTTTAAAACTTTTCAAAAAATTGGTGTACTATAATGATAAAATACCTTTTTGATTTCGCGCCAGTTTCACGGATATTGTTTGGTTTTTCATCGGTTTTCCTAGCTGACCAGCTATCACGTAATAAATAACGCGTTTCCGTAATCCTATTACGACTGCTATTGAACAGTACAGAACTCTAGGGTCGGTGCGTTTGGTAGCGATAGCAATAAAAATGAACTTTTATTCGCAATTAGTTGGCGGTAACAACAAATCGGCCGATAGCCATATTATATCTGATGCTTGTTTTGTCGTTTGCAGAAAACGTCATATTGTCAATAACGTTTTGACATTGCACCGAAAAGTAATGACTAAAACTGTAAAAATCGGCCTTAATTTAATAATACACGTACGATTACGTCGAGCGTACTAACAATGCGATTGACGGCACAAGATAATAATAATATTATTTGAGATTTTCTGTCATATTATATTCCACCGTAATATCTCCTTACGAAGTTATGAGACTCTAAACGTATTATTATTATCGCCTTATCGGTACTTCATTACATAATTTATTATCGATGCGTGTAAAATAAAAGACAATAATATAACGACGGCAATTGGATCCGAAAAATTATTAACGATAATATTTTATAATAAGAAACATCCCCGATGATCATTATCGATCGACTATCGAAGTCCAATATAAAAATCATTAGTTTCGACATAATATTGAATATGAAGTACATAAAAGTATAATATTATGATTACGAGTATTATGATTCCCGTTCTACACTACACTCTTTGTAATAAATAATAATAGAGCTCCTTGGATTTATATACACACTACAAAATCAGAAAATATTCGTTAATACACCAAAAATGGCTTAATATGTCATGATTATATGTCTAGTAATAACCACGTTAAGGGAACTGTAATCTTAATTTTCGTGATATTTGACATAAAATAATTACTAAAATTCATGTTATTAATTTATTATTGTATCTTTATTACAATTATAGTACAAAATAGTGCAAGACTCGTACCTAGAAATTTAAACCCTAATAATATTATACTAACGTGGATATATTTTTCAACAATATTATTTTAACTATTATAAATTTAATACTCGAATGATTATTACAGTAAATTCAAAAGAGAATTAAAATTCAGTTACACTAATAATTCTAATAACTTGAATAGTATTGTGGTGTTTAGGTTGAACTTGGAGTTTGAACACTTCTTATTATAAAATTTGAAAAGTAAAACAATGTCTATACAATGAATTAATTAAAACTATTTTAAATATGGAAAAATTCAAAACCCTTATATCTTAGTGTTAAAAGTTTATAGGCACCTATAGGTAGTTAATTAGGTACTAATTGTGTAATGATTTATTTAATTACTTATATTAAAAATCAATATATGAGACGTCACAAATTTTTAATGAGAGGTATCAACATAAATCAATAGTTAAATTAAAAATGATTATTTATCTACGTAGACATTTTTTAGTTTTAAATATTAAAATAGCTTTAATATTGAAAATGATATTCAAATATAATCAGGTTAAAACTTGTTAACTCGTATATGCGATTATTATTAAATATTAATACATACCTACTTACATAAAAAAAATTAACAGAAACTAGAAACGTTATAAAATGATTGTTTATATAGATTTATGTTATATTATTAACCCGATTTTAATCCAGATATTCTTAACCGATTGTCCGTGGACGATGAACTCCTAGGAGGTCCATAAAACAATACTCAAAATTGTGTATAAACATTTTTTTTTTTAAATTGAATTCTTCAATGGTCTGCCAGTGGTTTTCGATCACTAAAAAGATATTTAAATAAATTTAATCATTATAATATACGTGTTATTAAATTTGGCCACTGTGATTATTCGATCCAGTTACAGCTAAGGTACTCTCTACGTTCACGTTCAGATAGATCTTTATATAGTTATTATGATTTCTGGTTATTTTTACTATTCTGTTATTTGTTGTTTTTTGTTAATCACAATTATAAATCACTAATGTCACTTCAATAATTTTATATTAAAATTGTTTTGCACTTATTTTCATTGAGACCCGAGATTCGAACACTGATCGTTCTTACTCATAATTAGCGTCTAGTCGACCGAGTCATCAGGTGGTGGTGGAAACGAATGCGAGATTTGACATATCAAATCACATCTAGTAGGTTATATAAACGAATATGGTATAGAGACTAAAAATCTAACTAAATAGGTATATATATATAAATATTCAAATATCATAAAATCAGAAATAAATTGTTTCAATTGGATGAATCCTTGTGTTCCTTGTGTTCATTAATTTCCATTCAACATCTCATATGTTTATTAAAATTTCAATATTTTAAAACTAGTATGATCAATTACTAAATGTTAAATATATAGGTATATTTACATTAATAATATATAGATTTATAACACAACTTGTTAAATAAAAAGTCTGATTTTAATTTATGTTCTTCTAAAATTTCAAAATTAAAAATAATACATTTTAAACAAAATTAAGTCATTTTAAAATTATTTAATATATAAATATATTCATTTTTAAAAATATATATTTTCATTATATTTTGAAAAATATAAAGTTATTAATAACATTTGAGATCTTATAAAAGATTATTATAAAACAATTAGATTGCATGACATGTACGAGAGTATAAACCATAGTTTATTGTATACTTAATTGCTTCAAAATGACGAACCGTTATTTTAAAACTTCTACTTATATATATATATATATATATATATGCATATTATATGCATAACATTATTTAAATTAATTTCTTTTACACATTTTGCGATTAAATAAATTAATACAATTACAGTTCCATATAATAATTATATTTTATTATTATTTAAATAATAAAAAAAAAATATGATCGTTAAGTGTTTATAAAAGTAATGTAATCTGCTTTATGCGCATTCATAGACATAATAAAAGAGGCAACAAATAATTATATTTATTAGGAAATACGAATTTGTATGTTTGATGTAATTATATATAATACTTATTATTATCAATTTTTTATTCTTCTGTAATAAACAATATAATAATAATTAATATAAGTCGATAAACTATCTGTTCAAAAAATATTATCTAGAAATAAAATATCAAACTATAGGTAATTGTACGTTCTTTTTTGCATTAATGCTACACAAATGATTGTTATTCTTATATTTATTTATTAAACTATTCATAGTTATATCATATTCTATTGTAATATGTATTGAGTAAATTTATTAGTTATTTTAAGTTTTTTATTCGTATAATGTAATAATGCCATTATAAATGGTATATAATATATACCTATCATTAAAGTTTAAAGATAATTTTTTTTGTAAGACATTGTAATATAATGTTAGTTTAGATTTTCAATTCGTTTATATTTCACAAAATATTTCTTTATTTCTATCAAATGTTAAAAATAAACACGCACACTATGTTTTATTTTATTGTTGTATTTTCTTCATACGAGTCTATTCAAAATCATGTTCGTTTTTGTACTAAAATAGACCATAGAATTTGAATAATCTATTGAATTTATAAAAACGTCGTCTATTTTCAAGTATACGTATATTGTATAAAATAATATTTTTCAAATTAAATCTATACAGGCTGATAATAATGTTAGGTTACAAAAATAAAGTGATAAACATAAAAAATGTTATATTAATTGTAACACATAATTCTGATAATCCTGTATCTATTTTATATTTTAAACAACTATTTTATTTTCTATGTTTGCAAAATGTAAATTCATCATTATAACGAATAAATGGCTTATTTTTATCTAATCTATGTTTAATCTATATTTATAATCTATGTATTTCAAAAAAATATTTTTATTGAGTAAATATATAATATTAAATTTGTATTACTGATATTATTTTTTATCTCCATAACGTACTTTCATTTAAGACATCGAATCGAATAACAATTATAATAAAATATGAAATGAAACTTTTATGTATTTATTTTACTCTTCATCATTTTGTTCTGGAAATTTTCATTTAAATATATTTTAATAATAATACAAACGAATTAACATTTTATTAGAAATTATATTAAAAATTCAAATCTGTTTCATGAAATCTACACTACTAGTGTGATTATATTTTAAACTCTTTTATATTGTACAACTATACCTATTTAAACTACTGAAATAATTAATACCTACTACATAAGTAGGAAATTGTTTAAAATTAACAGTTATTGATTTAACAACGTATTTAAAACAAACACCTCATCCTCGCCAATTATAAATTTGTGTTTGGAAACAAGGATTAAATTGTTACAGACCAACATCTATATAAAGTCTCATGTATAATAATATATTATAATAACATTTTGGATTACCCAATCATGTGCAGTCAAACATTTGAGTAAGTTAATTAATTTATACATTTAAAATTATTTTAGTTCATACTTTGTATGCATAAATATAAGTTTAGTGTTTGTTTTATCTTCTGAGTATATCTACACTACAATAATAACAACATACCTATAGGATATTAGATGCCAGTATTGGTACTAGAATTCTAAAGATGTACAACATTAATATAACCAAATATTCACCTAATTATAGGACGCCGATTGGATCGACACTGATAATGGAAATTTATACCCTTAAGTCCTTGAACAAGATATTGCTATCTATAATCATATGTGAAAGCAAATAATAAATGAACAGTTGAAAAATTAAAACGTTTCAAAGTGAAATTCAGTCATTTATATTTTTATTAGTTCAATAATACCTTAAGTAGTCGACAAATATTCTGTATTAATTAACGGTGTATTCTACCTACTACAATACATATTACCTAATATCTAAAAATGATTGATTTTGATTTAAAATTTTAAGACTTTTTAAAATAATAATGCAAAATATTTAATATTAAAGCACAATACTATAATATATCAGTTAACTTATATTAAATTTATAGATTTTTTTTTTCTATCTGATTTTAGATTAGATTGGTGATATTTGTCTAATGCAATATTTATAATTATTTCGTGAGTCTATTAATTCTAGAATAAGAATAAAAAAATTATATATTATCCTCATCGTCAATAATACGGAGTACGTAATATGTTTTATTAATTTTGTTTTATTATTATAAAATGAAAAACGACAAAAAGTCGATTTCGGATATTTCCCCTTCGTCCCTTCAGATATCTATGGTTAGGTTATCGGTGGAATGTAATTGTGTTATGATTAAGATGTCAATAGGTACTATAATATTGCATTCGAAAAAACGATTATATTTATATTATACATTTTCTTTATTTATCAAATAGTATGCACCAGAAAAATTAGTTATCATAAAAATATAATGAAACTCAAATTCGTCATAAATGTAGATTCTGCGTATTTTGCTGTTATGTTTTTTCCTGTTTTATTAGAAAAATATTGAGAATTTCAAAACATAACATATTTTCTATAATATCAACTAGACAAAAATCTCTACCAAAAGCATCCCCTGGTTTTAGTAATCGGACCATTATTACTGTCCGAAAAACAGTTTTCAGTGAGATTTTATACAAACTATCAAAAAATTAATGTTTAATAATAATTATTATATAAACAATTCTCATTATATAGATATTCAAATTATAAAATATATGATGTGTAATTTTTTTGCTTGTTTAAAATTTTTGATGCAATAATAAATTAACTCTTTTACCGAAATTTAATAAACTAGAAAATTAGTTTAAAGCATAACTCTGAACTTATAATAACGGTTAATAATATGTTCTAAATTACATATAATTATAATGTGGTACTGCTTGAAGTCTCGAACTCATCATTTTTGTTTAATTAAATTTTTGAATTTAATTGAGGAACTCAATAAACATAAATAATGTATGTATAATATTATAATAATGATCCGTTTTATCTAGTCATCATAAATCATGAACTTGTTTAATTTAGATTGTATAGGCTACCTTTTATTAAAAAATATTATGAATAATATTGCATAAACATCTTAAAACACCAATACTATATAATATTATTAATAAAATATTATACTATTATACCAATGAAAATGTTTTATGGAATATGATTATAATATTATTTAAATATTTTATTAATGTGATTTAATTAGGTACTTATTTGTTAATGACAAAACAAATTTCAATCCAATGAAAAAATTGTTATAAATATAACTACAAAATACAATTTATTTCAATAAATAAATGATTTTTTTTGTACTTTATAAAATAAACAATAATTTGTATAATAAATAATAATTTTTAATCATGTAACAAAACATTTCTTAATACAGTTCGTTGAGTATCATCGTAGTGTTTTCATATTCTAAGGTTTTTGATTGTTCGTAAATAACATAGTTTGCGAAGTGTATTTTTAATTAAATTTAATAACGTATAATTAATTAATTTAATATATAATCATATTTAAAATACTTAGAAATCATTTAAAATCTTACAAACTACAATGGAAATAGAAATGTTTGATTTAAATTTTGCTTAAACTTAAAATATATTAATAAAAATAATAAATAATATGTCCACATAAGTGTTTTATAAATATTAATATATTTCAATACTTATATATTATAATATATAACTTAACTTCAAGAGATAAACAATTAATAAACTTGCCGGTCTTGTATCAATTTGTCGATTGTTATCTACTCTTCTATCTAACCTAACCCTTATCTATTAATATAAATTTTAATTTAATTTTATCGAATTACTATTATATAACTACATTAAATTCCGATGTTCATAGTGACAATTCGGGCCCATAATTGTACGTCCCATCTAACATCATCAAAGTAATAATAAATATAGTTTATGTCTGGTTGTCGTAACTACGCGAAAAATCATATTTCAATTTATGAAAGCTTCGAATATTTTTTTTTTAATAAACACTAGTCAATCTTTATAAAAAAAGTAAAGCGAAATGTTACAAGAAAATGTAGAGAAATGCACTTTAATTTTCATTGTCCATTATAATATTAAATTTCCTGTTTTTTATAAGCAGTGCACTATAATTATTAGGCACTATTATAATTAAAAAAAAAAAAAACAAAATTTTACATGATTGTATAAATTGTTAGAATCCAGATATAGTATTTTAAAATTAATTTAATCGATTCAGCCGTATACGTAAGGTTTTTTACCAAAATTAATCAAATAAAATATTAGTTTTATGGTGAAAAAAAACTAGATCATATTTTAACTTTATACAATTGTGTAAGTAGTAAGTACCTAAGTATATTATAATATGTGTAGCATGCGAATAATAAAACTTAACAAAATTGAATTTTGAGTTAGGTTAATTTTTATCATTCAATCCCTTTTTATCACCTTCCAATATAAGTAGCAGTATAATAATTATATGTTTACGGCATGAGCTATTTTTTAAGTATATATTATATTATTTTAATACAAATTGCAATTTTTAAAAAAATATTCTTTATTTTATAATTTTATAATATACGAGTTGGAAAATACGTTTGATTGTGTGTGTGTACCTATATGATAAACTACAGTTTTGAAAAGTGAAAGACAATGATTAATGAACACGTTATTCATAATAGATAATACTCACGAACACCTTAATAATTTATTAATGTTAGTACCTAGTTAACTACTTAAAATAAAATAAAACAGATAATATATAATATAATTAACTTATTTCGTATATTAAAAAGTTATTTTTTTTTTTAATTCTCGCAAGAGTTATAATATTATACATTAATAAAAAACAAAATATTTTATTAGACATTATTATTATAACATCATAATATAATTGAACTATTTTAGTAAAATCACGCTTATCAGTATATTATGCATAATATGATAAAATAATATTATTGTATTTACGTACCTATGAGTTTTCATAGGATTTGTAATTTTCTATGATTTAATGCGATTAAAAATATTGATTGGTACAATAATTAATGCATGCACTAATTGACTAATTACATAATTTTAAACATTTCATAATATATTTTAAACACGATTTTTATAGAAAACAATAATATATAGGCAACCATAAATTAAAATGTTTTATCAGAATAACAAATTATTAACAGATATTATATAAATTTGTAGGTTTTATTAAAAATTTATAATTATAATAATAAATTATAAAAAAATTAGCGTTAAAAATATTATGCTGTTTGAACGATTAAACTGTAACTGGATTAAGGTAATGTTTTATGGCACTATAACTATCGATGAAGCGATAAAGATAATATTTTGCTTTATGCCTATTATACGTTCAATGCTATTGTTTTATATGTTTATAAGTTTACTTGTTAATAATATTAATTTTATTAAATCATATAATTTAATATTTAGATGAAATTATTTATCTCGATGAAAATTAAAAACATTAATATTCAAAAAAAAAAGAAAGGTCAAAAAGGTTAATGTTTTCATATACATAATGCAGATTAGCTATATATTCCCATAATAATATGTATGGAGATATAAAAAAGGATTATTATCTAATGACTACACCCTTTATTATTATTATTATTATTATAAGTATTTTTATATATTATATCCGTATTATAAATTATTTTCATTTTATTATAAGCTCTCAAAACGAATGTAAGTTTAATATTATATTACAATTTTAACGGCGTATTATTAATTATATTATCATTAATATTACTGTCGTTTTATAAAATAAAACTTAATGAGTTTGGTTTTATTTTAAAATTATTTTAACGATAACTTGCGATTATATCTACGACTTAATACCTACATTATTTGTACCTACACGAATTTTATTAGTCCTTTCAGGCACGTATTCAGGATCAATTTTCGGGGGAGAAAGGTTTAATATATATTTAATACACGTATAAAAATTATATAAATATATTATTAATTTAATGATAATATTCTACAGTACAAAATATATATTTATACAAACTTTAATTATAATAAAATTAATTTTAGTTGTACAATGTATATATAAAGTTTGTAATATTTGTTATATATACCTAATGTATACTTATACTTACTTTAAAATTTCGAGGGGAAGAGGGTTGAAACCTTAAACCCCTCTGTATACGGGCCTGAGTTCTATACGGTCGATGTTTCAATTCTAAAACATTTTTTTTTTAGTTTTTATAGTTAATGCATATATATATATATATTAATGAGCAATGCCACAATGGCACACGTATACTGTAGGGGTTAATAATTTGTTATCAGTAGTTCATAAACCTCTTGATGTTAATTGTCACCACCGACTTATCAATTTCAAATGAAAATATAATCAAAAAGAATTACCGCACATAACCATAGTTTAAATGAAAAAATAAGATATAATATCACCTATGATATTACGCATTCGTTTGTATTTTTTTTTTTTTTTTATATAAATAACGCATCATCTTTGAAAGAGAAAATACAAAATTATTGATAAAATGGTTTTTCTATATTACAATACCCTATATTTTCATATTAAATAAACCGCGGAGACAGCAAAATATACGATCGACCTTATAAATTATCGTTTCCGTTATATTATTTCAAAAAGGTTTTCTGTCCATTCTAAGCATCGAGTGACCTTTGTGTATTTTTCGGACACGTGTTTTCTGTCAGTTGAGAAATTATCTTGATATAGACAAGAAGAGATAAACGATACGAATATTACATTTCCTATATTTTATACAAATTATTATTATTACTCGATATTGCGAACACTCGAGTAGGTTTTCAAATTTCAAAATAATATATAATATTAGGTTATGATGAGAAATACTACCTGTGCTTACTGGTATTACACTGACGATGCATATTTGTCGAAACATTTATCCTACCGTTCCACGTGACCTAACCGGACTTTAGTTCAATGCCGCAACTAAGTTTTTTGATGTAATATAATTTAGTTTGTAAGAAAAATAGAATTAATATCAAATATTAAACCCTATAAACTGTTTTAAATTCCCAAAAACAAAATAAGAATAAAAAAATAAAAAAACAACAATCGATAACTACTACAGAACGTGTGAGTATTTCTTAAATATATTTTTATATAGGTATATTACAAAAAAGTAATTTTCACCATTAGTGTTTTATTTTTCGAAACTATCAATTCACGAACTGTATAATTTTCTTTCGTGTAATAATTTATAACAGTGTTTTATTTATGTGCGACTTAGGGGACGTAGAATCACTTATTTTTTATAAATATTTCAGCGTATCTCTTACAAACCAATAAATGTCAATTCATTTAAGTCTTTAGTGGGGTGCATGGTTTTAGTTTCTTGTTCGCACCCATCCACTATATTTTGTTGAACTCAAAAAATGGATTAAATTAAATATCAATTACCTATTATTAATATATATATATATATATATATATTCAAATAGGTTATTATACAATTTACGATGTTCCAAAATACGCAGGGTCGGTGTGACCTGGTATATATAATGTTATCCGGTCTCAGTCTGCGACACTGGACTATTGTAGTCTGTAACCGTGGTCACGATGTAGTATATTATATTATTAATAAACTCGGCACGAATCGGCGGTTTTCCTCCGCTGACTAACTGACTAAGTATATTTCACAATATACGACTGCTGGTGCAGCTACACGTTGCTCAGTCGGCGGTAATTCTATAAATACAAACTCGATTACTCTCTTCTGTCCCCTTTCACCGACCACTGCACAACGAGACGACGGATAATAATTATAATTATTGAATTTTTAACTGTCGTCAACCATTATAGTTATAACGTTGGTGGCGGCAGGTGGCGGTGGTGGCGGCGGATATGAGAGTGTCAGGACGGTCGTTAAATGATTGTCAATTTTTTTTTTTTTTTTTTTTAGTGTACTTTTTTTCCTTTCGTCGCACAGTTCTGATAGAGTTTAAATATTTCATATTTTTATACCGAAGAATGTTCATTGGTTTTATTGATTTTAGATGCCCATAAATATGTAGGTTAGGTATCCGTTATCGGATATTTTATGTAACAAAAGAAATAAATAAAGTAGAATTATTCATCTGATTTTCAAATATTGTTCCTAGGAGTAGCGAGCTGTCTAGAAGTTTTATTGGATTAAAGTATTACTTATATTTGTGATAATATTATTATTATTATACACTTTTCTTTATTTGGCCAATATTAAAATAAGAAAATCGCTTAAACCTGTACATATTCAACCACTCTGTAGAACTCGAGTAAAATATTTAATAATATGGACTAGTTTATGCAGTTTTCATTGTTGTGCTGCGAGTAAGAAGACGAAAAAAGTTTTTCTCCTGAAAACTTTTCGAGGCGAAACGAACGGTTATGTCTAATCCATCATTAGGAATTTTCATGAACACATTACATAGATTTAAATGTGTGTAGGTACCTCAAAACTGAATTTGATGTACCTAACATAAAATAAACTACGATCGCGCCAGAACATGAAAATTTAACTGATTAGTTATATAAGGTTAGGTTGATAAGCCGATTAATGTATACATAATTTTACGGAGTAAGCAAGTTATAATATTATATTAAACGTTCTACTACCTTAGGTACATCTACTATACACATGTCCAGTTGTCTGCTATAATTACTATAGCTACCTTAATAATATACGAGTATAATTATTAGACATTTTATCTTGACGAAAGTTCACCGTATGAAATTCTGCCAAAAATATATTTTTCTCTTTAATTTATTATTATTATTATATTATTTACGATAAAAAATTGGGTTTATATTGGCACCTTTTTACTCGCAACCATTAAGAGAAATATTTGAAAACCATTATAAAAATTGTTTTTTTACTTTATTATTTCGGTCGTACGTCACATATAATATATGGTGACCTATAATAGTATATCATATAATATTTTTTAAAACTATAATCATTTATATTCTTTAAAATTATGCGTTTCACATTTTTGTTTTTAAGCGAAACTATTTTAAAACAATTGTTTTTGGAAGAAAAATGCATCGCTATATTATTAACAACTTAACAAATTAACTTAACTCAACTTAACTTAACAAATGTAATTTTATAAAAAAAAAAAATATAAAAAAAACACAGCTGTATATAAAGTAAGTTTACTTATTAATTATTAATACGATAAATGATTTACTTATATAATAAAATACTGCATTACAGAGAAGATATAATACATTTATTTATTTTATTCTTAAAGTAAAAATTTTTATATTTTATTTCCTTTTAAATATATAAAAATTAATACCTAATATGAAATAATTACTATGCGAGCCCGTTCATTACCTTGAATAAAGATGAATGTGCAATAAAAGCATTGGGTGTTGTGCAAGAATATCATAACACAGCAGAATATTTTATTTCATTATAATATTATACGAAACATAAGTACTTGTGGTATAATAATATAAAGTAAATATACGATTTCTCATTAACATAATACCTATAATGTCATAATATTATGTCCTGAATGTCCCGAAATCAATTTAAAAACGTATATTAATATCAAATAATATTATATTTAATTCCATATGGATTAAAATATTCCTATATTTTGTGTTTTGAGCCCGTTCGACACGAAAATGGACATTTTTACATTTTTGGTCAAATGGAATTTTCCTCAATCGAAAAATAAACAATAGAATTAAAGAAAAAACAACTTTGGTAGGTTTTCGTTTATTCAACGCAATAATAATATTATTGTATCTTGTAACTTGTTTTTTTTTTTTTTTGTGCAAGTACGACATATGATGAATAACATTATGCACGATAATAAATATTTTAATGTGACATAAAAATACATAATCAGTATGATAGGACTATAGGAGTGAGTACCTATACACTTATACAGGGTGATTCAACAGTCTTTATCTCAATTTTTTCAGCCTAGATTTATTTATAAATGTATATATATATTAATAAAATTTTACGTACTTAATAATTATATTTATCCTAATATAATCTTAGATTTTTTTAAGTCAATTAAAAAGCATATCCTGTGATAATATAATTTTATTTTCTAAGTGGGAACTATCCTTTTATTTTGAAATTATACTTAGATATTTTTTTTCAAACTTTTGATGAAACATAGTCATTTAGATTCTTGTAGTAATTATTATTTATATAGTTACGGAGGATATTTCTAATTTTTACTGAATTATTTATTATTTTAATTACGTATTTTCGAAATTGAACACATATTAATATATAGGTATTCACATTTACGAAATGTATATCATTTTGACATTCAACAGTTTCGTCTTCCACTAAATATTTATGTATTTATATTATATATTTGGCAGTTACGCCAAAAAAATATCAATTTTTTTGAGAATAGATCAAAATTGGTTCTTTAAAATAATAGTCTAAAAGAACACATTGCTAAAAAATTATTTTATTTTATATTTATATACCTATACCTTTTAAATCGAAATATAATTTTTCTTAGATCGTTAGTGATATACAATGTCAATTTTCAAGTTATTGATATTATTATTTATAGTAGTGCATATAATATAGATCACAGTGATGAGTACCTACATAATATAATGTAGTTAATTTTACACTTTACGAGTAGTTGGCCTGACTTACTCGCACCACTGTCGGATTTGGATCTTAGGAAGAAAAAGTGACCAAAACGATTAATGATAATTAATAGTTAATTGTGTATATTATGGAGTATAAAATCATGACAACGATTTAAGATAAAATCTCAATGTCTGAACATTTGACCCCATTTATCAAAATAATCCTGACAATACGGTATGATACTTGATATGACATAATAAAGATAATGAAAAAAAATGAGATAAACGATATTAGTTTTTGCGAGTAAATATTAAAAAATGTATATATATATATAAACTTATAGTTATTAGTTATATATAGGTACACATCGAGTTATCAATTTTTATTTTTTATTTTTATTTCATACGAATATATTTCAATTCACGCACATACACACACACACACACACACATAGTGCAGACACATTGATTTTATACGACAACAATACACCCCACGGCGGACTACTGTGTTTTGTTATTAAATCAATGTGTATACATTCGTATTATTTATACGTGTATTGTATGTGTATCGACGGTGCTGTTTGCGTATAGTTTATAACATTTTTACGCTTTGTATATAATATTATGCATGATATAATATAATGTACAATGAGCGAACGGCGTTGGTATAGATAAGGCGAATAATAATCATAATATATTTTATAACTCGAATTTCGCGTCCTATACGACAGATTGCAGAATACGAAATAACACACATTCAGTGCGGTGAATAATATAATAATAATCATTGTTTTGCCGTCGCCAAGAAAAATTTATAATTTCTACTTGTTGTGTGTGTGTATTTTAATAATATTGTATTTTATAAGAACGTATTTACGCGACAATAATTATTTTTTTTTTAGTCATTTATTTGAAATTGTTTAAAAAATAATTATCTCCCTAAACGTTCTCCGATAACCCTCCCTCCCAATAGTTGTGCCGATCCAGTGTCAAGATGTATTGATATTACTGTTAAATAATTACAAGAAAAATTCAAGTTAGTGGACGAAGATTATGAACTACTTCTAAAGGGGGAATACTTTTAATCTTACCTGGCCTGTTGGCAACGTTATTGAGCAATATTACAATAAAAAATTATAAATTACCTATAAGGGTGAACTATATGATAAAAGACATACTTTAGGTTAAATTAAAATAAAGCTATATTATTTATATAGAATCATACATTTTATGATATCCCACCGTCATATTATACAAAATATAATAATTTAGATAGTGCAGATCTTCTTTTGAAATCGACTTCTACCATGGGCGTCTTTGTGGGGGCGATGGGGAGCGATTTTCCATGGTTTGAAATTCCAATGGTCAACGCATTTGAATTTAATACATATATTTAGTGTTTTAAAATTATTTATTTATAAAATTTATTCATAATATTACTAAATTGATTTCATACAATGTATTTTTTTGTTCAATTATTTTTATATACAGTACTTACCATATAGTACCGTATTAAAGTTTATATTGGATTAAGAATTAATATTTTTCAAATTATTGTTTAAGCCGCCCTCCCCATAGTTTTGACTTGAAAACGCACCTGATTTTTACAGAATCTATGAAAGAGTACGGGGAAAATTATAAATATTTCAAACGAATCTCTATATAAAATTTGTCGTTCGCACCTGTGATATGCGTAATACAGGGGCATATACAAATAATTTTTTTTTGAGAATGGTTAAAGAACTAAGTAAAACAGCTGATTATACATTTATTTCTAACACTGATCTATGACTAAACTTTAAATTTTTTACAAAACTTAACCAAATTTCAATCTATTAAAAAGAAGACTTATAGATTAAGTATGGGTACGATTTTAATTTTAATATTATAAATCGTATATAATTATTGTCATTTACAAAATTTCAAATTAGAAAATCTCAAGTTGTACAAAATACATAATAAAATAGAAAATAGAATTCATATCTCATAATAATAATTACAATAACAGTAAAACAAATTACATTAGCACCCCCAAATTTTTCATTCGAACGTATAAAACATATTTGGTCCAAATTTTTAATTTAAATATATTTAAATTTTTTTTTTTTATTTATTTATAGCTAATATAGTTTTATGTGATGAGTTTAATTTTGATTAATTCGATAGGTGTAGCAAAAAAAAAAAAAATAATAATAATAATAATATTATTTTTAGTTAGGTATTGATCAACAAAATCAAAATTACTTAATATTATGTTATTTTGCTACATGAATTGTAACTTGTAAAATATTAGAAATTGTTCATAATACGCTTTCCGAGTATACAGTATATATATTATTCAACATAAAAATAATAATTTTGAGGGGTATTTGTGAGGGGTGGTATATCGCCGATTTTAGCAACCCTTAACGAATATAGGCATGACAGTTACGCCTATGCGCAACGTAGGAATTTGTTAAAAATTTATCATATATTCGCGGTGAAGACGCGTGTTGTTTGTTTGTTTTTTTTTTTCTACGTATTATCGTTGCCGCCCGCCGCCACCTTTTTTATTTTTTTATTTTTTTTTTTTATATCTTTGCTCTTTTTCCGTCTCCGCGCGCCCGCCCCTTCGAAAAATTTACTACCCCTACTAAACGGGGCGGTGGCGCGTGTCGCACGGTGGCCGGCGTCGAAAAACACGCGGCGCGACGTTGACACAACTGCCGACAGACGACAGTAGCACATTGGCCGGTCGGCCGTACGTCGCGTCGCTCGTCTCCCGTGTCTTGCGCGTGTTCCGCGTTCGCGTGCGGTTTCGTTCTTGTCCGTCTCGAGTGCGCTCGTCTCTGCGTGTGTACCGCGTGTGCGCACGCCGCCGCCGGTCCCGTGTGTGCCTGACCCTCGCCGCCCTGTGTCCGCGACACGTGACGCGTCATCGAATCGGTTATATCGCGTTATTAAAAAAATAATAATAATTTTTTTTTTGTTTTTAACCGGGAAAAAATTCTATCGGTATCAAAACAACAAGGCGGTTTTCTCTCTCTCTCTCTCTCTCTCTCGCAAAACGGGTTAAAATATATATATATATATAAAAAAACGGTTTCGCGCGCGACATGGAACGGTTCAAAGTGATGAAAGCATCAGGATCAAAACACAGCCTCAACAAGTATTACGGTTCCACCGCGGAGGACGAGGAGAACACGGCCGGGCTGCTGGAGATGACGAGCGTGTTGGACGGTTCGCAGGTAGACGAGAACGTTACATCAGGTACATAATATTATTGTTATATCAATGCGAATGTCCACAGAAATCTCCCAGATACTTAAAGATTTTTGATAACGTGGCATGGAGATCGTAGATAACACGTTCGTGACGGGGTCGCGTACGTAATATAAATTGTCTGTAGTGCAATTGAAGGCACTTGGCCCCTTCGTATAATTCATCACCGATAACGTTTAAATGTGCCGATAAACGATTTTTCCATTGACATGGTCGCATAAGCTCGCCAACAAAATACCAACCAAACGAAAATATTATAATCTAAAAGATAAGTTTTCACTTTTCCGTAAATAATAATAAAAAATAAATAAATCACATTATCTATCGTCGTAGTTCTCGACCGTATCGTGCGATCAACAGGTCAAGTTTATGTCAATAATAATAATATAATATACTGTATTGTCGCGTTGAATTTTCTACGATTTTGATCGTATGTCAAACATTTTCACCCCGCCGCGCAGTTTTTAATTTAGTTTTAGTTATCGACGTTTTATTTATCAATCGCGTTTGAAATAGTTTATAATAATCGAAAGTTTTAAAGTATTATAGATACCTAAACGACAGTGGACGAGTAGTGTTTATAATAATATTAAACGAATCGGTGAACAAAACGAGGGGGGTAGAAGTAAAATAATAATAATAATAACATAACACACGCACAATATGCGAATGAGAAAAATACGATTATTTCATTTCATTAAATTTTTTTTTCCACCGTATACATTCGTTGACGCGATATATTTAACCTGAACAAAACCAACGATTTATGGGGAAATGGATTTAGCATGTCCGCAAAAGTTTGGTTGTTGTTTTGGTAATCGTCAGTCTTAACGAATTAACGTTTTTGTTTTTATTTATATATATATATATTTTTTTTTTTTATCAAAACTCTCCACATTTCACTGTAAACGATGGGAAACCATATCGACAAAGGTGCGAATTATTAATTTCAATTTGATTAAAAAAGAAACAATCTCGTTCTCGTAGCTCTAACCGTTCATAATATTATTTATTTATAATAATATATTATAATTTACACCGAGATAATATAATCGATGTGCTTAAATAATCGGATAATACGGGTATTATATAGTAGACATTAATACTAGTGGGTAGGTATTATACCTATATATGAAAACCAAAAAGCATCGCATATTATACGCTATTATTCATTATTATTGTGTGAAATATTCGGACTTGCATATAAATAAGATATTCGTTATCATTGTTGAATTATAATTAGATTTTATAGGATTACATTTTTTGTAAACTTTAGGAATAAAATGTGTCTCGAAGACCAATGAATTTAAAAATATAATTTAAATTATTTCTACATTTTTATATTAAAGATCTTTTCGCAATTTTTATGTAAAATTGTTATTCAATTTTAGGAGCATTTTTAAATTTTCTACCCGAGTGAGTCAATTTGAAATAAGAGGATATTAAAAATGTTACATTAATATTACTATTTTTAAGGCAAAACTGTATTTTGTATTTCATATTACCGGATTACCCCGTAGCTAATTTACTCAACAAGTGATTTAATTTATAGTTTAAATATTTACTAGGTTATAAGTACTTAAAATCAAATTAATTATATTATAATTAACTACTTAATATGATTATATTACCAATAAATTATTTTTTAGTATACAATTTTTTTTTCTTAATAATACATTTAAAATAATTTATGATATATATTTTAATTTAACATTTAAAAAAAATTATTCAGGCAACATTATGAATTCCAATGTTTTTTTGAAGAAACCAATTTTTTAACTCTTTTCGATATCACAATTACTTGATATTTTTCTTATATGTATATGCTATCAGTAACCTTAAATTTCATTTCTTATAGAGAAAAATATCGAGTATCGAAATTTCCTGTTTTGTTGGTGCATTAAAATGTATATAAAATGAATTCCATCAAAATAGATAAAACCGTATATATTATATAGGTACTTACTATACTTATATCATATTAGATAGAAAGGATTCGAAGAATACAAAATAGAAGAAGCAACAATTGTACACGTGTCGTAGTTAAATTTAAACATTTTGTTATTATTTCACAATGATATTATATAATATAAATCATATATTTTTCAATATGTAAAAAGTAAAACATATTTTAATGAGAATATTATTTAATAAGTCTAATTATTTTGCTTTTCTAAAAGTTATGGAAAACTTGGATATAAAATATTGTAAATGTTTCGATATTTTTCATATTATGAAAATAAACGAAATGAACCAATTTGTGTAGTTTCACTAGTTTCTACGTAAAGTTTTTACTTTCTTGTCTTTGTTATAAAGTGGCAATTAATTTTCAAGTTTTAAATTCTTCTTCTGAAAACGAATAAAAATTCGAAAGGAATTAAACTTTCAAACTGTAAAACTTTGTTAATATGTTTGTACCTGTACTAACTAATCGTATAATACTTGTTGTTATTTGTGTTAATTTGTATAACCAATTAAAATAATTCCTTCTTCAAACAGATATATTATAAATTCTTAACTGCTTAGAGAACAAAACAAATATAATTAATATATTTTTCATTATACGATTATTTTATGTAGGTACCTATTTAAAAAAAAAAATAAATTTTTTTTTTAGATAATTATGACGTTGTTTGATTGAAAATGTAAGCAAATGTAAATATTTACATATTCATTGTATTATCACCACACAAAACGTATTTAATATTTGTCAACATACCCAATAAAGTGATTTACTTATTTATTTTGAAGTACATAGTCGTGTAACATACAACTCCAACTAGGATAGATTCTTCATCAAAATTATGAAATCGTCCACTTAATTTCGTTCAATCAAATATTATATTGAATGTACGTTTATACGTAATTTATAAAACTGATACCAATACTATGAATTCATTTTATTATATATAGGCATAGTCTAAACAGTCTAAAGAAAGATTTGTGATATTCTGATCCATCGTGGAACTTAACATTTTTTATTGGCATATTTAGACAGTAAAAAAATTGAACATACTTATTAATAATACGAGCGGATGTGTGAGACATTTACGTTACAATAATAATATAATAATTATATTAACTAAATTAACGATTAAAATTAATATTTTTAAAAAGTGTTTGAAATACCGATTTTTACGTAATTTATCTCAAAAATTTAATATCGATAAGGAAATACCTACTATTATATATTTATATATGCCATCGGATCCACATACCTACCTATTTTGACGACCCCTTAATTTCACATATTGGTCCTGCAACCCTGCAAACTTCTAGAGGGATAAAATGTGGTATTAATTTCCCATTCAAAGTTTTGACAGAACTATTTTGCTGTCCAGAATACTTGGAATAACGTTAACCTTCTTCGAAGGTTTTCGAAGTAATTCCGGATTCTCGGATGTATTTTATTTTATAATTATTAATTATTTCTGTCACGTATATTATCTTGTTAATAGAATCATGTTTAATAGAATGAAGGTATGTTTATTTGTGTATTATTTCAAATCCAATTGTTTCTAAAAGTATTTAACTAGTATAATGTGTGTTCTAATTAATTACGTATTTTATTATTTAAATCACAATATAATATAATACATTCTAATTTCGTAATCTATGTCTCCTTTAGGTTATTAATAATTATTAATTAAATAATCACTTCTAAAAATTATTGATATATTATTACATTATAAAATTATATATATATATATTATTGATATTTGTTTAAATTTTATTAAAATGTCCGTGTGCTTCTGTTTACAAAAATCCTTGATTTTTAAACTAAAATAAATTAATATTTTGTGTGTTATTTCGTTTATTTTTTATTATTCATTTGAGTTTATTTATTGTTCATTAAATATTCCAATTAATGGATTTATTTTAAAAAAAAAATTATTGTTTTTAAACATGTAAAAAAAATGATTATGATAATATTATTAGGTAACTAATATTTGTTTAGCAGAACTCATTCAATTTTAGATTATATTTAGAATGACATAATTGTATCTATAAATTTGGCAAAGTTTTCGATTAATCTCGAGCCTAGCCTTTAACCAACGAACCTACTGTTACCGGAGTATAGGTTATAAATAATAAAATTATCAGAAAATTCAAGAGAGTTATCTTTCAAATCGTATTTCTTTATAAAGAAATGTTGTTATTTTGGAAAGTTTTAGATTGACAAACTTGATACATTTTTTGGGTGTTGACAGCAGGTATTTTCTATCATGAGAAAATAGTTATAGTGATATACTGTTATATATGTATGATAAACTTCATTTGGGGCTGTATTAACGTAGTTCTGGATTTAAATGCCGCTAGAACGTCATTTTTAGAGGTCATTTTCATATTTTTAGGCGAATCGCTTTGACTAGATTAAGGTTATAACATCCCAATGAAAAATTACATTTTTTCCTATGTATAAATACCAATATTACACATAAATACATTTCTGACCAGAAAATTAGGTCCATATTGCATGACCAGAAAACAAAAACCTTTTGACATATAATATATTCATAAACTAAAGATATATTTTTTCTCGTTAGTTCTTAGTTTATTTATAAAAGTAGGTAACTATGGCAAACCATTATTGTCATGTGAAAATGATAAAACTAACATAATATTATTATTCCATTTTGAATACTTTCTAGACTTTTGTTTTGGTTTTTAAACTAATCGACTATAATGTAATGGTTTAAAAATAAATTATTTAGTAATTACCATTTGTACCTAATTACTTATATGTATTTTTGGCAACTGTTATTTCAAATAATATAAATTCAAGGTTAATTTTCGTATATTAATAGTTTCGCAGAATCGTTTTTTTTTTTTCAATTCCGATAATGATTTATCATTGTTATTCATAATTTTAAATGAATAATTATGCACACGTGCCAAGTGTATACCTCACTCATTCCGGTCTGGATTTGTTTAAATTAAAATAATTTTAATACTTTTGATCAGAAATTAAATACGGAAAATATATTAAAAATTGAATTAATTCTCGCTTTAAAAATTCTGAACATGCTTGAAGTTATCTCACACGTCACATTTTTATTTATTGTGTAGCTCACTAAAATCTCGACATTATATAACTCATTATAAACATGTTTTAATAAGTAGATATAAATATATTTTAGAGTATTCATTTGATATCTGATTTATATGAGTTTACATACAAATTATTGTTAATACTATTGTTAAATTTTTTGTATATTTTTTTATTGAAATTCGATCTATTATCGTGGATGTTTTGCAGACATTATCGATAATAATAATAAATATATGGCGATATCGTTGAAAAAGTTCAACATAATTTAAGATTTTATCTATTTTATAATACTAAAAATGATCTAATAATTATAACGGTTGTAAGTAATATCATTGGTCTTACATGATCTTGTTATGTTTCGAAAATCTGTTAATTTAAATTCATTAAAGACAATTTAAACTTTAAAGACATAATAATAATATGTTTAACTTAACCTTATTAAATCATTTGAAGAATTGATAAATTCGTGTTGTTATGGTCTTAAAATAATATTTAAATCCACATTTAATAATTATTTGTTGGTTAATATTAAAATACAACCTAATAACAACTTTGATATACAACATTTTTCGATTATACGTCGATTATATGTCGTTTATATAAATATAACGAAATTTACAGATATCTATTTTACCTAATAACTTACATAACAATTTTTAAATACTATAAACATCATATAGACATCATCATGTTCAAATATAAGCAATACAGATTGAGAGATAGGATACTATAGAGTTATTACAACGAAGGTAATTTGAAATAAATAATATTAATAATAATACAATATTTTTATTATTAGTTTGAAATAAGAGTTTAATAGTTACAATTAATGTTTTATACATACATTTTATATACTTTTAAAAACGTATTTACATACATACAAGATATGTCGCGAGGGCTTGATATTTGTACGTTAATATTTTACTTAAGAATTTCGAATCTTTATTCTGTATATAAAATGTATCGTGACTTACATGTTATTAACAAATTAAATATTTATAAAGCACGTGTATATATTATAATAATATAATATATCAGTTGTAGGTACAATTTTATTTCATAAAAAAAAAATTGTAATTATCTGTTCCGCTTAAACATATTATATATAAATTATGCATTAATATTATAATTATACTAAATTATACATCGATAGATACAATCTTTTATTGCAGTTGACAATTTATTTCGACGGTGTTTATAATTCATAAGATATTCATAATTTATATATTATTCAGGCTAGAAGATTTTAAGTATACAATCGATATTAGGCAGATGGATGTTGTAAAATGTATATATTTATGTTTAACACAAACCATTAAAATTAAATATTGTACTTGGGCACTTAAAAATTAAAATCGATATCAAATAAATCAAATAAATGATTGACAAATTGTATACACGTACAGTTTAAAACTCACACAGTATGCGATTATTCTAATGATTGTTATTGTTGATAACTGATTTTTTATGATAGAATTGTACAAATGATTCAATAACAATAACAGAGCAAGTTTTAAAAAGAAATCTAACGTCAGGATAATGCGTTCCATTGTTACTTTTCAGTACCTACTACAAACGTTATTTTATTTATTATACAACATTAAATTGAATTCCGTTGTTGAGATAAACGTATTTTAATTTTTACTTAGACTAACGATTCATGAGACGCTCTACAACCAAATACGCACAAAGATTAAAAAATGAACAGATTGTGGAAAGAATTGATCGTTTATTTTTTAAAGTTCCTGGATTTATAACGTGTTTGTGTTAAAATTGTCAAAATAAATAAATAAATTCATGATGGCACATTGGTACAATGTTGTAGAAAATGTACCATACGCAAAACAAGATTATTAAACGCTTACTTACACCATTATCAAATTTAATGAGTAAAATCTTAGTTTTTTAAACTAGTTTATCTAAGTATCTAGTTTTTTAAATTACTTGCATATCAATTTTGTTAAAAATCAACTAACAAATAAATCACAGCTAAATTATTAAAAAGTTAAATCATTGTTAAGTACTTTCAATAAATAGTTTATAACATGTCAATATCTCCTTAATACTCCCGTCTAAGGCATTTGAGATCTAAATATAACATAGACGTTAAAAATTATGCTCTACGTAGAGTTATTTCACTTCATAATATTTTTTTACCATAATGTAGTTTTTTCTTTACTTAAACGCCCAATTAAGAAATATAAGAAGTAAAAACCGTTAATTCAAAACTTGTAAAATATATAAGTTTTAGATTTATAATAACTTTTACTATAATTTAACAGTAGTTGTAAATTTGTTTTACTTTATATTATATGTGAGAGATACAATCTTTGTTTTGTATTATGATCCGAATTTTGGAATAAATTAAGACATTATATTATTTCAACTGTAATATGTACAATAATAATAATAAACAATTTAGGGAATGTGGACCTGTGTTTATCGTCGTTTTGTTATATAGCAACCACAAAATAAGGATATTAAATTATATTTTTTGCTACATTGAACATTTTGGTAATTTTAAAATATAGATAATGTATTTATGTATATACGAACAATCGTTTGCAAGTACTCGGTTGAGAATTACTATTTTAGACTGCAGACAAAATATAATTTTTAATACAAGGACAGATAATTGGTTTTAATTATTACCAAATTGTTTATAACTTGTTGTGCCTTATGATTGCTTTTTGTCTAGTCTTTCGGCGGCAGTCACGAAAAACAAAATGTATATCACGTAGTTGTAAATTTCGATTAAAAATAAAATATTTACCTATAATGTAGTTAAATGATTGTGTTATGTTGATTTTTTTTTTTTACGTCAACGCATGATGGTTACAAGGTTTGTTTACATTAAAATCCTCCATATGTTAATATCCATTTGTAAAATAAGGATCTATTATAAGTATATATATATATATATAAAAATAAAAAAAACTCCCCAGACAACGGGGTCTGACTGACGGCCCTCGAATCAAACATGGCACACCCAAGTATATTATATCCGACCAGATGCCTGTTTTTAATTTACATTTTGTTTTTATAATAATGCGTCAAGCATACACATATAAGTAATAAATATTCAAATTTTTTTCTACTGCATATAAAAGTTATATATATATTAGTTTTTAAAAATGTATATATTACGTTATTAAAATTAAAATAATATATATTTATATTTTAGTATACTTATATCTTGACAGATTTAAAATAATCAAAATATAAAACTGTTGTAGTTTGGAATTAAATAAAATAAAAAATATTGAAATTGTATAAAAGCATTTTATTATCTATAATATTATAAGATTATTTTACATAACATTATAAACAAATAATTAACTGAAAAATAACTTGGTGTTTTAGAAAAAGTTTAAGAAGTTAATACATAAAAAAAAGTAATTCGTTATACAACTTATTAATTATTTTAACTATAACTTTTTAACTCGTTAATATTTATGCTTAGTTTTGAATATTATTTTAAAACACAATAAACAATAGTATAATAGTAACCTGCTTGTAACATATTAATAGTATAATATATTATTAATAATGTTAAAGTGTTTATACAAATATTATTTATATATTAATGCAATGATAAACAGTTATTATTTTTTTTTATAATTAAAATAAAATGTATTATTCTATAATAATAATAATAATAATAAAAACACTATGCAAATTTAAAAGACTAGCGAGGTGACATCAAGAACACATATGCGAAATAGTATGTATAATATTTTATAATTAAACATAAATTATAATTTGTACAAAGGGTTTTTAAAAAAGATTACGTGACTAGAATTCTGTGAATGAATTGTAAATTTGTCGGTTTAAAAATGAACCATAATATATTTAATTAGAAATGTTCTCTTAAATATAATCATTATATTATGTAATATACACGGATTTGCATAAAGTCCCGCGCGTTATAGTCGGATACTCAAACCCTTTTAAACCATCGTCAACGAGTTTGCAGGCCATCGGATTTTATACCACAAGTCAGATTTAAATAAATACATAAAAATAAAATTTTGTTACCATTTTGTAACAATTCGTCGCGATCTTACGACCTCAATTAGTACTTGGCAGGTATCTACCTACATTCATTGATCGTAAGTATCGATAATATAATACAATGATGATAATAAATGATAATAAATAATAATAATAATAATAATAATAATAATAAATGATAATAAAATAATATCACGATAAAGAAATATTATAATTGAATATATTTTAAATTGAATTGCTAATAGTCAAATTAATCACGAATAGGAACATATTTTAATTGATTATCTTCAGTAATTTCTATATATTAAGTTTTAATAAACTGTGCTTGGTACAATAATGGTTTATAGAAATATAGAAGTAAGGATCGAAGAAGAAGTAAATAAATGGAATAGTAATTGATAGGGTTATAACAGGTGTAAGTGATCGAGATCGAAAGTTGCAATATCGAGTCTAGAGTTAAAAGTCTAAATTGTCCGATATCATAAAATTGAGAGTGTAATGAATTAAAAAATAATATATATATATATATATATTCGATATTTTATTATAGATAGGTAATGAAATAGGAATTTCTAGCTACAAGTAAGGTAAATTTAACAAATACAATTTTTATAATTATATAGAGTATTATAAACATTAACTTATTCATGATCCCAATTGAATTTTAAAGTCTGGTGAAATAGCGTTTACGACATATTTAATATCAATATAATTTGTTTATAAACTATAGGTACTTATAATAATAATGTAGACTATCCTGAAAAACTCTCTATGATAAATTTCAATATTAATTTACATTTTATCCGTAAGCATTCAATTTTTTAGGTAGCTATTAGCATCGACAAAATAATAGCTCTAATACATCGATTAATGAAATATTATTATCTTGAAATTTATTAAATAATCTTAATTTTAATTTTAATTTTAATTGTTTATCCTTATTATATAAATAAATTAAAACTCATAATTAATGTATTTATATTTATCATATTTTTATATGAGGCTGTAATTTTACTCTTCGGAACAGTATAAACAATTAAATAAATAATATTATATTGTAGCTAGCAAATGCATTATTAAAAGGTAACTTCTTCATTATAAAAGTAATTATTTATTAAAATATTAGTTGAAGTAATTTAATTTTGATTAATTCGTATCAAATCTCTCATTATTTTATTTTATAATCGCTTTGTTTAGTAAATTGAGTTTAGAGTAGTATTTCGAATATTTACAGAAATTTATCAATATTTATGAACATAAAATTACATATCAAAATATGTTTAAAAGAAAATGAAGAAACATTAGCAAGGTAACCTATAGGCTATAGCTGACTTTATAATATTAATTTTGGTTATTTTTACATATTTTAATTTACTTAAATTGTATAATTAATTTATATGATTTGGATCACTTTATTACTACTTACATACTCATACTTAGAGGTTTATAGACTTATAGTAGGTGGGTACTAGCAATAGTATTATGCTTAAGCAATAACAATAAAGGTTTACTATAATTTGAATATTTATTCCAAAATTTGATTTCTTTGTACTCCTGTCTTATCCTATTCTTGCCAATCCCTATTTTTGGCTATATATTATATTTACTATATTCCTCCAAATGAAAAATTAAATAAAAATTAATAAAAACCTAGATAAAATAAATTAATGTGTTACATAAGCAAAACTAAACCATGTATTTACATAGGTACATTCATTCGAGTCACGACCATTTTTTTTTTATTGCTTCGTTTTTTACTCATTGAAATTCATATGCAGTCACTAAATATATACCACCATAATATTATGACATGGGTTTTACGTTTTGGTCTAAAAGTCATTAGTCAGAAAGTTAAAAATTTCATTTTAGTATGAATTTAAAAAAAAACATATTAAATTCTAAGGATTCAATAATTCAATATGGAAAAGGTATTCACATATCACTGTCTTTTTTAACAAGATGTCAAACATAACAAAGTTTTTTTTATAAGTTTTAAGAAAAGAGTTTTGGGATTTTCTTATCAACACTTCTATAGTTCAATATCTTGTTTCCCTTGAATCTTACAGAAAGTCATTTAATATTATTTCTATAAGATTTTTTTTCAAAATTTTTTAAATGCTTAAACTTATTATTTTATAAATAAGAAAGAAATTAAAATTAACTATATTTATAATTTATATATCTTTATACCACTAATTAATCGATTGATTATTATATATTATTTTACAAGAAATTTTAATATTTTCACTACCTACAATTTAAATTGTCCAATTGAAAAATTCATAGGTAGCTAAATATTAACTAAATAAACTAACTAAATATTAATTATATATGGAATAAAATATATCAAAAAATGACACATAGTATTATACATTTTATATTAAATATTTAATTTAAATTAGAATCATACAACCGATTTTCAATTATAATCCCTAGTGTCTCGAAGAAGTGTCTCGGGATAGTTATAAATTTTAGTTGTTAAAATATCGATTTTTCATTTTTAAGAAAAAAATATTTTCATAAATTTAAATAAATAGGTACATTATTGATAGTTTCCAAGCTAAAGTCCTAAATTTATTAATGTGTAAATTGTAATGGATTTTATTATTTTGCTGATTTGAATTCGACCACTATATTTTGAATCGACTACATTACTATAACGGTATAGTTGTACACTCTTACTTCATACGTGTCAACTTGTACTTTCAATTTTCGTATTATATTTATATTATGTTTACATAATAATTTGTTTGTTAATTTTTTGTATTTTTTTTCTTTATAATGTCTCCAACTCAGTGTGACAGAAGCATGATTATGTAGATTTACAGAAATTTTAAATTTAATAAATAAATAATATTTCATAATTTTAATTACCGGCTTATAGTTTGTACAATGACTTGTAATAAAAATATAAAAAATATCATCTATTATTTATTTTAGTAATTTTTAATGGAAATATAAGTGGTATTCCAACTAGGTGTATATCTAAAAAAAAAATTGTACGGGTTTTTAATAATTTATTATGGTGACCCTAATTTAGTTAGAAAACCTATTAAAATTCAATGTTATTGTATTGGTTATATAAAATTTATTCATTTCAATAATTCAATATTGATTTGTCTTTAATATTACATTATTTATTCTATTAATAATACAAGTATTTATATATAAAATTTGAAATAATTGTTTTTTCAATTATTGTTAAATGTAAAATATGTACATAATATAGTATATAATGAATAAAATATAATTGAACTTAATAATAATAATATGATGATAGCAGTATGCAAAAATGGTAAATAGATTCGATCATTAACTAGTGTTCATATTATGTTTTATAAAATATAAAAAGACTAAAATTTTAAACAAAACTATAGAACTTTTAATATACTTCAATTTGAAATTATCTTCAGAAAAATATTTAAATTTTTCAATTGTATATTAAAAAAAAAATTTAACTCATAATTATATAATGCAATTTATAAACAATAAAGAATAATATACATTTATTATATTTTAAACGTATTTAAATTGTTATATTTAAAATAAAATTATCAATAACTTATATAATGTTGACTTTTTGTTGAAATGTTTATTGTATTCGAATGAAAACCTATTATTATTATATATAGTCAGCAGTTGAGTATTTTGAAGCGTACGCATATACTTATTGATATTAGTGAGAATGGTTGATCTCGTTGTTTTTTGTTTTTTCAGTATTATGACGACCGAACAAATCTGATCTTAAAATAACTTAACAGTACATACTATTTTATTCCAATGTATGTTGCCAAAACGTCGATGAAACGAAGATATTTATGTATATAGAACGTACCAGAAAACATACAATATTATGGTCGATTTCCAAAATTTATCGAATTTTTGCTGTTATTTGAATATACTTATCAATATAATTTTTTTTTTTTTTTGTTACATGCCTAACATCGTATTTGACATAAATATCAATCAATTTTCTTTTTTACATAATATTATATTGTGTCATTGTTATTTTATCGTGTACCTATAGCCCAAGACATAATAAAAAGAATATATATATATAAATATAATTATGATTTCCTCGTTCGTTTGAATTTTTGATTAATGAAAAAGGGATTGTGTTTTATGTATAGAAAAGCACAGGGGCATCTTCCCGGGGGTCACTGGGTAGGAATTATCTGAAATCCTGCGGACGAACTGTAATTAACCCGGGATGATCGATATGTCGCGTAGTGCAAAACCGGTGTAGGTGTCTATTAAACTGATAATACTGTAAACTAACTATTATGGAAATTATTTTTATAGTCTGACGAATTAAGTATACGTATAAATTTATATTTATTAAACAATTGATATGCCTAAAGCAAAGTTAATAAATTCATGAATACTTGAGATTTTCAATCAAGATAATGTTACCACTTTGATTAATGAAATGCATATTAATTTAAAACGATAAATAAATGAAAGCGTATAATAGTGCATATAGAGTTTTTGATTGCATATATTATAAGTTATAACAAACGATGAGAAATTAAAAAACTAAAATGATTGTTTTTGTATATATTATTGTGAAATTCGTTAAAATATTTTTAAATTAACTTATAGTAATCAATATTTAAAAATAATTAAAATGAGCCATTGGCGATACTGACAGAACATTTATATAGTGTGAATAAAACTTGTAGGTATATATACGTTAATGTAATTCATTTTTTAATGAAAAAAATATTTTTTTTGACCTTTCTAAGTAGATATATAATATGGATATATTGAATATTTCAAACAATATTCTCTATATTATTTTTTACATTGATCTTTCAGCATTAATTATTTTAAAAATATTAAAAAAATTCTATAGAGATAATTTAACTTACCTAATTTTCAACTAGATTTACTTACCTATTTTCATGTAGGTTACGTTTTAAATTAAAGACAACAATTTAGTGTATCAACGGCTATGTAAAAAAAAAAAATCAAAAAGTCAAAGCTGAACTATAATAATTATATAATATTCTAAAATCTAACTGAGAAAAAAAGAAGCTTTATATCTTTTAAGACTATTAGCTGCTATAATTAGCTGATTATAATAAACTCGCGAATTATCATAAAAGTGAATTTACTCCTCTATGACTGCGTAATATGACGTAAAGCCAAATTATGTGCCAAGGATTAAATTTGAATATATTTTTTTTTATCTGGGTACTAGGGACGAAGTATGTTGTATTAAAATATATTTTATTACGTTTAAAACTTTAGTAATTTAATTACATAATATTTTAGAATCTTTTAATTTATAGAGGTGGAATAAAATAATAACTATTTTAAAATTATTAAGTATATATTATAAAAAAAAATATATTAACATAGTTAAAATAAATAAAACAATTAACAAAAAGTTATAACATTTTAATCAGTAGCATAGATATAAATATGATAATAAATAAAATTATAAAGTTGATAAAAAACAAAATTTAAAATAGTTCATATAGTGATATTTTAAAACTTAATCGAAAAATAAAAATTATAATGACTTTGATAAATATAATCTTTTTAGAGGATAAAGAATGTATTTAGGAGAATAGTATATATTTATTATATTATTATATATATTATATTATTATAATATATATATATATAACACGATGTTTATTTTGTCTGTGTTCATTTTGTAAAAAGTTGTGCTTAGATCATACCTATGTCATTTAATAAAATGTCTTTATACACTGTTACATAAAAATGATGATATATAATATAATCCAAATGATGAAATATTATATAATTATAATTTATAAATATAAATAACATCATATATAGAATAAATAATATAACATAACATATCGTAAGCAAAATTATTTTAAAATACTTTTTGGAATCACCAGATATATCCTGCTATAATAAAGTATATTCATTAATCACTATCAATGTTAACTGTTATCATATTATTATTTATTATCATTATGGTTCTGTTATGTTTAGTTATTGTACATAAACCGTGAATAATTTGATCAAATAGTTATAGTAAATATATTATGTGTAATCTCTTTATCGCAGAAACACTAGAAACTAAACTAATATAATAGGTAATTGTTTTTTGTATAAATAAACCCTATTCGTTATGCAATGTAATTGAATTAAATTCATTTGATTAAAACCAAGAAATCGGGTCATAATTATAATATTAATATTAATGATTAAAGAAAATATAGTTATTATTACTTGTCTATATATAACATATTAGTATTTTACAATATCTGACTAATTTCTATGTATAGGTAACTAATAAATACCAAATAATTAATTTTTTAATACAATCGTTATCATAAAAGACTAAATATTTACTTTTAAGCAATAAGTTTTTTTTTATAAAATGTAAATAACTTAAATTAAATTTTACATAGACGTACAATAACGAAATTATTAGTCAAGATTAAAATGCTATATTTATTAAAATAACTGGACTTCATTGTTTACAATAACAATGGCGTTTAAGAACATTATAATAAGACGA
This sequence comes from Eriosoma lanigerum, assembly GCA_013282895.1. Lineage (NCBI taxonomy): Eukaryota > Metazoa > Arthropoda > Insecta > Hemiptera > Aphididae > Eriosoma > Eriosoma lanigerum. The sequence continues at coordinate 32,872,788 of CM023358.1, forward strand.
AATTCCGCTGCCCCCGCAGTGTTACACATTGAATCTGAATTATTTTCTTCCTAAAGCTATAATTTTAGTAAATTATAGTTATAATATCCTCAAATTCTACATGCAAATTTAGTTATATCAGCCAAAAATAATTAAATGTTATACATAATTATAATTTACGATTGGTGATTGCATTTAAAATATTAACAACTAAGTCTTTTTTATACTAATGTCAATCACGAATCGTTTACATTTGTGTTAAACATTTTTTAAAGACGAATAATTTAAATGTTTTCTGTACCGAAAAATGCATAACGAATGGAAATGAACCACCAAAGTCTACAGTAATGTATAGATACATATATAAAACACACAATTTTTGTTTGTTACACAATATTAATTACAACGTATGCATGCATCGACAAAGTAAAAAATTATAAATTATTTTATTTATTTTTGAATTAAAATAATGAAAAAATAGAATAGGTTTTATAAAAGCAGATTTTTCTGATACATAGAAACGTAGTTTCATCAATTTTATTATAATATAAATTCATGTTTTTCTGATTTATTCTCGCGCGAAATAGATTAATTGTAGGAGTTTTCATTTTACCATCTAAAAATTAATGAGAAAAGGGAAAAGGGCAAATATCAATTATCAATGATTTATATAAAAAATAAAGTAATATTTTAGGATTTTTTTTATGTTAATTGGTGTATTCTTAAATTAAAATGTTAACAATTAATTAGTATTCAATTTAATTTCAATATTACAATTTTGTATTTAATTTATGCACCTGTATAAGATCAAAATGAATATTATAAGTGTAATATTTATTAATGCAATTATCACATAGTTTTGTGCTAGAGTCGATATTTTAATTGTATTTATACGGACTAATTAATGACGTCTAGTTTTTTTTATTGAATTAATTTTCATTTAATTTCCAGTGGTGTATTTCAATTTTTAAGTACTAATCATTATAGTTTTGTATTTAAAACAACAATATTATTCGTGTAATTGATTCATTTTGATTGGTTATGTTTAACGTAACATCAACAATTTATTTCCTGAATGTCAAATCTACAATTTAGAATTTTTTATAATAAATTTCAGTATACATATTTAACAAAATATGTACATAATTACTAAATATGGTAGTTGAGAAATTATATTGGTAATAAATAAATAAATCTAATAACGATATTACAAAATATTACAGATGTGAGATTTGATCTACTCTGTGATATATTAACACTGTTGAGTTTAGAAATATTATATTACACACATTATTATAATTTAATAAAAGTGGTTTTATTATTGGCGAGATCATTTGAAAAATAATATTATTCTATTGTTGTAAGTCAATTAGACATGCAACTTTTAATTTAAACTTTACATTACAAAATATTGAGGTTAAACAAACATTATATTTGTTTAAAATAGATACTATTTTTTTGTAACTACGTTTACATATTATACATAATATAGTTAATATTTATTGGAAGCATAAAGTATTTGTTTTATATAATTTAACTAATTTTAGACTAAACAATATTATTTTACTTAAATTATACGATGGTATCCACCCAGTGATATAATTATTTATTTCCTGGTAAACTTGTAGCACAAATTAATGGACAGAGATGAATATTATTATTATTATTAAATAGATTTATATAGTTTAAATAATTTAACGTTCAAAGGGTACTGAAGAATTTCTCGTGTTTTATCGTTACTTCAAAGTAAACGCAATTCAATCGTCTATAATACATTCATCTCGGAGAACGGATGTTGAAAAATATGCAGTGAGCTGAAATTTAGCGTATGAATTCGTCGGAAATGTGAGAAATTCATTTTCCGTACGAATGTATTTATTCGCAATACTTACAAATACGACAAAACAACATACACGAACATACCAATGTAAAAATAATTTAAATTCAAATATATAGTAATGTGTTTGATAAAATACCAAAATTGTTATTTTTAAAATACGCATTATACGAGTATTTGTTTGCTTATCATGTTGAAAGAAAAACTCGATGTTCGATATAGGTACACGTGACATAACGTATATTTCATTAGTTATTCAATAATGAAAATTTAAATATTTATATAAAATCAACATAGTGTCGAATTGTCTAAATAGATCACCAAAAAAATATATATGTTATCATGCACGATTGCACCACGCCCTCAGGATACCGTGTATAGAAATGACAAATAAATTAGTAATTAGTTAATAAATTATTTTTTGTTTGTATTTCTTATATTGTTTTTTGCCAAAAATTATTTTATACGTATACCATTTTATTCCATATACATAATTCATTCGTATCGGAGATAAATCGAGTCCAGTGGAAGTTTATGACAATAGGGTGACCGACTATGGATAGTTTTGACTTTTGAACGGGTAAACACTCGCCCAGAATCGCAAATTCACCCATTTGACCCGAAATGATAATACAATTACCGAAATAATATCTTTCACGTCCAAGACATACTTGGTCGGAAAATGGTAAGTTAATCGAATTTAGTACAACGCAATGTTTGTAATCTATAATAATAATAATGATACAACAATGACGTTTTATAATATTACTTTACGAACAATAGAAACAGAAATAATGATATAATCGTAAACTACCGTCATAATGATATAATGGTACTGCATTGATAAGAGATACCCAATAATACTATAATAGTTAAATGTTAATGTAGAGAAGTGTAATATCGTTTATTTCCATAGAGTATCGATTAATGTCAGGTGGTTTAGTTCTCAAGAAATGGAATCGTAATTTGTGATAATTTCTACAAAAAACTATATTCTACTTTAAGGTATATTTCTTACTTAAATCAACTTTTTAAAAATAAATTCAGATAAAATACAGCAATAAAAAACCAAACTGGGTCTATTCCACTCAAAATTATAATAATATTAAAATAAACTCATTATCTTATTATCAATTATTATTAATACAATTACAAAACCAGGAAGTAGGATGAGACACATTTGAAATATCAATATGCATTTAAAACGATTGATTTGTAACGAATTGGTTTTCGATTAACCATGCTTGACAACTGTATAAGCAGTTTACATAATAGACGTGTAATGTAAAATGGTCAAATGTCAGAAATCCGAATAATGTATGGTGTAATTTACTTTCGTTTGTGTTATACGATACGTTTTAACAACCCGAAATGCTAATGTTCTTGTTGTGTTCACAGAGTTCGCAGGACATAATAATGCATAATAATATTCAGTTCACAACATTTTACATCTTGGCAAATTCATTAAATTTTACGATTCGCTACGAGATCGAGACTAGAAATTTAGATTATGTTATACTCGTTTTATTGGTTACATTAACTCTCCAACCATTATATAAAACACGCGAAAATAAACTGACAAACGGAAAATTCAAATAACGCTGGCCAACCTTTATACGCGTAAAAACGTATAATAATAATATGTTCCACAAGGGTAATATTTCAAAAAGGGTGGTGACGTTTATATCCTGCCCGCATCTGATTGTCTGACACTTGGGTCTTTTCGATGTACGATTGAATTGGGTTAAATGACCAACACTCGATGAAAACGCTGTATAGGTGAAATCGAACAAACAATTCGACATTTGATTCTCCAGGTAGAATTTAATTAAAAACACCAACTTACATGGAATAAGAGGCAAACATCGCGTAAACTATGGATAATTCAAAACTATTGCTAATAACGAAATAATTAGTTTATTATTTATTAATATATATATTATATTTATAATTATATTAAAGAATGTAATTTCATACGTTATTTACATATTAGAAATATTTTTCAATCATCAGTCTTTACAGTAATTTTAATGATTATACTCTAAGCCAGTGGTATTCAAACTGTGCGTCACATTGCGTTGGTAAAGGGAGTCGTCGCATACAACATGAAAACAAAATTAATATAAAATTTAATAAGAAAACGAGAATTATAAAGATAACGGTGATATTGTTAACACACGAGTTGAATTCGATAAATTATTTTTAGTATTGATATTATAATTATTGTTCATGTTCGTACTGTATCCGTCGATCGGTAATGTCACACTGATAATATTTTGGGAGCCGTCAAAATATTGTTTGATTACAAAGGAGCCATGGGATTAAAAAGTTTGAATACCACTGATCTATGCCATAAAGTATCAATCGAATCATCTTATATAATATATTATGAACTTACTGATGGATAAACTCGTCGAAATGGAACACATACGATCTAATTTAATCATAGATTTATAAATTCATGTTAGCTCAACACATCCTAATTTATTATCTATTATATATACGATATTAATTGTCGTTATTGTTTATCAAGATCATCGACTACAACGTCCTTGAATACTTACACGAGACCATCATCGCTGAAATAGAACAAAAATCGTCATAATCGTTTACAACCACAAATTAAAAACAACAAACAATAAAAAATTACAATTAAAACAGCATAGTTTGTGTCAGTCAACCTAACATAACATGATGCTTGTTTTATTAGCACAACACAATACCAAAATCAGTCGAAAAATAACGTTGCCTTACATTAATAATTGATACATGTATCCAAATAATTTCTCTCATTTTCGTTATATAAATTTTTCAACGTGCATTCAATAAATAATTTAAATTATATAAATCTCTTGCTTTCATATAATCACAAACAATGTTTTATCATAAACTCATAAATTATTGTGTGACACATAATAATACTTAATTATAATAGTGTTATTATTGTAATGATTTGATAGATTTTTTTCGATTATAAAAATTAATGATTATTCGACCAGAGTAACATTCACTTTTCCATATAAAACAATTTTTATTCAATATAAGTATTACAATATTATTGTGTTAAAATTTTTATGCGAAACTTTTTTTCTTATAATTTCTAATACTATTTGTATTCATTATTGATCTATTTCGCTGTAATCATTAATTATTATAAATTTATTAACGGCTAATATTAATAGGTCTTGTTTACCGTAATATACGTGTCGGATTACCATATTATGAATTATCGATACAGTCTGCTGCACTGTGTTATATTGATTTTTTTTTTTTTTTTTGTTTACGTAGGAAAAAGTAACATACTACTGTGGCTTAAAAAAACCAAGTTGAATATCTTTTTCCGACGAAACGTTAATTAATGTAAATTTAAAATAAAACCTAGTTGACAATATTGCAAATGGTTACGTTCAAAATATTTAAATAATATTTATAGTGTCGCCGAGCCAGAGGAAGTCACGTTTTGTCAAGCTCATAAATCATTATATGTGCCACTGTGCGCGAGCCTCGGTTATATGGAAGTAAGCCGGGGCCTATATAGCTTTGATTGGAAAACCGCAGAAAGCCAATTAAAAAGCCATTAACGTGCGGGGAAAATTGGGTACGAGGAAAAATGGAAAAATTGTTGAAACGATTTCAAACGGCAAACATCCAAAAATTTCGCGAAATTAATTTCATGAATATTCGTGTCATTTCAGAGTACTCTACGCAGAGTCCCTGGTGTTTTTTCATGTTCCATCTCGTTAGTTCAAACAATTGTTGCAAACACAGTTTGAACAACAAATCACAAAACCGCGAAACTCCTATGCGCATAATTTATAAAGCTTAAAACTGTATTATGAAATAATCGAACTCAATTATTTTGATTATATCTTAAAACGTTGTGTACGTATTATTTTCCACGTTTTAAATACAAATAATGTTTAATGATTAATTTAATAATAGTAACCTGAACCTCACCTTAAATTGTTACTCCCACTTGTAAACATAAATTTGTTCCCAGATTAAAACTATTTAATTTGAAGTCTCCTTGTTATTAGTGTGTCGTATCAGAAATATTGTAAACATTTTCGATTCGGTGGAAAATTGTATACGTTTTTATTTTTTTAGACAGTTGTTACTTTGTATTAGCGCGACAGTTTCCTTAGTATTTTCTAAAAGTTGAAAAAAAAAACTAATCATAGAACTCGGAAAAAAGGTGAAACTCGTGACAAATCTTTTTGTTAACGAAATTCGTTTTTGTAACCTATTTCGTTGTGATTCGAAAATGGGAAAATAATATTTGATAGTAGGTATCTTATATTAAAATAAAAATTAAAGTAAATGACATATTTTATTTATATATTATTTTATAAATTAATTTTTTTTATTAATTATCGTAAGTTATCAGAGTTACATTGAAACACAATATTCTTGTCGATATATATATATATATATATATAAATTAATAATGTTTTATTATTAGAGAATAATATATATGATATTATATCTTAATAATAATTATTTATGCTCTCAGCTATAATATAAAATATTTTGGTACTTACTTTAGAGCTTTAATAGTATTGTTTGATAACAGATATTTTTTTATGTACCAATAATTTACCTATAATATGTTTTCCATTTGAAAAGGCTTTTTAAATTTCAATTGATAATCAAAAGCTTTTAATTAATTAAAATATTAAGTGAAACTTCAATATTCCGGGATCATAAATAATAATATAAATATGCATTTACAAAAGGAAAAAAATTAAATTTTTAAACAAAACATGATTTATAAAATATTGAAAATTGTATAATAATTATATTAAAATAACATACTTCAAAACTATTTGACATAACTCAATCGATATTATTTATATACACATAATTAAATTGAAAAATCAATACGTTTTTCAATCTATACTATTATTATAATATCTACTTTTTATTAGTTATATTATATATTTAAAAAATATAATTATTAGGTTCACGTAAGATTTTTTAATTAAGGTAATAGTTACAGTTGAATATAAAAAATTAACTACTAACAACAATACCTATATGCGAACAGGCATTTACGTTCACAAAATAAAGAAATATTAATTTATCTTACTGTGTAATTGAATTTTGTTCTAAATTAATGACCCTGCTTTAACAATAAAATCTTCTTTTCAAATCTTAGTTTATAAATAAATGAAAAAAAAAAAAACGCCACTTACATTCAATGTTGCATAAAACAGATTACACATATGTTAATAATTTATAATATAAATTACATCATGGTTTCTGTAAACTTGTAAATAAATTATGGTGAAAGTCTCGTTTGCGGATTAATTGATTAATAAATTTCTTCGTTCGTGTTCGTAACGTTCACAGCTGTAAGATTAGTTTTCTAGTAATTTTTTTTTTTTTTTTTTTGCGCCATTTGTTTCGGAAATTGTTATTAATTGTTACAAAATATTATTTTATAACGCGTATAATGTATAATATTCAGCATCGAGTCTCGAGGAATATTTTTAATTTCAAAAATCTGGAAAACAGTGTAATGGTTAGGAATTTGTTATAGGAAGAATATTTATTAACACCGTCCGCCTTAGGGGCTCCCAATTAGTTGGCACAGAAGGCAGGTCGGCGGTGACTATCATTTATTGTATACAATCCCGTTTACCTCGACCATTAAATGGAATTTTCCACTTCTCGTGCGCAAACAAGAAACAGAAAATCTATAAATTATTGAAAATAAGACTACTTCTTCGAGTTCAACTAAGTGACAATTCATTACGTATTAAATCTTATAACGAAATGTGTCGGAAACCGATTGTTTTGCACACGATCTCTCTAAATCCTTTTCAGTGTGAACGAAATCAATTATTACTAGGGTAGTGCAATATATTAAGCTGAACCGTTAAATTTCGATTGTCATTCGTCAGAATTGGTCAAACAAGAATCTGGCAATACTCGATTTCCCAATAAATATCAAATAAAAACTATGGATATAATTTTTCGCCGGATGAGATTTTTATTTGGTATTTTTTTTTTTTTCTGCTTTATCCCGTATATAATAAAATAATTTAAATAACAATTGGACATTGCCTCAAAAAAACGACTACGTATTAGAAAGGAAGAGAACCGTTTTTCTTTCTTCTTGAAAAATTACAGTAACTTTGCGACAGAAATTATATAGTCGTGCCCTATTCATACATTTGTTATAATTTATAACAATTTTATTTATTTTTTCAGTTTAAAAATATTATATTATTACAGTATTAAAACCTCGATTAATTGAAAAATATAGCATTGATTTCTTATCACCGTACATACATAAGATATAATATATATTTATTACGTAAAGGTAAAAATCAAGATCCGATTTCAAATCTTATTTAAAATATATCAAAGAGTTTAAGAAATAAATTTACTATTTAATACTTTATTAAATCTTAATTATATTAATCAAATCTTTATATAAAACTGTTAACTAATATGGATATTGATTAAAAGTTTTAAGTCTTAAAAGTTTCAGCATATCAAAATATTGACAAAATTAACTAGCAAAATCGATTTTATTGAAAATATATATTTGATTTTTTTTTCCCCGTCGAAACATAGGTATTAGTTTTATATTTTACGCTTAAGAAAACTAGAAGATTGAAAATTAACTATTTTGAATTATTATATTTTAAAATAAAGTAATTTTTAAATTTTCTACCACAAGTTACCTTATTAGAGTTTTTTTACTACAAAATACCTAATAAAGACTATAGATTTGTACACAAATAATAAAACAAAACTCTTTTTTCTCAAAATCTAAATACCTGTTATAAAAAGTACTAACATAAATATACATATAGAATAATAATTAACGATATTTTCTTTCAAGTTAAAAATATTTTAAAACAAATAATTATTTTCATTTACAAATGAAACCTAAAAATAGATAGTGTCTACATGTTTATATTGAATTTTTACCTATTTATGTATTATTTTTCTTTATATTTTAGTTTTAATTTTTAAGGAACCTCCAGAGTGTAAATAAATAGTTTTAAGTATCAAAAGATTTGAAACATTTATTTGGTTTAAAACTTTAAAAAATAACCTATATATGAAGGAAATAAATAAAAACCTTATCTTTTTTTTTTATAACGTTGTTTTATTTCTTTTTTTTCGTGAAAGCCATTTTATTTTATATCTATTGTTTTCAAAGCTTTCCACTCTCCAATTCAATAAACGCCGATTGATTTATATCATTTATGTAAACTAAACATATGTATTTTCTCCACCTTAGTTTAATCTTTCTTTAGGTTTAGAAAGTAAAAAAATTCAAAATTAATTAATTTTACCAATATATTTATTATTCAAAACATGTAAACTTTTTTGTAAATTGTTTACATATATTTTATTTTAATAGTTTACTTATACGAGTACAGAATTAAGATTGCTCAAAGATAATATTTATGACGATTAATTGTGGTTTTTTTATAATATATAAAATAATAAATTATGAACGTATATTATGTCAAGAATATTTCGCTTAGAATTATAATTATACTTTATAACATTTAAATTATATAATATTCATCTAAGTGTAAGCTAATGTAAATTATAATTTTTATCCAGAATATTGTTGTAATTTGATAACTTTTTAAGCAATTTAAAATAGAATATTTGTTGAATTATTCAGAAATAAAAATAATATTAATAATAAAAATACATAATTATAATTATTAGTTTATTTGTTTCGATTAATCGATTAATATTGTGTTACGGAAATTAATTATTCATAAAATATTCAATACACTCTCAATTATATTAATCATGTTCTAATTGTTATCGTTCACTATAAGTACCTACCTAAATTACACAATGTTTAAGTTTCTAAAATTATATGCGTATTGAATGGTAATTTTCTAAAATATTATTACATATGTATTATTATGATAATTTATGTCTAGAAATGAGAAAAAGTATATTTTCTGTTTCTGTGCAATATAAGATATAATTTCTTGTCACTATCTTCTAAAATAATAATATAATATTATAAAGTCTTTGGTACAAATTATTTTTGTCTAAAAATGCGTTTTCGTGTAATATTAATATCTATTTCAAGTGTTTGTTAAATTTTTTGTCAAAAATCAATTATTATTATGTTTCAAATTTAAAAAAGTAAAACTGAATTAAAATTTTTAAAATATAATAGAATAGCCGTATTATTTTTTATGTTGGTGTTCTACAAAATAGTTTGTTTCTGATATTGTTTCTACCCGGCTTTAGGTCATAAACATATACCTAAGACATCTTTCTAGCATATTTTAGGAGAGGAAATTAATTAAGGTTTTGATCGGTATGATAAAATGAGGTTTGGTATGTTTATGTATAAAAATCAGCTTTGATTGATGGAAATTGAACACAGAATAGCAGACAAATATATTTTAAAGTGATAACATTAAACAATTTTATTTATATATTTCTGTATGTAAATTTCTGTTACGATATTAGTTTAATATAAATTGTAATATTATGTCCATTAATATTTATGATGTCACTCAATATTAATTTCTTACCTAAATAAATGAATCAGGTAAACTTATATAATTAGAAATCTATAATGTAATTTTAGATATATCTTAACATTAATATAACAATTAAATAAATAAATAATTATAATTTCTTTTTTAATATTACAAAAAAAAAAGTATATTATCAAATTATCAATAAAATATTATTATTATTATTACATAAATCAGATTTTAAAAAAAAATATTCTTTAAAATTGTTATAAGTCGAATAAAACCAACGTTATTATAACCAAATACTGTTTTAATAATATTTTATTTAATCTAGAACTACTTTAAACAAACAACAAAAATGTGGGATTACTGAGATTGAAAAAAAAAATTATTTGTACAATTAAATTTTATACAAAATTAAAGTTTCACTGCCAATCAATCAATAATCTACTATTTATTATAGTTGGGCAGAATAATTATATTTGGTAAAACAAATTTAAAATTTAACAATTAACATTTCATTTGTTTAATATAATTGTATTACCTATAACGTTGTACTTTGATTAAATTATTTCATTTTTTATTTTTTTTTAAATACTTTGAAATAGTATATCCTTGAATGAAATAATTATCAAACAGCCTGATATGACAAAAAAAATCATGATTTATTTATGATTGTACAAAATGTCTGCACCATTTCCATTTCAATCGACTTGGTACTGTTTGATTGCCAGATACTATAGAATAAGTCAATAACGTGGTCATCCTTGTTTAGTTTTGATACTTTGTTTATAAGGAAAATATACTTTAAGTGGTATAGTAAATTGAAACTTAAGGAACAACATTTCAAATGCCATTCGCTATTAAAATTATTTAATTTTGTTTGTATTCGTAATCGTAGTCCAAACTCGTATAATATAATATTATCAAATATCAAACTGATAAATTAAACTACTAAATCCGTTTTAATTGTTTTTGTGTAATTTTGTTTTAATCAGAAAACAAAGAAAACGAGAGAAATAGAGAGAGATCTAAAGCCAGACACTATATTTTTAATAAATGATTTTCAGCGTAACACGTTTGGCAAATTTAATTTCATACGTTTTGATAAATTATTATATGTTTAAATGGAATTTCGATAGTAACATTTTATAGTACGAATAACTATATACATTATACACGTTATTTTAATAGAATAGAATGCTAATATGGCTAAATGAACTGTACAAAATATATATTATTCCAAGTATAAAAATTAAAGAGTTTTTTTTATATTTGTGCAGATAATTTTTTATGATAATACATGTACCTAAGCATGCATTTTTTCGTTTCTTAATTTCTATAAGTTGTTATCACTTCATAAAATAATACAAAATGATAAGGTATTTAAAAGTTTTATAATATAAGTCTTATAGTTGCTTATTTCTACGGGATTAAAATATAGTATATTTATTTCGAAAGTTTGATGAAAATCTGCGATTTGTGATAAACAATATTTTTAAAAACCAATGATAAAATAATAAACTATAATATTATAATTGATAGTTATATTATTTTGTTTGATGTTAAAAAAACAATTATAATATATTTTAATTACTTTTAATACAACAATGGTTTGACTGATTAATTTTGCATAGTTTCTTATTTAATTTATACTATCGCAAAATAATCATTTTTAGTGCTATAGGGTAATTTAATACAATTTTACAATACAAGATATTAAAATAAATGCAAGTCAATATAAAATCGATTAGCATTATAATAAACAATATTTAATCAGCTCGTCTCTTACACGTCAGTAATCATACCTTATTTTTAATTATATTATATTATTTCATTATATAATTTACAAATCTGGCTAATATTCTATATTATTATAGCAGATAAAAAAAAATAAAAAATAATGTTGAATATTGGAGACGACTAAATCACACAACTGCTGAATAAATCATAGTTTTGCATGTATCTCCATAATTTAATGACGTAATGAAATGGCCAAACACTTTGAAAACAGCTATAGATGAATATTTAAAGTATATTGAGATGAAGATGGTATATTTATAGTAGTTTTAGTAGTCTAGTCACATTCGATTTTGAAGAGGGTAAGAGACACGTTAGGGTTGGATTCGGAATAGCGCAGTACAGTTTCATACATACAATAATAATACTATTATGCCATCGTATTGAAAAACAAAATAAATTTGATTTAAAAAAAAAAAAAAAACTCAATATATCCTACGTATGGATTAACGTAAAATTATATATTTTTATAATTTACGTGTTAATACGATATAATATTAATATATGCTATATAATTACAACGGAAAAAATTGTATTAAAATATAATTAACACGATATGTGTCAATAAAACGATATAAATTATATAACTTATGGTCAAATGGTTTTTGTGAATAAATACAAATTGTCATATAAAAAACACTTTTTACATCGCATATATTATAATTGATAGGTTACATTAGAAATAATAAAATATGCAATAAAAATTATATAATGTATTTCTAAGAAAGAAAACAAACTGTTTATCCAACTGTTTTACTTGTCAACACGTCAACTTCAATTAAATGAAGTCTTGTATATTTTGTGTGCATTACACTTTGTTGCTTTCTTTATATATAAAAAAAAATCTCACATTGGTAGTTTGTCATTTACTTCTTCTTATGTTTCAAATAATTATATAAATATTATAATTAATAACTTTATTCTTATGTATTTAAAATAAAATACACCTATTCATATAAAATATGCGAACAAATTAATATAATATTACTTCATTTTTTATTTTTATTTTTTAAACCTTTACTTTCTGACGCATATGACAGTAATAATGTTATTTTCGTCTATAAATAATTACTAACTTACAATAATTGTCAAACTATTTTAAACTATTTATAAGGTATCATTTCGTATTAATATACTATTGATTAAGGGCTCATATTTATATGTACTAAAAAATCATGAAATATTAATAAAATATTAAAAATATATGTTTATGGAATAAAAACGTATTATGTGATGATATCTGATATCAGTAAAAAATAATTAATATCATACAACTAACAGCAATATTTAATTATAAAATCATATAATTATAATTATTAACAAAATAGTATAGGTCGACGTTTTATTAGAATGTTTATATTATTTTTTTAGTATAAAAACAATATTTTTTAAAAAAATTTGTTGCTTCTACTACTATTGACATCATCTCGGTCTCGCGCATATGAATCAAGAACATTTAGGGAACTGTATATTATATTTTTTATCTGTAAATTCGGCTTACTAAAATCATTACTAAAATTCATATAAGTTACAAAATAATGTTATGTGATATACAAAATCCGAATATGACGTTAATGTTGTAAATTATTGTATAAAAATATAAAATATTGAAACATAAAAAAGTTTACCCAAAATAATTTTGTATTATTAATCACACCTTCGTGAAACATAATATTTGTGCTGAGTTAACATATATCTGGTATGGTTGACCAGAAAAAATATGCAAATGAAAATAAATCCTAGTGCTAAATTCATAAACTCATAAATCTGCACACCTCATTACAATATTATTAACATTGTTATTGTAGGTCGAATTTCGTTTATCGCAAATATAAAAACGAAAATTTCGTGGTCCTCCGTCTTCGTTTAGTAAAAATTACGTTATATATACATAATATATACGTATATAGATATATCGATGTGCACGTCGACGATACTTTTCACTATTGCGTGACCCAGTTGGAGTGAAGCCGATTCAATGCCGTTACCCCCTTTAAACACTTATATTCTACTACAATGCACGCCCTCCCCTAAATCTTCCCTCGCTGCACGACCATAAATTCCATTAACCTTCAGAACGACTGACAAAAAAAGGAGAACCACTGTGTATCAGCCGCGTTAATAGATCCCTCGCGCCACACACGCACCGACCCTTTCCGGCGCGTAAACAATATATATCATACAGTTGTTAAAGTTGTTTTTTTTTTTATTTTTATATTTTTATTGCCATTATTCACGTGAACGACAATAGAAATCCAATATTGATAAAAATCATCGTAACAATACAACTCAGTTCAAAGTTTGGTATACGGTAACGTCGTATAACTTATACCTACCTACCTATCATACGCCGCATAATCGATGGTTGTGTCGTTGAAACAGATATCAAATACGTGTTCAAACCGACCGCGTAAATTACATTTATTTTCAATGTATGGTTGTTATTATTACTTTCTCCGATGTCATAGGTATAATATATTACATACATATCTTAAACTATAAAACATACACTATATATATATTTATATATATATATATATATATATAATTCTATTTTTGAGTTATATAAAATCAACTACCTAATCTATTCCTAAATAAGTATATATCATTTTATTAGTATTGTATATTGATGTGTATTAAATCTAACAAAGGTGCACGCAACGAAACAATTCCTTAAAAATATTAGGTACCTTTTTTTTAACTTTTAACCTAACCTTTGGTTAATATTCAATGTTATTTTAAATAAAAAACAATTTTTTTTTTATCGTTATATTAATTATTTCATATACCGTACGGTATATTATATAATACTTTATTTGGTTACCTACATCATCCATTACATTGTAACCTTAAAAGTTGATGACCATAACACATATTTGTCTACATAATATCACTAAAATGTTTCATGCACAAATATGAATTATTAACAAGATAATAATGATACTACAATCTGTAGTCTACAGGCTCTCAAAACTCAATAATTTTTAAAATATTTTACGTTATAAATCACTTATGATTGTATCATACCGGAATATAATTTAGAAAATGTAATCCTAAGACAGAGTTACTAAGACTAAAACATTGTAAGACCATTATATTGCATACCTGATGTTTTTACTAATGGGACATTAACACGTTTATTATTCTATGAAAATGTGCTAACTTTCTGTAAGAACTACCTCAGATTAAACTTTAAACTTTCTTCGATATTATTATTATTGGAAATAGTTCTCTCATCGTCTATTATTATAATATGGTGTATTTAAAAGGTGTATTATTACAGTTAAAGTTATAAAATAATAATGATACATTTTGAAGTAAATATAATTTGGTTTGCCCAGATAAGGAATTTAAAAGTTAATAACAAAGATAAAATTATATTTTGTTGAAACATCGTTTATTATATTAAGTTAAAATATAATAATTTGGTGTATAAAGCATTATGAACAAATTTTGTAGATACATGTATATGAAAACTACTATCACACATTAAATAATTATTATTTTCTTCTGATAATTATAAGACATTTTAAGTATCTCTTGGGTAATATTTAAATGGTTTTAATTGTTTTTCTTTTTGCAATACACATTGGTACAATTAAACATAACTAAAATATTATAACATGTATTTGTTTTGACAAATATTTAAATTTAAGACAACCTACATGATTATGTAATTACTTATACATAGAATTATAGTAAAAACACTCTAAATGAACTTGTAAAATTACTTCTCGTTAATTTTTTTTAGTTTTTGTAACAAATTAAAAAACTACTTGTTTGCTAGTTTTATAACTTTTAAACTTATTGATATACTTTTATACAATTAGTTTTATTTTTCGAAGTTATAACACGTTGGTTGATAAATTTTTAAATTGTCCTGAAATTAGATTACACCATTTCCTTGTCATAAAATTTTTACGGATTTTATAATTTTTTTTTCTAGTTAAAAGTTTCAAAGAAAAAATAATATTACTTATAGTTTTACCGAGTAAAACCAAGTACAAGTTTCCTATAAATCCTGTATGAAGTAAAAGTAGTTACCTATTTTCATAATACAAGATAGAAAAATAATATTTTGAATTTAATCATCTTTGTTATATAAATGTGATTTTTTCAATTTACTTTAATCACAAAAATATTTTTATACTGTTAATAAAATAATGGTTGACCAACAAAGTTACATTACATTAATATTAAGAAAATAATAATTATAATGACTATAATTACCTATTGATATGCATATACTATTTAAATATTATTAATGTAATGTTACAATAATATTTATCAATATATATTATTTGTAATTTTTTCTTGGACTCGGAATTCGAATCCTAGTGGTCTGATTCTACCCTACAATAGATTCTCTATATAGTGACCTAATGTTACGAACAGGCCACCATAGTGAATTGCAAAATTGGTACGAGATTTAAACGCGTTCGACAACGGTGAGAATCACATCAGTTCGTTAATATCTCTTAATTTCTTATATCCGCTAACCATTAAATGTGACTACTTAAAAAGTCACTTCTACAAAAAGACTACCTACTCTGTAAAGTTAAGTAAAGAATAAATGTCAATATCTATCATAATTACGACTCGACGGAGAGGCGACGTATCCCGCAGCAGATTCTCGAAGGATCAACGTTGTTTGTAGTTAAAAATCCATCCACTACTAGTCAATTTTTCACATTAGAACAATATTATATTTTTCATCCTGGTAAAGTCCAAGGTAAAGTATCGTAAATATTCAACGTTAATTCGTAATATTTACGAAAATATCTAATATTACATTATGTATTGTATGAATTAGCTATGTGAAAATCAACAGTCTCAAGATTTTGATCTATTAATTTAACTTTAATTAATATTTTATCTTATTTAAATTATATAATATTGAGATTTGTAGTACCTATTTAATGACATTTAGATAATTGTGAAAATAGTCGTTGGAAATCACGTTCAATATTAATACAATTAATTACTATAATATTCTGTAACTGTTATTAAAACATTGAATAAAACGAAAATGTAATATTAGCAGAATAGTATAAATGTATAATTTCATATATTATTAGTATACCTAATATTATTAACGTCCAATTTTAAATTCAATTAGGTTAACTACTACATTTTAAATACGTACCTCTATTTAAAATATATTTTAGTCAATGTATATACAGTGTTATATTAAGAATAAAGTAAGAATACTATTATTTTATTGTTTAATTTTTTACTTTATATAAATAATACATTTATAATATTATTATATTATTGTTTTTTTTTTCAAATACCTATTAATTTGTATAATAATTATTCAACACGTAATAATAATGTATTATTGAATATTATTTCAAAAACAATCATATACCAACTAATAAACATTTATTTTTTTTTTAATATTATTATTGGGATATTGCACATTATTTGTTAAAAAGAGTCATATTATAATTTTTTTTGTTTCCCATAAATTATTGATAGTGTTCAGTTACAATAGTTTGAAATATAATTTTATAATATTAATATCTATTATTACTATTTACTATATACTATATACTATTATTAATATTATAATTGAATTTAAATTAATAAATACAATTTACAATTTTATAGTTTATAGTTAATTTTATAATTTTATTTCAATACTCATATTTATATATATATATATATATTATAATAGTGAAGAATCAACTATTTGAATTTTGATAAAAATAGTAAATAGTTACTTCCATTGTAAATAAGGTGAATAATGTGCATAGCTGGCCTTGTATATACGTGTAAATACATTTTAATATTTTTTTACTTTGAAAATCAATTTTTAATCAGTCAAAACCGTTGGTTACTTTACTTGACATGTAATTTAATTAAAAATAGTCCATAAAATTGATTTTTTTCTTTTAAATATGAAATTAAAAACATAATATAAAAGACTACAGAGAATTTGATCTATTTTTAATAATTACGATACCTCCGTGAATATTCAAGATGTTGATTTATTATAAATTTTTTTGTTTATTGTAAAAATCATATTTCTGACATCATATTTGGTAATTATTTAATTTATTTTAATATCATGGAATGCAAAATTATTATTAATATATTAATATTATTATCAACTATCATTATTTCTCGAGAAGGTTAGGTTAGGTTTTTATAGGTACCATTTTTAGATATGATTGCTATAACTATTTATATATAATTTACTTATCATACACAATATTGAATATTGATAATATTATTTTTAAACTCCACGATAAAATTCATAAAATAATAATTACAAAAAATGATGTCATAAATATGAGTTTTCCGATAAATAAAAAAAAAATCCTAAAAATCGACATCTTCAGGAGATCGACACATTAATATTTTAATAAAAATAAACTTTAAATTATAAATTAAACTGATTTTCTTCAAATTTCACATACCTTGAAAAATAAACGGTAATATATTTTTATTTTTTTATTGGGTGTGTAAAAATTAAATCGTGTTTAAAGATAACCTAAATAATAATTTTAAAAAAACCGCATTCAAAAATTTCAATTTTTCAAAAATAATAATGCAATTCTAGTAAATCTGGAACATTCTATATATCACACATTACATCGAAACTTAATTAGACAAGTATTTATTTTTAATATAATTTGAATTACAATCATATTTTTTTTAAAATTGTAATATTGTCGTAAAGTCATCGTTATTAATAATCTGTAATAAACTTTGTTTGAATTATTATAATGAAATAAAATATAATCAGTTTAAAGTAATTAATAATAAGTATATTTGATAATCGAAAATAATATTACTTAAATTAATATTATAATGAGGAAGACTTTGACAACATTTTTAGGTAAATTTTATTTGTATTTTAACTGTCCATTTTTATTGTTCCATCATTATCATTCCAATATTTTATTGTAGTCATCCAGTATAATAAAATATAATATAATATACATGATATTGTTTTTTTGCGATTTTCGGATACATTTATAGTGATGAAAAATAGCCTGTGATTTATAAAACATCAATATAATTATTATTAAAACCTTTTAATTTTTATCTAATTTTATAAAACGAATAATTGTAATATTACATAAATAAAAAAAATATCGAAGAAGGGAAGTAATTTGTATTTTTTTTTATCATAATTTCAAAATGTAGCCTCAAAAGAACTATACCAGTTATGTTTCTGTTTTTATTAAACATTTCTTCTGTATGTATAAAATTACTTTTTCCTCTACTATATTTTATACAGAACGTGCAGTTATCGTAGTGGATTTCCTTTTAAGCACATGCTTTTTATATATAGGTAACTTTTATTAACGATGGTTATAATAACATAAAATTTGAACACAATAAAGTAATCGATTTTATAAAACAAACGAAATAATAACAACGGATGTTTTTGAAGTTTTTTCATATAACGACGATAGATAAAACCTAATCGGTAAAACCTATTATTTTATAGTTTCGGACATGGTGTTTTAAATTAGAGAATTTCAAATATTATTTTATTTATGCACTGTCTTCAAATGTATATAATGTTTTCATGCATTTACAAGAGGATAATAAATCTTATTCAAATAGACATGAGAATGCAAAAATTTACATAAACTAAAAATAAAATATAATATCCTACCATTTGATATACTATCATATAATACGCATGTCACTTCTACAAGAAAAATAAATGCACAATATCATTTTTTTTTTTTTTACTTACTTTATTGGAAATAACAAAAAATTTGCATTCATTATCAATATGGCAAATTTTAAAATATAGCTGACTTGGTAACATTGTAAGTTATTTTCAAATGTTTACTTTTAACTTAACCTGTAATCAGTTTTTTTTAGTAAAATACTTAATAAAATATCATAATAAAACATATTTTTAGCAAAGTAATGAACATTTAATAAATAAATATTATTAACATTTTCTTAGAAAAAACTATGTAACAATTTTTCCCACATTAAAATATAATAATATTGTTTGTATTATAAATTTGATTTTTGGAATTTATTATTAATAAAAACATTAAAAATAAAATTGTTTTTTCAATTTATAATTTTTTTATGTATAACTAAACCTGGTAATATGTTTTTTGTTAGAAAGTATAGCGTTTTTCATATAGGTAAAAATGAATTTCTTTTCATTTTTCTTAACATCAAATGCACATATCTCACATACAGATGTGATACTCATAAGTGTTATTAAATATAAGTATTTTTTTGTATATATTTTAACAAATTCTGTCCAGATATTAACTTATAAAGTTATATTTTTATACATTAAAATGAATTTGTATAACCTATATTTATATTTTTAAATAGAAACATAATACTTATTTTTCTTTTATTACATAAAAATATAAATAACAAAAAAAAAAGTTAAAAAAAGTGGAAAGGTCAATTATGGACGGTCCTCCTTCGTCCCTTCGGTCCTAGGAGAAATTAATGGTTTAATATAATTTTTAAGATTTGAATGCAATGATATTGCATTAGAAAATACGATTCTGAGCGAATCTCACTATATTACAATATATTATACTGATAATCCATTCCAAAATTTACCACCAGTGTAAATTAAATATGTAAATATGTAAAATAAATTTCAAATCCCTACGATCAATATTCAATATTTGAAATTTTCATTTCATGAAAAATATTATCAGTCACAATTTTTAAAATATTTTGTAAAAAGATTAAGTAGTATATGATTAGACTTTGATAAAATATTCAAACCGATAAACCCAAAATTAAAATTATAGGTAATATTAATTATTTTTCTAAAAAAAATCATAGATCTATAATAGGCCAAATAATCAACTAATCTGTTCGAAAATTTTACCACACTTTTATATTACCTATGTTAGTACTCAAAAAAAATTTCAAGTTCCAATCAAAATCTAATAAGTTATTGTGAAATATTTTTTGCCACTTTTTTGGAAGTTTTTCTTTTCCTAGAAAAATCTTTGGAAAAATTCGAAAAATGAACTTTGTAAAGTATCAATATGATACGATTTTTTACCGAAAGCATTCCCTATTTGTGATAAACAATACATTCTTCCCCTCAAAACCTAAAATAAGTATATTTCAAAAACCAATTTATAATAGTATGTTAAATATATTTCAATATTTAATATTGATTCCTATTAATTTAAGGTGTAGGTATGTTAAGTTTTAATTTAATCAAACTCATTTTAAATTTAAATTTACTATTTTAATTACTAACGTATTCATTCATAATGAAGTTATATTAAAACAAAAAAAAATAAGCTCAGCTGTTCAGCGTTATTAATATATTCTTAATTAAATTAAAATTTATGTAGGTAATATATTCCATTTGATGTTAAGGTAGAACAGTTTAAAAAGTAAAATTGTAAACGTTATCCAAATTTAACGTTCTTTAAAAGTGTGTATAGTATTATTTATATTTTATTTTTCCTTCCGAATGAATCATCGGAAACCATTAGCTTGATATATTAAAATATTAATACTATATTTAATTATTTTCTTAAACATCTGACAATCATCAATTATAAGAATAATTTTAAATACACTATATTAGAATTTCTTTGGTATAACACTATTACTATTATATAATCGTCAGTCAACGTATATAATATTACAATTATTTTTTTATCAATCGTTACTATATTTTATAAGTGGAAATTATAAAGTATGAAATAATATACATATAATAATATATATTTAAATATTTTAAATTATATTCGTCATCCGATGTATGTTTTTTATATTATTTTAAATTTATTGGAATAACATTTGTAAGATCCATCAAGACATATAAGACATAACACTAGTTTCCACCTTGTAGGGTTTTAAGGTGTCAAATAAACTGCTTTTTTGTATTCTATAGATATATTTTTTTCGTTTTAGGATTTTTTTTTTTTTTGGTGGAGAAATCATCATTTTTCACAACACAGTGAATGCCGCTGATCTAAAACGACATTTCCATGATGTTTTTCAACGCGCATTACATTTATGTTTGATATTATGTTTTAAACTTTATTTATTATTTCATATCGAATTATATTTATAATTATCAACTCAACTATACTTATTTATTATTGCTTTAATTTTGAAAATATATTTCTGATTAATCAATTTAAATTTAAATATTTTGTTAATTTTAAGAAAATAATTATAATATATGATACACAATAAATAGAACACAAATATTGCTGACAATAATGTTATATTAGTTATAATTATCGTTGTTTAAATTATGAATGCTTAAAACTTATTTAAAATAGTCATAAATAATAATTTCTTTTGTTGTTGATATATTTTTATAAATTATACATTTTATATTTATGTTTTTTAAATGCTATTATTTTTTACATCTACATAATTATAATATATTTATGAGAATATAAAGTCTAAACATTACAAGTGTGCGGTTATATTTTATGCTTATTAAACAGAGAGTAATTTGACTAAAACGTTTACGAATCAAATTATTAGTTAAGAGATTTTAATATGATTTGGTTCGGTTCTGTATAATTCTATATGAAATAGTTTTAGTCAATATTGTTGAAACTATGGTACCCAATTAAAAGTATACGTCATATATCTTTTGGCATTTCACTGAAACACAATTTGTGTTTTATTTGCCAGTTTGAGTAAATATTTTCTTTGAACGAAAAAATTACGCTTATTTTTTTGCTGAATCACGTGCCAGTCTGACTTACGTATAGACTGTATAGCTAACGAATATGCATATATTTTATTCTATATGTCGAGACAACAAACACACAGTAAAGATGATATACGGGGGTAGAAAAGGAGTGTTCGATACAGAATCCCATCGATCTTTATTCATGGTCTGACCTTCCATGAACAGAATTATTATCACGTTGAAAATATAATAAAACATACCTTGAGGCCAAGTCTATACCATATTATACAATATGTTTAATGTTTAACTCGTGTCGATTTTGTATAATACTGAAATTCTTTGAAATTATTTAGAGATAAATAACGCCATTACACAATCGTTCAAATACAATCGATACAATCGAACAATAATATTATGTTTTGAAAATAAATTATAACACTACCTACACTATTTACAATAGTTATACCCAAACTGTATGTCATGACCCAATAATAGGTTACTAAATAGTTATTTGGGATTTTCAACACATGAATAAACACATATTATATAAAACTAATGGATTACTGCAGTGAAAAGATTTTAAACAATTTTTTTGGGGGGGAATCGTCCCCTAGAAAATCCAGTGTTGTTAAATTATAATAATTATATGGCAAATTTAAATGGTCTAATAGATTTTATAATTATCAGTATACTATCAGCATAATTTTTATTTTTAAATATTAATTAATTTTTTGATCAAGTATAAATCTTTTAGTCATATTAATGTACTGTGTAAATTGTTGTAGAATTTAGAATTTCTAAGGTATGAATAATTATTTTGGATTAAGCTTTCGTAAACACAACTTGAACATAAATAATTTATATTTATTTTATTATAATATTATAAAAGAACTAAATTTTTTATATAAGAATAAACTAAACATATTTATCATCTAAACATTTTAGAGCACATTTAGTTTCATTAGAGGTTATTCAAACTTAAAAGTTAAAATTGTGACTATCTACTGGTTTTACAGAATTTTGTTTTATTTTAATATACCTATCTAAATAATTTTTAGTTTATTGAAAAGAAATAAAACTTCTAAATAATAAACTTTCTTTACTGTTCTGACAAATGTTTATTGAAAAAAAACTTGCATCATTATAAAACTAATTAAATCCTCACTGCATCTAGCTAGAGTTTACCTTCGGAAAATTTAATTTAAAATAATTTCACATATTTTTAGACATTTAAAAGTTTTTAACTTATTTTTACATTTATTAATAAGTTCATTTTTTAATTATATACTTATTTTTTTTATATATGTCTATATATAATCTAGTAAATATAAATAAACCATTTTTATTGATTTTCAATTTCAATTATATAAATATCAGGAACATTTTTAATTATCCTAATATTTTGTTTCAATAAAATTTAAAATAAAGGTTTATTTCAATTATTATATGATGCTGTCAAATGGTTTTTAAGCTTATAATTTATCGCATATATTATATTTCGTTTATTTACTTAACTTTCATTAATTGCCATATGTAAATAATATTTTTTTTCAAAAGTATTTTTTACAAATTTATTTATTTAATTTTTATTATTTAAAAAGGTTGATATGTTTGTTGATAAATAACATATTATGAATAAGAGAATAGGCGATTTAAAAATTTTAAAATACACATTGCACATGTTTATTGTGATGTACATTCCATCTGGAAAAATAAAATCCCTTTATTTCAAATGCAACCCAAGTGTATTGATGAGTTTTATTTTGTATAATACTACTACCTGCTAGCCATTATGTTTGAAATGTTATTTCTTTTATAATATTTGATGGTTCAGTAAGCATATTATTACAATAGTTAATTGGAATCCATTTAAATTTTGACAATTGAATAAGCATTTTTAGAAAAGACATTGTATTTGGATAATTTTGATTTTTTTATACCAATTACTTTATAATACTACAACATACTATAATCTTATAGAACTGTTGAATTTACATTTATATATTCCTGATTATTTTGAAAAATATTTTATATTTTAAATATTAAATATAAGTAAAAATTATGAAACAATTTATCACCACTCCCAAAAATGATTTTTTTATTTAAATAGTTTTTATCGGGTGATTTAAAGGAAAAGATGTGAATTATATAATTAATATAAAGACATATTTAAAAATAATATTATAATGATTGATATAACATAATTAATTTTATTTGTGATTTCAGGATTATTATCTAAAACTTCAAATAAACAAATATATATCGACATAGAAATGTATAAAAGTTAACAATTAGTTATTTTAAAATAATTAATTTATGTTAAAATAGTACATATAAATGTACATTATTTAGTTATTTTATTAATACAAAACAGGTACAAAATATTGTTCTTATTCATATTGTCGATAACGTTCCTTTGTATTGTTATAAAATTAATTATATTATATAAATTACTCTAAATAATTACTCTTACTAAATTAAATTCAAATAATATTCGCATCAATTAAGGTAAATTAATAATATCGAACGAGAAAAAAATCCTTTCGTTCTTTGAAAGAAAAACAACAATTTTTGCACTCTTGTGTAAAAAAAAACTACATTACTTTTGTAGTTTTTTCCTTGACGTAATGTAAAATGGTTTATTTCATATAAATATAAAAACATATTTAATGTACATTTCAACTGAAGGTATATAAAGGAGCAAACAGAGTGTTAATAAAACGGTACAACTTGAATATTTTTCTATTTAATGATACGTACTGTATGGTAAACTGCACCTCAAAAAAAATATATTCAATAAACCATAGTAATATCAGTGTAATCATTATAAATATAACAGTAATGAAATATTTAATTATTTAAGCAATGAGCAGAATTTCCCTCAACAATTTTGCTTTTCACTTAAATGTGTTTGATTAGTAAAAAGGTATTACTACTAATAATAATAATAATAATATAAAACTCGAATGATTGAAAAAATTATAATATTATTATAATGTAAAATTTACAGGATTTTTTAAAAACGATCAAAGTAGAATATTATATTAATTATCAACGTTTAGACTTTGACTGATATTAATTGCTCTTTTTTTATAATTGAATAGTATTAATTATAAAAATGACGAGATTTATATAAATATTATTTTGCATTTTTTCAAAAATTATATGAAATATATTATTGTAGGAGAGTAATCAAATTATGAACTTAAAAATAATTGAGTTTCAATGAAAAAAATATACTTAATTTTTATCGATATAATTTTCTATGTGTTACTATAATTTGTTCCCTTCTTGGAAACTATATAAATTAATTTATAATCTACGAAGTTATAAGTTTCTAACGTATATATAGTTCCAACTAGTTTTTATTGGCACATTTATGTATATAATAAAATAATTCAATTATAAACGACGATATTATTTATCAGTTAGGTATTGAGAACCGAAATAGATTCATAGTTAAATTTTGTTCTGTGGTTTTCAACAGGGTGTTTCTAAATATCTCGAAGTGGTTTATTATCTAACAAAGTCATGGTTATTGTTGTTTTTAATTAAATTCACCAAAATGTACCTTAAATTAAAATTAATTTTTCTAAATTCTGTACTGATATCATATATAAATCAAATTAGTTTATTATAAATAGGTATGTCCAAAATCTAGAAATATATAATATTATAATATTATCAAGTATGTTACATTATCATTTGTTATATCATTGTAAAAATATGGAAACTCAATATTTTAAAATATATTCCTATACATTACCTTTATAATATTATATTTTCTACAAGAATAACGCATCGATATTAATTAATTATGCACCTACCACAATAGTATAATATTTTTTTCATTTTTTATTTAAATATTAAATCTTTTTATTGCCAAGATAAAAATGATTATACCTATAAAATAAGTTTATAGTATGAATAATATAACACGTATCATATTATATTTTTCGCTGATCGGATACTAAAACTGTTTACTAACATTCAGAAAAATAATCAATGATGATAATAAAAACACAAATAATATTCAACAATCAAAGGAGAATTTGTTCATATCATGTAAACCAATCCAATATTATTATTTAATTAATATATTATATTTTAAATACCTATATTAATATTTTTTTTTCTTTTTAATTCGATTTTTCTAAGTATGAATTTAATTCGTGAGTTTCAAAACCAATAGTTATAGTTTATGAAAAAAATCTAAATAAATTCGTACAACCAAAGTTTACTTTCATTATGTTTTTACTTACAGCATATGAGTATGCATTATCCCATTCAAAAGTGCTTCTATGCGGATCTATCGATTTTTCATAATGAAATACAACAATTCATTTTATATATACGCATGTACGGTGTACACTGTACGCCATAGAAGATTGATTCATGCCTATTCTTTATAAACGAATAAAGTATAGGTACTACTTTTCTTTTGATAAAGTTATTTAAAATACAAAAATAAAATCAATTGTATAACTTAGATTATACAACAAAACAGTTGCCGATTAATAATTTAAAATATCAGATTTTAACAATAATTAAAAAATAGATGATAATTTAGAATTTATCATTACATTTTTCATCATACATTTGTAACGATATGATGTTGAATATATTTATATTATATATAAATATATATTATATATATATATTTATATTTTATGTATACCCGATAAAATTCAGAGTTTAACAATTTATAATTAAAGTACATAATAGTATTTTAAAGGTTAGAAGTATTAGACTCAGATAGTATGAATTGTAAAAATTAAAAACCAAAAAGAAATCTACATATAATTTACTTATTAAAAAGTTGGATAATAAGTAAATTTTGTCTTAGTAACGTGATCCTTAAAATGTTTGTTAACATATTTGACCAGAAAAAAAGTGTTTTATTAATGCATTAAAAGATAATAACCGCATTAAATCATACTTTAGCCAATAGCCATACATATTTTTTGTTATCCAAAACTCTGTGTAAGCACAAAGGTACTAAATTTCAATTAGCTCACAAAACATTTGGATCCAATTTACGACAATGATAATAATGTATTATTTTGTTATTAATTTAAAATTCCTTCATTCTTTACATACCTCTTGTAGGTACACTATATACTATATTATAATATCTCATAATATAACCAATTGTTATTATTATTTATTTTATAACTTTAGATAGTATTAATTAATAATATTATAATTAGATTATATTATACCAACTATAAGTAACATATTAGCTAGTTTTAAGCAACTATTGCTATTCTGGAAAATATTTCAAAACAGCTAATTAAAAAATGGCTTAAGCACATCGTAAAATTATAAATTTAAACTATGTTTTTAATAAACACTATTTATATTATATGCGAAACGGTGAAAAATTTAACCAATAATATTTTCTCTGATGTCTTTAATTTGTATGTAATATGTTTTCCTTAACCCATATCAAATATTTAATTACATTGAATTATAAATTTATTTATATTAAACTCCAAAGAAAATCATTATTTAAATCAAATGTAGTAAAAATAAATAAAATAAATCCCTTGTTAAAATGTAATAAGTTCGTGAGGTAAAAGAAATATTATAATATTGTAACTTAAAAGCTAATCTAAACGGTCGTTTCTTGCGTGTATCAATAGTGATTGGATTGACATCAAAATAAATATCTACGGACTGAGCAATAAAACCATGAACCCTCTATTTTATAAACGATATGAAACCCAAAGAGCCTCCAAGAGAAAGAGTATATACGGGCGTCACCTAAAGAAAAAGTTATTAGATTTACATAAAGTTTCCGGTTGAGTAAAGGTAAAAGTATTTACATTATCAGCAGCAGTATTGCCATTTGCCTACTTCATCTTGAAATATCATTTTTGGTGACAACTGAGACGAAACGTCTGACGGTTTTTAAACAGTCTCGAAAGTTCAAAACTGAGTCAGGTTGTAACGAGATCACAAATAGATTAACATTCGGCGGGAAAGTATGTATTTAGTTAAATAACCAAAATGAAAATTGTATTTTATATCCATTTATATATTATATACATTTAATTTCATTTGGAATAATCTTACGTATCTGATTTATAAACTAAATTGAACATCTATTATTATGGGTAAATATGCTATGAATAAAGTGACTATAATCAAATAATTCTTATTTGTATAAAAAATGTCCACAATTTGTTATGCCTAATATCCTATTTCTACATTTTATTAGTTTTCTGATACATATTTCATAAGTGACGAAATATCCTCTTTATCATTGATAAAAAATTTGATCTAGTAATATTTTTAAATTAATTTTTTTCATGAGGACTTTTCCTTTGAATTGGTACCCGACAAGAGGATCATGATCATGACATTAGAAAAAGGTACATGCAATCTTTAACAAGTAAGCGGTTTGATTACGTTTGAAAATAGATTGAAAACGTCCTAAAAGTGTAGAGAAATGAAAAATACTTTTTATTTAATTTATTATCATATATTTGTGTTATTCATTCATTTTTACAATATATATAAACATGGTACAATAGATACAATCAAGAAAATTAATATATTAACATTAATTGTTACACAAAAAAGTAAAATATGACTGTATAATGTTCTCATTATAACTCGCCTTTTAATTAATTCGTGAAGAATATTATTTATTTTAAACCTTCGATATTGTTACTTATTAGTATTATTAATTTTCGAAACGATGCTGTTGAATATTATTTGGCTAAATATATTATAAAATTATTGATTTTAATAAATATCCAAATTTAATGATTAAACTGTTATATTTTTTTTTTATTTATTTATTTTTTTTTGTGTTAAACCTACTTGAAATCACTTAAATTTTTTAAATAATAACCAAATTGACTATACTAAAGAACTCCCTACTAAAAATTCAATATAAATCGTAGTTTATAAACTCATTAAACTATAATGAAGTATTTTGTTAAAGTTTTAAAGTGAAATACTTTGTCTTGTATTTATTGTGTATATATCTACTTTATAATAATTTATAATAATATGTAAAGGTACCAAATTCTGTTTAAACTAAAAAAGAAACACATTATTTATAATAGTTTTGTATACGTAAATTATACAAGATACAATTTTAAACTAAATACGATAGAAATTATTTTTATTATTGGTACTTTAAAGTTTAAACATTAGAAAAACCATTCGATCTTATAGCTATATATTTAATAATTAATGTCTATACGATAATAATAAAAAAATACAATTTAAATGCAAAGACATTTAAATTAACGATTTGATTTTACCTATTTAGTAAAATGTAAAACGGTGTTCGAAAATCTAGTTGACTTTATCAACGTAAGAACATTTAATAAGACGTAACATATTCAACATAGCCTTATATAACTAATATTTAGATTTTAGAGCCAGAATTTAAAGTCTCTAAAAAAATTGATAAAAAATATCCTAAAAAGTTCATTTTAACCACAATAATTTCCATCAGAAATGTCCCAATTTTTATACAGAAAAATGTATTTTAACTTTTTTATTAGGTATAAAAAATATATATAGTTTTTTTAATTTATTTAGTACAAATAAAAATTAAAAACTTATTAAAATAAGATTGACATTTGAAACAAATTAAAAATACACACAACCAATCAATTTGAAATATTTTTTAAAGTGATAATAGTTTAAAGTACTTATATAATTTAACTCTGATATCATTTATATATTCTGATATCATTTATTTATATATATTGATGCACTAAAAATTAATAAAATGACCTAAAATTCTAAAAGAAGTTTAAAATAAAAGTTTTTACATAAATCATTACACAAATCAAACACATATTTTAAATTTAAATCTTGGAATGTATTCTAGAGTATATATATAAAAAAATGCAATTTGCATTAAACTCCAAGCTCTAATAATGATTAACATTCATTTTAAATATTTTTCATTTTTATGTTTTTTTTATTTTTCATATGTATGTTTTATTTCATATTGTTTCAAACATTTAACTTTGGAATATACAAAGTCTAGTAGATACGTACTTATATTTTAATATAATATATTTCAATGCAAAGAAATTAGTTAATTTCAAATAGACTTATCGTATATTCTTATTATTATTATAATATAAAATCAAACGACATATTTTATATTAAGAATGTAACATTAATTTGCAAATAACACTATTGTATTTCTCATTGTTTTGTTCTCCTAAAAGCTATCAAAACTTCCGGTTTTATTTTCTAAATGCAGAACTTTATAATTACCTATTTATTTTTCTTACATAAATCCGTTTCTATATTTCAGTCACTATATTTTTAGCATTTTTATTCACATAAAACTTTTGTACGCTGGAGATTGCACTATGCCTTATTATTATTTTCATCCAAATTTCAATCAAGGTAATGGTATAGGAATCTTAAGAAATATTTAAAAACAATTTTATTGCCAAATAAAAATGGTTTTTAAACAAAAAATCCTCCTCAAGTCTTCAATAGTACTTAAAACGAATGGCATGCAAAACTACGATTACCTACCTACTCAAACAATGACTTTTACATTTATATTTTATAATATTATTGCATTGTTATATTACCATTTTCCATAAAAAATAGTCATCAAGAAAAAAATGGGTCAAATTTAATATGGTATATTAATTAATTATTATTTATTTCATATATTTTCTACGAGTACTTTTCCACATCAACAAAACATTACGTGTGGTAAAATTTTGGAAGGCATTGGTTGATTTTTTGGCTAAATATAGAGCTTTGAATTTTTCCAAAAATATTAAATATTATCTGCAATTTGTGGTTTAACGATATGGAATTTTTATAGAAGCCTACTCATATATTATTTAATCTATTTACAAAATATTTTGAAAATCGTGACTGGCATGAAATGATAATTTCTTGAATTTTGATCGTAGGTACTTGAAATTTATTTTGAATATTTACATACGTAATTTACACTTGTGGTACAATTTTGGAATGGATTACCAGTATAATATATTTTAATATGTTGAGATTCGTTCAGAATCATATTTTCTAATGCAATATCATTGCATTCAAATCCAAATAATTATAATAAACCATCTCTGAGTACGAAGAGACGAAGGAGGAACGTCCTAAATGGACCTTCCCGCTTTTTTTAATAATATTAACCTAAATGCATATAGGTAAACTAAATATTAATTTTAACGTAAACTAGTTCATTTCCCAATTATTTCTCATTTATTAATATTAGTAGGAATACAAAGATACTTATTAATTTATTACAGTCTGTAAAAATTACAAAGTTAAAGTAATATCAATCAATATAGGTACAAATATTACTATTTTATATTTTCTGAATTAATAATAATATAATAATAATAAACTCGTTTTTCATATTTTTCAATAATATAATATTATATTATTTCCAATTACAAAGTTATATTTTAATGTCTGTAGAATTTGAAGAAGTTCTTAACGGGTAACGACCATTTTAAATTAAAAAAAAAACTTAAAAAAACTTTTTTGAAAACTCTGAGGAAATTTTAAACTTATTTTAAATGAATTCGAATAACTTTATTGAGATGTTATATCAATATTTGGCAATTAAATTGATTTAAACTTTTTACCGTGAAATGAACGAAATGATGATCAAGTTATTTTAAAAGCAATTTTACAAGTTTATGCAATCATTTCTCAAACAATTAACCCAAAGTTTAAAGTTATAATTATATTAAATTAATTTACAAGAAAAAACGATTATAGTTTTTGCTTATAATAGCTGCGTTACATTTTATGTTGGTTAGTTGGGCTATTTGTTCATTAATTAATGTTTAAAAAGTTATTAATTTCTTTTTATAATATGATGACAGGTACATTTCATTTAAATATATTTAAACTTAAATAACTTGAATTGTCTATTAATATTAGATATTAAATTATTATCATTTCCATACATGATACATGAACGCCACCTAGTGATGTTCCCACAAATGTGGATGGTGTTATGTATTGTAGCGATCTCTCTCGGAATATTCAAACTCGTACTTACTTGAACAGAGTATAAAGATGGCGTTGGTTATTTATAGAATTATCTTATAACACCCAAAATTATTATATTATTATTAATTGTAAACAAATCAATTTAATAATACCTACTTTAATCAATTCGTTGAGAATTTGGAAATTATAAATTTTGGAACATTACTAAAATTAGTTATTACTATTTAATACAAATTTTACAAATTTCCAAAATATAAGTTACGATGTATATTTAAACAAAATAAATATTTTTAATCAATAATTATTGTAATTGTACTGTACTGTATGTGAAGTTAGCCCCCTTAATTTGTCCGATCGAATCCATACTTTAACCAATATGTATCTATTAACAATATGTAACGAAAGTTTTATAATTTGCCAATTCATGTTTTAACTACTAACAAAATTTAAGTTGAAGACCGTATTTAATCCACAAATAGTTAATATATTTAATCATATTTAATATTATATCACATAAATCTGATCTATTGTAAATTTAATACAAATACCAGCATTCAGTATTTCAGTGATTTTACTTTTCCATCATAAATAGGGTATGATTATGACTACCATAAGTTATTAATTTATATTAGCCCACTAAAATCAAAATGTACTAATGTATTGTAAACCAAAATTTTACAATTTTATGAAATGTTTCACCTAATTATAATAAATAATAATAAAAATAATAAATAATAATAAAAATAAAAATAATAATAATTTTAATAAACTTTTCGGTTGTTATTTTCCATTTTTTATTAAAAGAGATAGGTATGTTCATCTGTTGCAATGAAAGACATAAATTATCTTATACAATGAAATAAATGTTCTATAACTTTCTCATCTCAAGTGTTTAAAAGTAATAATAATTTAATACAATTAAATTGTACTATGAATGGTATATTATACGTAAAAAACCTATCGTAGATGAAAAATCACCGAATATGTATATAAATGTATGACTGTATTTTGAACTATATATTATTAATTAATTGGACATTTTGTAGTACCATTATAATGGAATTGATTTTAATTAATTATAAAATCAAAACTATTTGTAGGCAAATTTAGCGTTTGTTTCATTAAACTAAATAAAGACTATTATTGATTATTTCACTAATTCATGAGTTACGAATTTTAATTTTAAAAATCACTAAATCTTAAAATGTTAACAACATTAACAATTAATATATTTAATAATTAAATTGTGAATCAATCATATACAACTAAATTGATATATTTATACTTTCTAGCATACATAGTTGTAGTATATACACTTTCCTTTTTTTTTAACTTCTCATCGAATTCTCTTTCTTAGTATTAGTTGAATGCCATCAGATAATTCAGTTTCAGTATTTTTAAAATGCAATAAAACATGTTTAGAATTTGTTATTGGCATTATGAACTAGAATTGGGGCTTAAGATTTTTAAAAATACCAAAAATATATCATATAATTTATTATTTAATGTTAAACATTAATGGATTTTGTACTTTAAAAATAGGAAATTAATTATTATTTTATGAATATAAATACATTAGCAAATAAAATACCAATTTTCGAATGTACCTGTTTTCGGATTAAAGGTACTCTATGCATTTGCTATGTTAATTTCAGAAAAAAATATATGTCCTGAACCAATTTCTTTTTTGGGGCTTAAAGTTTAATTATAATTTATTATTTTAGAAGTCCTAAGTCAATGATAAATATTTTATAAAAACTTGCTCAATTTTGTTTAAGCTAAAAGTTTCAAAAACAATTTAATCATTTAATGATTAATGTAAATAAATACATTTTTGTTTTAAATTAACATATTTTAGATATAACAGCGTCTGTAAGTTAGCATATTGTGAATTTACTTTTATTTTCTAAGTAAAAAACTTATGTTCAGTATTAATCACTTATTTTATATTTCATAAATATATAGCGTGAGCATGACAAAAATGAAAACGAATTCATAGTGTTTACACTAGGTTTATCAAACAAAATAAACAAAATAAAGTCCTATTTGATTTATCGAATTTTTCTTTATTAAAGTTAAATAAATAAAGAACCATACAAAAATAATTATAAGTAATAACAATGCTAAATATTAACAAAAAAAAAGTGGATGTAAGAGGTTATCTATATAATCATTTCCTTAAAACTACGATGTAAATTTAAAATTTAAAATACTATCTATTTAATTTTACATAAAAGAAATCTCTTTGCCATTTTCTTTTAAATCATTGATGAGGGTTGTCTGGAAAATGGCTGCGAGGTATTTAAAAGTTTAAATTAAAGGTTTAAGTGAAGGCCAAATTTAGCATGGAAATATGGAATGTTTGATATAAGAATTTATCTAACGGTCAAATCCACAAACGAAATTCGGAAAATAATGTCACTAATATACTTTGGGGATTTGTTGATAATCGTTCTTAAACTTATGAATTAGAGTGATGAATAATTTATTAGATAATTGAAATAGCACTGCATCAGATTCGGATGCTGTACTGTCATAATGAGATGAGTAAAACTTTGTAAAAACGAAGTATTTTATTATTCTATTTTTTACGATAGGTATACATAATATCGTATTAAACTAAATAATTATTTAGATATCAAAATTAAAAGTTTTCAACTCCCTAGAAAAATTGATTTATGTAAATCAATTAAATTAACTGATTAGTATTATTTAATATATTTCTCATTTTATTGTTCTATGGATAATATGTTTTCGTCTGAAATAAAAATTGTACTTTGTATAATTGAAAAGTAAATTAATCATAAAAATAACATATTATTTGGGTTATATTTGGTGTATTTCAATAAATAATGTCATTGCCAAACGAAGATATGCTATAAATATTGTACAAGATATTCAGGATGAATGTGTCTGAGTATTTCAACTGGAAAATAAGAGAGAATCACATATAATAATAACGTATATATATATTGAAAATATAATACATAGAATTTCCTGAGAGACGTATATTATTATTTTCGATACTCGTAGCTCTAATACTTTTTTTTTTCAACGTTCTAACAATGTGTACACCTCGGAATTCCGCAACCGCGCGTTGTTATTTGTATTACGTGACTCGCATTCCAGTAAACAAAATTGAGTTTTATAACTAGTAATAAAGGCTAAGACGTCTATTAAAAAAATAATAATAATAAACGTGTTAATTGATATAATATGCTAAGGAAATCAAATAATAATATTATTGTATCAAAATGTATGTCGAATAAAATAATTTAAAAAATTACACTTCCTGGTATTTTAAATACAAATATTATTTTGTCGTGAAATGTGAATTTTCACTAAATAACTTATTTAAAATCGATTTTAGAATACAAATGAGAGTTTATTGTATTGAAATAAAAGTTATGAAAGTGATAATATTCAATAGAAATTATTGTTTCAGTAAAGAATATATTTTTTCAATCCAAAAATCTATAAAACACTGATTTCTATAACATAAAATAAATAAGTAAATAACGATTTTGATTTACAGCTTTGTTGTACTTATTGTATTTAGAATAAAGTCTAGTGCGTATAAAAATGAACCAGGATGTTGTAGTTTTATGTGTTTTAAAACCTCATTTAAAATATACATTATTTTTATGTCATAATTAATAATTTAAACCGTAGTCTAATGTGAATATTTTTCATACCTACCGAATTATTTAAAATCATTATAAAATTTAAAGTTACAACAATTAATTATTTTAACGTTCTAAATAATTTTAATTACACTGTTATATGTGCAATGTGCATATTATATTATTCGTTTTTATTA
The DNA here is from genome assembly GCA_013282895.1 of Eriosoma lanigerum. Lineage (NCBI taxonomy): Eukaryota > Metazoa > Arthropoda > Insecta > Hemiptera > Aphididae > Eriosoma > Eriosoma lanigerum. The sequence goes on from CM023358.1 coordinate 32,909,327, forward strand.
ATAATGTGGTTATTTAAATTCAAATAAATTTTTTTGCTGTCATTCAAATTTTTAATTATTATTTTAATAATATGTATTATTAACTGTTAAACTGTAATTATTTTTCAATTGAAAACAAATATAAAAAAAAAAATTATATGAGTAACATTTATCTAGAACTTTTATAGAGAAAAAAAAATATGTAATATGTAATAAAATTAATAATCCAATGATTACATGTTTTAACCATGATCCGGAATTCAACTTCAATTATTTGGTATATTATAATAGTGATATAAAAAATGTCAGTGACATACATCAATAAAATCAATGCCTGAACATTACTATATTGTATACTATGCAATGATGTTGCGAATTCAATTAATTAATACTATTAAATTTAATTATTCATAAACCAGAGGATACTACATTCAAATTTCAATTCGTCAATCTAACGAGAAATATAAAAAAATCGTAGTCATGTGGAAGTTAAATTATTTCAACTGATATAAACTTACATTTTGGACATTTAATACTAAAATAACTTAAACACTTAAGTGTTATTGCTAAATTTGAATAAAAATGGAATTATTCTTATGTTCTTTCTTGGGCGTTTTGTAAAATTGCATCTGACAATAGACGTATAACTTTTAATGAAAATATGAAAAACAAAAATTTCATTTTTAGATAACATTGTACAAAAATAACAAGAGAGAACTTCGAACACTTATGTTTATTTGATTATTGAAATATATTCTATTTAAACTGTAATCATAGCGTAAACGACACACTTAAGTTATAAGTGCTTGTGATTTCTCTATAATATTTTCTATTAAATAGACGACGACAGTATTATAGTTCAATATGAAGGAATTAGTGTAACGACCTCTAAACAAAAATATTAAAATTCTTTAAAATTATAAGTACTAATATTGCCTATATAATGCGCCGTCTTACAATGACGAACGCAGTAAAACTTTTATTAAAAAATACAAAGTCACAAAATGTTTTAATTTTAATTGTAAATAATAACAAAGGAAAAACAAATTTTTTACTGCAATCGGTACTAAAAGGATTTGTTGTTTTTCATCTAAAAAGAAAATTTATAAAATTAAAAACCATGCATAACAAATTATTTGGAAATTTATAATTAATTAAAAACTCGTACCCTTGTGCCCGTGTTAATTTTAATATATCTTCATGAAATTAATTTTGATGTATTTTGTGTTTAGAAACTAAATAAATATATTTCCAATCAAGATTTAACAATACCAATAGGTCTAAACTTTAAATTTAATTTATCACTTTCAACATTTTTTTCTCATGATAAAAAAATAATAATATAATAATAACAATTATTCATATAATATATTATATTTGATTAATTTACAAATAAAGAGTAAGTCATTATTTTTAAGGTTATAATTAAAGATTTTCATTTAAGTTATATTCAACTAAAGATTAAATTTCTCAAAAGTTAAATGTATCTATATTAAACTAAAATATATAATCAAATGTATATTATATAGTGCTGTATTATCTGTTTAATTTAAAATGTATCGATTAATATTTACTATAAATTTTGGCATTTTGAGTAGAGAAATAATTAGTTTACTTAGCTTTAAATTATCAATGGCGAATAATATTTAGTGCGATATTGAGATGAACTATAGTAAAATTGTAATAACAATTATTGAATTCTAACAAGAACTAACTGTTGGTCGACGATAATAATTACAATTTAACGATTGTTTTATATAAATAATTCGTGAATTTCTTTATTTCTTTTTATAATATAATACGATAAAATTGTTAACGCCTTTCTTATACGTTTTTCGTAAACCGGGTACGACAACACATTATATTACAAAACCTAAAATAACTATATTTACATATTTAAGTACCTAACTAATTATTGGTTCTTTTTTTAAATTTTTTTTTATTACGTTTCGTATTTTAATTGGTCGTTTTTCTTGTTTAGTTTGCTTCCCCTCGCGAACGTTCTTCGCGGGTGCGAGTGCGACGCCACCGGGCGGGTTAGGCGCCAGTGAATTGTACATTATAGATTTGCGTGTCGAAGCCAACAAAAATCGCCGGACGGTTTAAACGCACACGCTAGTCCCCCGACACTACATTTTCGTCCCCTGTGACACGCGGTCTGGTCGTCATTTTCGGTCTTGATTTTTTTTTTTTTTTTTTTTTCATATAATAATTTTAGGAGAATAATTAAATAAAACGCGAAATACGGAAAACGATACGATATATAAGTCGCGAAATTTGTGCGTAAATCCACGTGTCCGTTACTGCAATGTGTTTCTATAATAATATCGTGTAAATTTTCGAGTATGGCCAACAAAAACAAAATGAAACGCGGTACTTAAAAAAAAACAATAATTATAATATTACCAACTACAACTTTGGTCGGCTGTGTGTATAACATTTATTATTCTGTAAGTAAATCGATCGCGTTTACAATAATTATATTATTTAATGTGATTTTTTTTATGTTTTTATAACAATAATTTTGCTATATTGATCGCGCAGTTTGCATTTAGACAATAATAATACATACTTCGTTGCTATCGTTTTGACTCGTGATAACGGTAACTGATAACAGAGCAAAAGTTTATCAAAACGATACTTCAACACGGATAGGTTTTAAACTTGTATCACTGTACTCAGATAATATCGATTACATTGTACCCACATAATTTTAAGTATAATAAAATGCACAGTTAATAGTATTTAGTTGTTGTTTGTATTCTAATACAGATCGATTGTAATTTTATCGATTCATTTATAGTCAGAAACGTAGTATAATATGTTCGTAGAATAATTTTATTATTTGATAAAACAGACAAATATAAATACACCAAAATAAAGGCAATGATATCAGTAAAATATTATATGCGAATAATGATTGTAAAATAATTGTATTTTAACATAATAGATATATACTTAGGTTACGTTATTAAATATGATTACTGAAATATATATTTTTGATAATTAAAATTTGGATTTGAAATTTAAATTTAAATATTTATATCCCAACTACTATTAATTAATTCAAAAGAAATTAAAAATGTTCAACTAGTACAGCTGATATTAAAAATTAACTATAAAAATTAAAAATATATGATTGAATTACGGCTATGAAAGAAATTAATAATTTAGGTTCTCGTAGTGATTAAAGATAATGTTTCATAAATTAAAATATTTGATATGTTGGTTTCTTTTAAATTAAAGCTCGTACAATAATTTATAAACAATTTTCAAATAAATATTAATTTGTAATAATTTACTTATTTATGATAATAAAATATTAGCGTTTAAACAATTATTACATATTTCATTGAAATATTTTCTAAAAAAAATGAATAAACTATTACAATTATCTTCATAAAAAGTTCTCGTTATTAAACTTAATTACTTTAAAAATATTAACTAAAATAGATAGAATAATAAGAAAAATGTCATTAGAATTCTTTGTTTTTATAATCCTTATATTATGTTTTATGAAAACAATTCAATTTCAATTATTGGTTTTCTAAAGTACAATTTACTAATTGATAATTATTTAAGATATTCTTATTAATATTATGAAGTTATTACAAATATATGTTTAAAGATTTATCCCTGAACTTTAAGAATATCGGTTATATAAATAAAACTTACACTTAATAGATAATCAATACTTGACCTTGACTGCAATAAAAATAAAAATAAAAAACTATTATGACATACTTTTTTAAGGATAATCATAATAAATTATAAAAAAAAAAAAAAAATGTAGCATATTATTTTAATATGTATATTAAATGAATGTTTGTGTTATACTAAACAAAGTTGATGTCCTTAGTTAAATATTTATAATGTATAAACTATAATATAATCCCCGATACTATATATTAAAGAAGTGTATTATATTTCTCATTATTTTTATTGCAATATAAAATATAAATTTGACATTAATATTTAATAAAAGTAATTCACTTATTCAGAAGAATATATTTTAATGTAATATAATATTATTTAAATGTATAACTGAGTGATATAACACGGAGAACAATATTTGTTTTCTATTAGCTTGTATTTATTTAACATTTTATTCATTTTATCTCTGAGTTAGTAAGCAAAGAATTAAACAGAAGACATAATAAATTACAAATTTATAAACGTATTATCGTTTTTCATAATATGAATTAATTTCTACTTAAGTTAAAAATACTTCATATTATCTAAAAATTAATAACGATTATCAAATAGTTCATACATAATTTAAGCACGATAGATACAATATTATTATTTTATTTTTAGACAAATGCGTATGTAACTACCTGTATTTGTATGTAATTAAGGTGATTGACGTGAATATATATTTTTTTTTCACGAGTGCGTTATACATTTACTTTTTTTTTTAAATTACGAGACTCTTTCCTTAAGTTTTTCACGATTCATCATAGAATGACATACGTACTATGATAAATCATGTACGGATACGATATATTTCCATTACGCTAATAATATTCCGCCATTAGGTTTTTTAACCTTTTATATACTTCTAAAGTTCAATGGGTTCCAAAACCACCTATTGAAATTAAGGTGAATACGATGTGAACATTGTAAAATCAATGGAAACTTTCATGTACGATTTTTGATGTAGATATTTGGCTTGTAATATGATTATAATGAAAAGATATATAAACGAAAATCTTAACGACAAAAGTAACGAACATTATAAAAATTAACCTTTAAATGCAAAATATATTACAAGTATATTATGTATTGTCTCACACCTAAATTCAAATGACAATGTTCAAAAATATTATTTGAGTTTAAATATTCGGTTAAGTGTTTTGTAAATTAACTAACAATAACACTGGGTTTGATTCTCTTGTTAAATTTTCAATTATTGTTTTATGGAATATAATATTATATTTATCAAATATAAATATTGTATTGTGTAGTACAAGGTATTTTATATTATAGTCTGGATATTTTGACGTTAAATTATATTAATACGTCGATATAGTTTTAAATTAAATAATCTATTATCTGCTATACGACACAATGTTTACTCAAAAATCACAACGGTATATTATATTATACGAATATACGTTCATTTATTTTATTATAACATAAAAAAAACTCTCAATAGTATTATGTACAACGAGTTATTATAATGATATACGAGAATATAATATTTTTCTATCGAGTCTAATAATACAATATGTACATTAATATTTTACGACGATTCTCTTAAAAGTAAAGTATAAAATGTTATTTCTGATCATAAAGAAATTCATGTATAAATTATTAGTTTTACATCCTTTTTATCCCTTTCAACGACATGCTATGTTACTTAGCTGGCACCAAACACATGTCGAATGTTCGAAGATGGTTGTTGGTTAACTAGATCATGCCGTTTTAGTGAATCAAACGATTCATTACTCCATAATTCGGACGTTATTATCACACGAAATAATTTTGTAACTATTCGGAAGTCGAACCTGGATATTACTAGCTGAAATTCATAAAAATAGATTATCTATAAAAAAGAAAAAAACACTACATAAATATTAATAAATTAGTTTATTGTATATATTCAACACGTTATAATATATATTTTTTTTTTACGAATTTTGTCGATTTCTATAACTTAACTTATATTATTGTGTCCAATAAAACTACTGTCGAATTACTCTCAAAGCGATATATTGAATTAATTTTTTTTAGAACAAAAACTTTTTTTTTATAATCTTGTAAATTTTATTTACTCATTGTCTACATTATTTCGTATATCCTATTAAATAATATTGACAAATTATTTTCATTTACGTAACGATTCGTTTTCACTAATGTATACCTATAAGTTCGTAAAACATTTTCGGGCCATCGGGTTTAAGCGGCAACTGTCTGTATTCTTAATGACGTGCAAAGCTACTCAATTGTTTGCAGTGACAAACGGCAACAGAGAAACAAGATGACCGGGTTTTACTGAGGACGGACTAAGTATAAGTTTGTGGGATAGCACCGAACAGACACTATTTTAGTGTTTATCATCGGTCCGCGTCAGTGTGGACAAGATCAAGAAACCGAGCTGGGTTGATTTATGACTGCGATGTTACGAGAACGCAGGGGCAAAGGGATGGTACCCAATCGTGTTTTAACTGAAGTAAACGAGAACGATGACCGTATAATATTTCGAAAACCATTCGTATAACGTAGAAATGAAAAATCGCCGTTCCGTTTGAATGTTAATCTGCCGAATGATGTTTGGAGGTAAAACTTAACAGTTACCCGAATGCTAATGCGAACAATAATCGTCAATATTGTAGCGACTTAACGATGAAAAGTATAATGGACTGTCTCGAATTGTTATTGATGCGGATGGCATGTAGAACTCAAAAAGTGAGAATGTCGATTGTGGACGTTCCTACTTCGTCCCTTCGGTCCTCAGTGAAATTAATGATTTATTATACTTAAGATTTGAATGCAATGATATTGCATTAGGAATACAATTCTGAGCTGAACTCAATTTACTATACTAATAATTTATTCCAAAATTTTACCTCACTTGTATACTACCTATGTTAATACTCAAAAAAATTGTCAAGTCCCTACGATCAAAACTCAATTAGTTATCACGAAATTAAAAAAATTTAAATAACAAAAATCGTAATTTTGCCGATTTTTCGCCATTTTTTGGTAGATTTTTTTCTCCTAAGGTAAAACTTTTGAGAAATTTGAAAAATGAGCCAAATAAAGTACCAACAAGACGCAATTTGCTACCGAAAGAATACTCGATTTGTGGTAATCAGACCATTATTTCTACCCGAAAAAATGTTTTGATGCATAAAAAAAAAATCTTTGTAAAACCAATACATTCTTCGCTTCACTCAAAATCTAAAATGTTGACGTTCCGATGAATAATAATGAAGATAGTATCAGCGTATTAGTATCATAAAATTGAAACGTAAAATGTTTTATCGTTGGAACGGATTTACAGAAAATAAATCGGATATCAGAATATAATCGTAAACCGGCTGCATTAGCTGCATTATATTATTATAACAGTGCTGTTCGACACACTGAAGTAAAAAAATTATCGTTATCGTCAACTTATTGCGAAATAATTTTCGACAACGTCAACGATATGAATCCATTATATTCGGTCTTTGACACTAGTTATTATTGGATGTGGTAAACACTATAATGACGCCAGTGTACAACTGTTGTGTGGATCGATAAGTGGTTGAAATTGCGTGACCGTGTTTTGAAAATATTTTAGACACAGAATGGCGCACAATGGTTCGGGTAGCTTTGGTATCCAAGTGTGTTTTACAACACTGACGGAAAATGTGAAAAATAAATCAAAACGCTCCAGGACCGAGTGCGGTATCTTTTTATCACGTTAAAAATCGTGTGTAAAATGGTAAAAAATTATTACTGTTGACCTCTGTCCCTTAAATCCGTGAAACCATCGTACGATATTAATAATATTCTATTACCTTTTGTCAAAATCAACAATAAACAATAGTACACGTTCTATTGGACGTAAAACTTTTATAATTCAGCTGTATTGTAAAACAGACGCAATAGCTTATATAAATATGAAAGTTTATTCTATAAATATACTATAAATTAATTATTTATTCTTATATTCCACTATTGAGGTCATATAATATATATAGTGTAAAACAAATAATCATTATCACAATCTGACAATATTAAATTAAAATATTTTAATAATAATTAGCGAAATCGTTGTCTATATATATATATATATTATTTATTAAATAAAAGATAATTAAAAATATAAATTGTTAATAATTGATAGTAATTACCCAAATTAATTTGAAAATAAAAAGTATTTTAAATTAAATGTATTCACTTTAATTAGTTAAATAACTTTTAACTTCTAAATAATATGTTAAGTAATATAATCTATAACATCGATAATTAAAATATGCTTAAAATTGATTAAATATAGATATTAGAACCCATTAAGCTATTTTTGTAACTCGCTAACTAATTATACTAAATTATTATTTCATTATTCGAGTGTACTTAATTAAATTATTAACACCAAGTCATTTATGGTACTAATTGTTATTTATTACATATTAAATATGGTCATATAAGTACACTTACTATAAGTAATTTTAATCCACTCTAATAAAATGATATATTATATTAAATTATAAAATTGTATTAATTAGATAAAATCCTATATTTAGACTATGAATAAATGTCGAATGCGTAAACATAACTTATCTAAAAAGTTTGAACAAATATTATACTGTTTTTAATCTCGTAACATCTCTGAAGATAATAGTTAATAACTTAATTATATAAAATGAATTCGTTTTTCTAAATTATAATATGTAGGAATTGAGAGTTTAAGAATTTTGAATGAAAATTTTAAAACACTGGTATTCAAATAATATTGATATTTAAATATTGACTGTTAGCAAGTTTTAATAATATGTACTTATTGATTTTTCAAGTAAAACATTGAATCCAAATAGTTTATAATATAGGTAATTTAAATACGTATAAAAAACATTTTTTTTATTATATTTTATGAGAATATGAGATGAATAATAATAATAATACGTAATTTTCTCGCCAGCAGTCATTAAACACGAAATAGTGTAGTATACAAAAGCACACATAAATAAAACTTCAGAGGGGGGAGGGGCTAAAAAAATGTTTTTTTTAGAAAAAAAAATCACTATTTATATAAAATGTGTACAATTATAATGCATATTATACAGTTTTATGTAGTACCATTGTATAATAATATTATTATTATTATTTTACATAGTACATATTAAATTATTATATTTTTATATATACATATTATTCCTTAATCCTAATAATTATGAAACGATATTATGATTTTGCTATTTAATTTTTAAATACATATCAATCTAAAATCCAAGGGAGGAGTTCTTTCTCCCCTGCCCCTTCCTTTGGGCGACTATAGTAGTATATATTATAATGTGTATCAATACGAAATGTATTATTACTTATGCTTCATAAACGAGGTAAAACAATAATAGGTTATAACAACTACGTTTTTTTTAAAACTTTCGACTATAATTTTATTTTAAAATGCATAATTTCATATAATGACGATAAGTATACAATATTTAAAATGCAAACTGTGCGAGTAAAATGTTAACTTTTAATTACATTAAAAGTTTTTCTCTGATAATAGTATCTCATATTTCATAGAACTAACCTAACAATCATACTATATCACGTCATAATAATAACCCCTAAATAAAATTAGTGTTTTGTTATTCTCACAGCGTTAAACATGTCAGCCAATACTAATGGGAAAAGATCGAAATCTCAAGGAGCTACACCATTAATATTGTCCCCAGCTGATATCGAAGTTGAAGGTAAACAAAAATAATAATTCAGCTCTGTTGCTTTTAAAAATAACACGTCATTTACCAGTATATATTTAACATTCTTTATAATAATAATAATAATAATAATAACAATAATAATGATATAATAAGCAAATGCTTTGTACGCTTTTAACATAATTTAAATAATAATTATTATTGTATGAATAATATACTCCATACAGCTAAACACATACTGATTTTGAAAGCCTAAATTTTATATTATATTTTGGACAAAAGATATTTAAACTGATGCTGATATTTGAATTATTTTTTACTTTAAATACCTATAGTTATTATAAGCGATAATAATATAATAAAAATTTATTTTTTTCGTCGGAATCGATTATTGTTGTATCTACACGAGGAGGTTATAAATTAATTTAAACATTATGTTTATTTTTTTTTAACTCATCATTATTATAACATAATTATATTCAAGATTCTATTCTAATTTATGTTAATCAATAGTTCTATAAAAACGGTTCCGTCATATTATACTGTTTAATTAGATAAAATATGCATCATTATTTAAAAATCCAAATATTTATATCCTAACATATGCAAAGCGCTCACTAAATATTAAATTAATAACTAGAAATAAAATTACATATTATGATATTATATATTTATATCATTATTATCGCGATATTTTGTTCACGCGTAATGTAATAATTTCTACTCAAAACGTGATAAGAAAATTAAAGACTTTTGATAATTTGGATTCAAAAACGTAAAATGCAATAGAATATTGTTTATTTACATATTATTAATGTGCGTTATTTTTTTAATAAAATAATAACATGACATGCATATACTATAATTAAATAATTTCGGTTTATACATTTTATATTGAAATAACCGTAAATCAGACTTTGATTATCGTTACATATTATAATGAATGCAATTCCAACGAATCCTCGAATCTCTCTGTCTAATGAACACAAACCGTTCTGTTTTGTGTTTATTCGTCTGCATACTATAGATGTACGCGTAAAACAAATTATCTTTAGAAGCTCTTCTTGGCTTTGTCAAATAATAGATGTCGAACGAATGACGTAGTCGTATTATATTGATAGATACATATCCGATTTGATGCGAAATGAACACACAAAGGGTTCGTTTCTCTTGACATGTATACAACCACATTAGATAGTATATACCTAACAAAAAAATAATAATAATAATATTATAATGTATACTCGTCAGATTTTCAAACGATAATTATTATATTGCGAAATTCATTTGATGAGTATATTATTTAACAATAATATGTTATTGTTAAAAATGTATTTACTAATAATCGATATATTACTCGGATTTGTATGAATTTTCATTTTTTTATAGTCGATCGTACTTTATGCTAAGCAGAAAATAATTATTTTCCATCAAGATATGATAAAAAAACATTAATTTGTTTATGAATTTTAGTAATAATTTAAAGGAAAATTTCCAGACTATAAACATTATAGTTTTTAAATTACCTATATTATTAACTGAATTGTATACGCGAGACAATGTCAATATACTCGTATTATATGAGAAATAATGTATGAAAAATAAACTAATATTAAAACACAATGATTTAGGCTAAATAAAGTTAAGGAAGATTAAATAAAAATATTACTGCAAGTTATTTTATAAATCCATTTAAACGAAAATTATAATTGTTGTAATTCTCGCATGTATTTACGCAAATTCAATATGATTTTTACAAAATATAATATTAATCATAATATCATTCATATACGTAGATATAATAAGTATAACTAGATTAAAATCGAGTAGGTCATACTTGAAATTTAATTGTTTTAAATTGTATAATCTCATAATACATGTTTCTTACCATGCTAATTTCAATAGTATGTAATAATTTAATATAAATAATTTTTTTGCATAATAATTACACTTCTCTTCAAATAAAACACATTTTTCTCGGAACAGCCATATCATATGATAATATAATTAACAACTAATAAGTTTAGAAATTTCAGTATAGAGTTGTTGTGAAAACTACTTCCGTGTCAAATGCATTATAAAATATATAGTTTTCATGTTATTTGGAAAATGTGTCTAAATCAACATCAGAAGGCAGCCACCAAACAATCGATAAACGCCTGGTTCACAGGTGTGTCTTGCGTTGGTAAAACAAAACGTAATTTTAGTACAAAAAATAAACACCAGAAAAATGTTCATTCTAATATACATAGTAATTAATAGTTAAACAATTTAACTCATTACAATTATTGTACACTAATAACACTACCTACTAACTATTATTAATTTATATGTTTTTTTTTTTTTTTTAAAAGGTAATACATTTTAAGACTTCTTTAAAATTTTAAGACAAAAGACTTTCTCGGTTTAGTTAAGAAATATACTTTTAAAAATTATTAAATAATCAGTACGTGAATACAATTTTTAATTTTATTCAAAAAGATATTTATATTAAATTATAAACAACACACTAACAAGGCTCAAAAAGTTTTTTCTTAACTTTTGTTTTGTGACTTTTGCTTTAAAATTTTTTAATATTAATTTCTTTAAATATATATATATATGTCATGACTTTTTATGTTTCTTACATATTTATAATTAATTACAGAAATAAATGCACGTAAATTCAATTTTGAATTTAAGAATCATTATTTATTATTATTATTATCTATCCATAAATATTTATATATTTTTATATTATCCAGGATTGTTGGATATTGGCATGTTAATATAATATATACATTTCAATACATTATAACAATATATAACATAACATATCATTATCAAGTTATTGTTATAAATTAATTTGTAAGATCAATAAAATGTAAGTGAGTATTGAAGAATTATCGTATTAATGTATATTTTTTATTTATTATATATACAATGTGTGTAAGTATTTAATTATTAAATATAAGTATTTACTTTGCATACATTTTGTATAACTTTTATAAATATACTTGAAAACGGCATATCGACTACGGCGTACACAAAACTCCTTTTGTGAAGGTACATTTATTTAAAGGAAATTTCGTAGTCTTATCCGACTTCGGCGGATTTAAGAGGACCGCGATCTAGTGGTCTACAGGTGACACCTTTTGGTGGCAAATAGATTACATTATGGAATTTTGGAATATTTAAATTGTCTGCCAGCGCAAATACGGAAAATCTGATACAAGGGAAATGTATTTCCTGTTAGGAGTGCGGTTGCGTTGCACTCAGAAACATTAATCGTCGGCAAGTTTATTCGACGATTTCGTCGCACATGCCAGTTTTCTACGGCAAGTTTATTCTGTCGTCAGTGTACGACTTTATCACACGTGCAAGTTCATGACGATGCTCATAATGAAATAAGTAAACCACACATTTAAAATTTAGGAAAATTATCAATTTTAAATAAAAAACGCTAAATCGGCCCGTGGAAGAAACGGCTCGAAATTGACAAACATTACATAAAGATATATTTTATAATTATACTATTCAAACATTAATAATTGCTGATAGTATGTGATACAACAAGTAGGTATGCTAAAACGTGTATCTTACTGTTAATCTATACTGAACCAATTAGTCACTTATTATTTAGTTTAGTCACTCATTATTTTTTTTATTATATGTTTATCTAAAACTAAGTAATATTTTAATTAACAAAAATGTAAATTTTAATTAAATATATTACTTTTAACGAGGTAAAAAAAGATAATATTTTAAAAAAACGTACAGATTATATCTGGCGTACGATTATCATATCGTATAACATATCCGTGTTAATTAGTTAAACTAAAAGGATGCAACTTCGCTAAAATAATGAAACATACGTTTTTTTTTCCCCGTCGGTAAATTATATTAAATTTTAGTTGCACGCTGTGATTGTCTACTTTATTTGCGAAATTAAACGACCCAGTGGAATTGTTAGAAAATACAACAATAAAAGCAAGCGTACATGCGATAATAATACGTCGTGTATTGTATTCATTGGCGTAAAAAAGAGGAAACTATTATTTTGCCCATCGTTTTAGATAAATAAGTGTACATCATATTTTTAATGACCGAGTGTCTGTGTTTTATTTGCCTTGTTCGATTTTTCTTTTTTTTATACAACAAAAATACACTCTATATCGCGATATTTTTCTCGATTTCTCGTTTATTCGTAATATATTGCGTCGTCAGTTTGTTGTCTATATATATTATATATATATATATAATATCATGGGTGAGGGTACCAAACATTAGTTTATTTCAACCGCACCTTGGCATCTATATGATTTTTTTTTTTTTCTCCGAAGGTCACCATTACTTTCAGCTAATGGAACCGTCGATATATAATTAAAAATTAATAATGGTTTGTTTTTTTTTTTTAATAAATAACATCTATTTTGGGCAAATGGCATCATACATGATGTGATAACTTAATTTTTTCTGGCATTTAATATATTTTTATTTAATAACATACAGTTCAAATATTATGTTTAATACATATATTTTATTAAAAATTTAATAATTTCAAAATATTTCTTTTTACATTAAATATGATAAAAATGTACATGTTTAATATTTATTTTTCATACCTTTTATTATAATATACATTCTCTACTTCCATTAATGATGTGAGTTAGTACCGTCTGTTTTTTGTTGCCATCCCCTGATCAGTATACACTAAATACTGACCGGTGATAGGATATTCATACTTCCTTCGTCTACTCCTCTTATTTTTTTATTGAACTTTTTGTAAACTTATTAATTAGATAATAAGGGAAAAATTATTATTTTTGAGTGACATTTTTTCACGATTGTCACCTAAATACTAGTCTACTAACTATATTATGTCAATGAACCTCAATTAATATAATAGAATAAAATAATTTGTTTGTTCTCCAAGTGATGAACTTTCGCAAGTAGCGACGTTCGCTCACACTAGTTTACCAAATGTGTGTTATCATTGATACACTACAACATTTTTATTTAGGTATATAATTGTCTCTTTTTCTACTGCCAACTTATATTATACGTTCCTTTTTACGTTACGTTCAACGAGTTTTTAACGATTTACCTCGGTGGTACATATCACAAACTTCGTGCAACCATTAAGTGTATACGGCACCACGCAGCTTTGTCGACCGGGCCTCTGACAGTTGAGATGTAACAACCTTTCGGCGGAACTTATTACGCACAGGAAATGACACCGAGATGTTATAAAATATTCCGCACTTACTTTGGATAAATAAAAGTATTATTTTGTCCTAAGCGAAACACGCGAATGAACTTCTATAATCCTTCTCTCGATATTAAATTCAACAATGTTATTGTTATTAATTTCCACGTCGAAACTATTTATCAGAAGAGGAATATATTTTCTAGTCATTAGCCTGATCGGATTTCTTTAAATAATCTTTTTTGATATTAAATCGAAAATAAATACCATCGTTTCGAGTACAAATTCAACTCCAAATAAATAACTAAAACTCGGTTTGCGCATTTTTTTTTCTACTGTCAATTTGAAATTTCTAAAATACTTGTATAAAACACCGATAATGATCATTACATACTTATTACGATCTGGATATTGCGTCATACGTATTAAAGCTATTAAAACCGTAAATAATTCGTTATAATGGTCAATTATATTTCGTTTAAAATATATCGATACGTGTAAATAACTATTTCCAATAAGATCGTTCTAATTCGTAACGTATTAATTGCCACTACTATTAAATTATTACTAATAGAGTTTTAAAATACAAAAGTTATGTACCTTTCTAAACTTGGTAGGTTGTTATATTTTATTGAAATCGTATTTTATATCTCAAACTAAGACATTTTTTAATTATGTGTGTATTTATATATATTTTACATTTAACTTTAAAATATTACATAAAATAATTAGGTAGCAAATATTATATCAGAAATTACAATTTTTCCAATAAATGAAAAAAATTTATAAAAACTCAAACACCACCTTGATTAAATGAAACCAATTAAAATGTTTATTTTAAAATATTATGTTTAATCTTCCAGTACATATAATTTGAAAAAAAAAGTTGTTTTTTAAATATTTACTAGACGTTTAAAACTAAAAAATTATTGAGGTAATATTATAGTCCATCACCTAAATAATTATTTTAAAAAAACTTCCTTTAAAAATCTTCATTTTACACTAAGATAATGAGATGATACAATTAGTAAAAAAATTTGGGGTACCTAATACTAGTTATCTAGTTGTTTATTTATTGAATAAACATATGTGCAATTTTTTTTTCACGTACTCGTATATAGTATATTATTTATCATTTGTAAAATCAGACAAGACCTATGAACAACAATATCTGTTAAATGATAATAGCAACTAAATGTCATTAAAGCACCGTTACCCTCTTGGCCATCCCTGGGGGGTTTTCGTAATCGGCGTTTAAGCTTCGTTTAGCTTAGATCGTCTACTGTGATAAATGGACCCGGTCTAATGTACTACCGGATGAAAAATACGTCCGCTTAGATATTAATTTCAACGTATAAACAAAATAAATGAAAAATATCGTTTCACAACCAGTATAGGTATATAAAAAAATATATGTTTTCGTGTAAGAAATGGAGGGAATTTACAATTTATCAAAATAATAATAAAACAAGAAAACAAGACAATTTACAATATTGTTGTCATTGGTGTTTTCTACAAATAAGATACCTCATATTATATTTTTCAAAAAAATAAAATAATAAAAGAACGTCCAACATTGTAAGATTTATATTTTATATATTATGATCAATTTAAGTAACACAGTGTGACAGTATGATAATATTAAAAAGTTTTTTCTCGTGTCTTATACTTTTTTAGTTCAATTTTCATTTTTTTCATTATGAAATATTGAAATAATATTATAATTATATAATCATGGTGAAATAATTTATTAGATATAAAAATGTTAATAATTAGTCATCTATATATAGAGTTGAAAACACAATTTGTTGAAGGTTTAAAATGAATGTTATTGAGGTTTATAAATCAATAATCGTTGACTACTGCCGTTGACTACTGATGTTGAACACTGCCATTGACTACTACAGTTGATTAATAGAAAATGTTTTTAGAGGTTTCACAATTAAATAAGATAATAATTATAATAATAATAATAATAATATATAAACCTACAAAATTATTTAAAAGTTTTCAAACCATCTCAAAAGTTTGTAATAAATGTTTTGGAAATAATCTTTTTCTTTTATTTAACGTAATACTCGTAGTATTATAATAATTTACTGCACGTATATATGTTTTCGTTAAACATTAATTTATTATCATTCGTAACATCGGGTTTCCAAAAAAGAGACAGAGGAAATGTATAACAATCATTATTAGGATTAGCCACATGAATTTAAACCTAGATTGTAAATTAAACCGTGTTTTTATGAACGACACGTTACCATTTTGTTTTTGCGACCATATTATTTACGAGTTGTAGCGAAAATTATATAAAAATAAAAATCGTTTTTCACGATGGGCGATCCGAGCAAAGCGTATTTATTGTAAAATCCCTCTCGGGACTTGAATCGATATCCGTTACAGATAGACATCTATTATTATGATAACGACGATTATATAGATATTATATACGACTATTATTTTTGTTATTGTTTACAATAAATACATAATATAATAATATTGTTTCGTTTCATTTTACGTTTTCTAATCACATAAAGTGGCCAAATATAATAGATAACGAGCGGTGCTTTTTTCATCCATCATATCTCGCGACAACGATTCCGAGGAACGAGATGGATGTAGACCGGATCGGGTAAATTTTGCCCACAAAGATATCAATATTTTACGGGCCAAATTTTTATAATTTTATCTTTTAAACGTATATATATATACCTAAATCGTTTGAAAATTTTCCAGCAAATTGTATTTTAAAATACAATTCAATTGGGTTATATACTATAAATATCTTATATTTCGATTAATTTCCAAATCTTTTCCAATGCATTTTTCTACCGGCCCACAGAGATTTTCTCGGTAACTCATGCGTACAGGGTGTTGATTATTTCGCTTTTTAAAAATAAAAATTAAAAAATAGTGCGATAACAATATGAAATTTCCGTTATTTTTCATTCACCTGTATATAGGACGTCCAACGAATTCGATTTATCCGAACGCGTTGTTAAACGCATTGGCATTGGAAGTGGGGCTCGCTAATGAATCAATATTCAACCACCGTCGGCGCCACAACCATAACGGTATCGGACAAACCATATACCTATATACACACGCACAGACGGAGAGTACGACTGAACAGCGGTTACGGTATCATAGTGGTCGGTAAACGACGACAAACGCGAGGGGCGGTTGTGCATAAACGACGTATGCGTACGTTCGACGCCATCGAATTTACACGTCCACCGCTACCGGCGCGACTTACACCTATTCTACCGCAGCGTGCGTTGTTAGCAAACGGAAATATTCTCTTCGAAAACACAATAATAATAATATTATATGGTCAGCTAAGAACCATCATGGACATTTTTAGTCTTAACAACTTTTCAGGAGGAACATTAAACTGTTTTGTTGTCATTAATTGTATATATTAGTATACTTCTGGATGATAATTTAATCGAAAACGTGTACTTTATCTTATTAAAATATTATTAATACCAAAAATATATTTTTACTAAAAGTTCGTGATATTGGCCTTGATAGTGTAATATTTAAACTTTATATAGGCCATGATAAGGATAAAATAAATAGTTTCCTGAAATACAGCCGTTAAATAACAATAAATTGTGTTATTTATTTATTTATTGGCCATGGTCCCATTGATAATAGACGATTTTAGATAGGTTATTATGACATTAAAATTTTCCACGGTAAACCTGTCGGTCAAAATTATAAACAATGTCTTATGCATCTTTCAAACATGAATTTTTCGATAATTTAAACGAAATTAAATTTTTTGTAATTTTTTGAAAATGATGGTTCTCAGCTGACGGTATATGAGATGGTCGATAGTTAATGGAGGTACATACTGTCGTACATGTCTTCTTTTATTTTACTGCCAGTGTCCGTAACACAATATTTATGGTATTGATACATTTAATACGGTTACTAGATACTAGCGACTTACCAGCAAAATATGATTATTATTTACCAAACATATTTTCATTATTTCAAACACGTTAAAGTGTGTGAAAATCTGGGCAAAATTACGACGCACGGCCAACACGAATACAAATACTTTCCAAATCGAAACTTGTAACCCATTTAATCATCTACACCAATAATATTTGTTTAACATTAATTCATATCGACAAAATTTTATTTTAGGCTAATGTAAAAAAAATATATACATATTGTAAGATGTATAGATAACCAATGCTCTATTATAATATATCGATATTGATCTTTATATTCAATAGTTTTGGAAATTTATTTACTAATTACCAATAGTTTTTTTTTTTATAATTAAATAAATAAAAGTTTAAATTGTATACACAATACCTATCGATGTATAACATATTATTTATATTTATTTATTTTTAAACCATCTTTAGTCAAGATATTGTAACTTAATACAATTAATAGTAACACTATTTTTAAGTGAATAGTTAATAGTAATTAATTTAAACGAAATTGTTACTATGATTTGAAATAAAGAGGTATTAGAATAATATTTCAAGGCACATATTTTATGATTACGTATAATATTTTTAAATTAAACGAGTTATACCTAACCTAAAATTATGTTATGCTTGCATATGGGAGATGATTTTTACAAAATATTTTTGTTACATGATTCATGGGAAAATTGTTTAATATGGTAATCGAATTGTCCCGAACGTTAATTTAGTCCGTCCGATGGATTTATTTTGTCGTGTCTTAGTAATTTGAATTACTAACTGTTTCATAATTACTCCCAAATGAACACGTCATATTAAAATAGTCGATGTCAGGCTGAAAACTCGATTATCCCAATTTTTACATAATATAATATTATTTTCTGAATAAAAATTTATTTCATAATACTTGAATTTGAGTTTAATTTACGACAGATTCAAGTAGCTATAATTGTGTAAAAAAAATGTAATAAAATGTAAATATAGGAAGTAATTAAAATGAGTTTAAAAATATAAATAAATATAATAATTATTTTATTTAACAATAGGCACTTTAAGTGTATTGTAACAACTTTATGAACCATAAGTTGTTTTTACAACATATTTTAAAATCTTTTACCATCCATCCTGAAATCCATATTTAAATAATCTCGAATCTTCCATATAATCTGTCATATTATTTTATATTATAAAATAATAATTTGCATAGGTTTATTTTACGGTGATTTGTATGATGTTATCGAAATTGAGTGTAAAATCAATAAGTGATAAATCGTACGAACAATGATTTTAATTGCATTAATCGTATAGAACGGTGTTATTCAACAATGAGGTATCGAATTAATTATTTAGCGCCGCAATTTTGAATGATATAAAAAGTATGTTTAGGGGTCATTAAAAAGTTTAATATTTTTAACAATTTGGGATGTCCACAGTTGAAGGTTGACTGGTATAATAGAAAATTGCCACCGGGCGTGGCATTAACACTTTATCCAACGATGACACAAAAATGTTTACGCGCTGTTGCCGTGAATGATAAAATTAATCGGTCACACGGCGTTCCGTGTATGCAATTCGTGTACATGCCGGTATGGCGGAGCACTCGCAGTAGAATATTATTATCCCAAAGGGTTAAATTATTATTTTTATAGGTTGTACGCTACACAACAAGGATAGGAAATATTTTCTAATTTTCTTAAATAGTTAAGTTAAGTTAAACTGAAAATGTTTAACTTAAATTAAAAGTTAAAAGCTACTTTTTTATGTAGTTTTAAAAAATTAAATATATTAATTTTTAAAAATGAAAATTATATTAAAATATAAATATTTTCGTTTTGCCTTCAATGTTTATTTTTTATCATATGTTTTAAAAACTTACATATATGGTATGTAATTTTACAATAAATTGTTTAACTTAAAATTATTAAAATATAAAACTGTTATTGTTACAAATTAAATTAAATATAAAAACAATTTTTGTTTTTTTGTTTTTTTTTTTTTTTTTAATAATAGTAATATAGTATATTATTAAACTTAATTAATAAAGAAAAAAACTTACTTGGTATTTAACTTTTTAACTTACAATGCTTACCTTTGTCCCACAATATAAAGATCAAAACGCATTGTATACAATACAAATTATTAAGGTTTTGTAAAATTTGTGTAAATATAATTTATGTTTGATTAACAAATTATGATTTATCATTTTATCTATATAATGTGCTGAGCCCAGTAAGAGTTCAAAATTCATATAAATAATAAACTAGTAATGTTATATCAATAATATAATAATATTCCTCATAAACTAATTATATAAAGGAAATTTGTATTTCATTATACGAGAGAACATTATCGTAAGAACAGTTCATCTTTTATGATATACTAGGTTTTTTGTTTATAATAATATGGAAATTAAAAATTTCTTTGTTGTCTTTTTAAAGAGTAAAAGGTAAAAATGATACATCCATAGTTATAAATAATAATAAATTATAGTAACATTTAAGAGTATATTTTTCCTATAAAATAACATTTTATTAAGTTTTATAATATATAAATATATTTATATATATATATATACGAATTTAGAATAAAAATTTAAAACATTTATAAGGAAACAAATTTTATCAATTCAATATGTTTTAAAAATTTATTTTGTACGCAAATTAATACTAGAACTGAATATGATAATATTAATATTTTATTTCAGATACAAAATTTAACTATCATCATACATTTTGTTCGACATTTCCAATCCGATATAAGCTTCGAATTTAGATTAATTAATTTATAAAATAATAATATTTTCAATACTTATAAAAATAACATATATTGTATTTGGACATTTTTAAAGTAACTTAATAGTTATACTTTTTTTACATCAGGTAAAGAATAAATTTCTAGCGCTATAAATGTTCTTCTAAAAAGTCTATATGCTTTTCTCTAATATTGTGTTTTTCACACGGTTGTGAATTATTCCCGTTACATATAATTCGATATTAATATTCTATACATTATTCGATACATAATTCTCTGGTCATTAAATCTCAGTTATGTTTTCAATATTTACAAATAAATCACATTCAAAATCTTTATTAATTTGTTCAATCAGTTCAATAGGTATTTAATAACTGTTACCTATCTTTAAATAAATCGCATTAATCTTATGCAATAATCTATCATTTATTAACTTTTTTTTGTATAAGTAATGTTTGTTTATTATTTTCTCTTTCAATGTGTATCAAAATAAATATTACAAGTAAAGTACCTAATAATTATATTATATAAATTATTATGTTTATATAAAAGTGCAATATTAAGATAAACTATGACTTTCGAATTTGAAAACATTATAAAAATAATTTTTAACTTAAGTTTTTTAATAGTTTGTTAAATTTTTCAAGCGCCGTAAGGAGATTAAATTTTAAAGTTGTGTATGTTCATATTTTGGGTTAACATTAAAATGATCAAAATGGGTATTCTTTAGAAGAAACAATGTCAAAATTTCCATTAAAATGTTAATATTTAAATTAATATCATTAATAATTTTACTGCTGGGTAAAAAAAGTTTGTTTCACATAATTTATAAAGGTCTATGATTTAAATTTGCTGCCTTTTCTTTAAGTAAATTGTCTTTATTTTAATAAATATCAGTATAAACGTGTTATCATAATGTTTATTATACTATGTATATTCTCTATCTCGACAATATACGATAGCTTGGTATAATATATTATACGCAAAATAATAATAAGACACGCGACGGTGTAATTAATAAAACATAAAACGTACACCGTATATTAGGTAATTACATAAAAATATATTTAATGAAATTTCGCGATTACGCTATCATTCCGTTTATAACTCTTGAGTGTGGTAAACCACAAATGGTAGAAAACACCCATATACTGGCTGTAAATCTCGGTAATGTTTTTATTAGTTTTCACAAGGCAAAACGAAAAAGGAAACTTTGTGTTATAAAAAGGTTTTGCGTAAGTAGATACACCTACCATTAAAACATTATACTAATGTGATTTTTTAAACCAAATGATGGCAATACAAATATAATAATATATTTATAATGCCATCATTTGGTTTAAAAAATCACAATTTTTGGTGACCATTAAGTAGCGGTGGTAACACGCAATTGCGTGGGAATCATACATGTCAGCTATATAATATGTTGTTTACACCGAATATATGTAAATGTTTTACATCAATTCTGTTTTGCATTAAAGCAGCCTGAGTCTACTATCTTTAAAAGCATAAAAATAATAATAATAATATTAAAAATAAATGATTATAAATATGTTTTCATTATCATGAATATGAACATACCTACGTATGACCCAAATAATTGTTAAAAATAAACAAAACGAATAGTTTTAACACGATGTTAAAATATTAAATTTATTCTATGTTCAAAAGTATATTAAAGTGCCTTTTGTACATTTGATATCTACATTAGGTACAATTTGTTATTTTGTTATTTATATTTGACTGACATTTTAAGAAATTAGCTTATACCTTACTCTATCTACAGAAATGCACAGTTTTATATCCTATACATTTTTATTATATAACTAATGTACTGTAAATTAGCAAATTCCAATCAGAGTGTCTAAAAATAAAATATTTTTTTGCATATTCGCAATTGATGAAATATTTATTGTTATTATGTACTATGTTAACAACTACTATTTATACTTTTGTGAAGTTAAAATAAATTTATTACAAAAAAAAAAAAAAAAAAAATGTTATTCAGAGAAGATTAATGTGTTTTGTACAATAGGATACAAACAAGTACGAGAAAGTTTGTTGGCATCAAATAATAAATCCAACGTAAAATAGCAATTAATGTAACATTTAACAAAAGTAACTAAAACAGCAAGTAATTAAAAGAGTTTAAGATGATACTATGATGGATCGTATTAATAAAACGTAATAAAAATCATAAATACTTTAACTAAATTATTGTAAGTTGCTACATTATAATAATATTATATCATATGAATATGCAATATAAATATAATATATTATTATACTTAATTATTGTGTATGCGTATAATATGAAAATAAATATGTTTTGTAAACCAGATATGAATTTCCATAATTTTAGTTTATTTTTAAAGACCTAAAATCCTAAGCAAACGTTCTCATATATCAAACATTAAGTTTAGTACAAAACTATTGTGAGAAACAAAAGTCTTTGCCCATATTTTCATTTACTGTTATTATAATTATATATTATTTCTTCTTTCTTTCAGTACAATAGTGAATTTATAGATTTGTATTTAGATTGATAAATTATAAAAAATATTATTGATATTCAATTTAAATTTAAATATAAATTATCATTTTTTTTTTAAATTTTTTTTTATGTAGATAATATTTATATATAAATAAGAAAAAGTTCTAAGAGACATTCGCCAACTGTAATTCACTACAGCTTTACGTATGATTTATTGTAAATTTGTATGTTAAATTTATAACTAGTTTTTTTGTTCTTTTTTCAAATCTACATAATTGGATAACACAAAGTAAACATTGTTTTGGAAAACTCATTAAAGTAGAGTAGAAAGTGACAATAGTGAAAAGAAAAACATTGCTAAGCCAAACGTAACAGAGACTACTAGGTACTTTAAAAATAATAATAATAAGCTATTTTAAAAGTTCATTTTACTTTTTAACTATATCGTTGGCTTTAAACAATCGTTGTAAATATAATCCACTATGATCAATGAGATAAAAATACGCAAATTATAGTAATGGGGTTTAATAACACATAAAAAATTAAAAATATAAAGTATTCCGTTGATAAAATAAATGATTGTTTATTCGTAACAGTGTTTTATTACTACTCTTAAGTATAAATAATCACTGTATTTATTAGGGTTATATATAGCTATAAATTCATTAAACTAATACTTATAACAGTATTTAAACTTAGTCCTTAAGAAATTGCGTTTTTTTTTTTAAATTAACAATATGTTTTATGTATATTTTTATTAGCTGAATTAAAAAAAAATAGCAACAGTAAAATAAAATGTATGGCATTATAATGTCTGAAAATAAAATACATATTTTAAAGACATCGAGTAAAATTTATCTAGAAAACAAATAAATTCATTCTTAATTAATACTTAGATGATATTCATATCGATCAACGTATATAATAGTAAAATACAGTGAATAAATCGATTATGACTAAAGTATAACTGTTATTTACAAACTGATGATTTATACAATAACCTTAATGAACATTGTAACAATGGTGTCTGGCCGGATGCAGTGGCGTATTTGATTTTTTATTTTTCGAACGGGTTTAATTATACTGTAATTATATAATGAATTAATAAAAAAATAAAATTATAAAAAAAAAAATTAAAATCAAACTGTAGTTACTTTATGTGATGTTATTAATAAATTTAAAGACAAACTACAATATTGATTTGACGTGGTTATACATTTTGTAGTCTTAAACCGTATAGGTGAGGTGAAAATCCTCTACAACCTCCCCTTAAAATACACATAATACACTACACGCCAATGGCCGGTTGAGGCAAATGAGGTTGTGGTTCATCTTACGATTATACAGAAAAGGGATCGTTCTCGGGAATATTTTAAAATTTACAATTTTTTCGACATTATTGAAAAATTGTTAACCATAAATGACCTTAATTTATCTTATTTTTATGATCCAAACCTTGAACATCTGGTTCTGACAATACATGGGTAACGTGGCATTGTTGTCATGTTACGCGTCGCTGCACGGTCCCACGAAGTCGCTGGATACGAGGAATAAACATAATTATAATAATATCCGCTGTATTGTAATAATTACACGACGTAAGCATAGATGTTAATCGATTATTGATGAAACATTTTGAGGAGCTAGAATTCGTTTTTCTCATATTTTATATTTTTAGACGTGCGAATGGAACATCGTATAAAATTAAACAAACCGCAAGGAAAATTTTTGTGTCCAACATTGTTGTATGAAAAATGCTAACTACACATGCGTTATTATAATACCATAATTAATACATTATAGTATATCCGTTTTTACAACTCTTCAGTCGTTACCAATGTTAAAAATAGAAAATGATAAAACTGTATAGATGATACATTACAATTACATATTTTATAGTAGATATAATATGAGATCGGAAAACAATATTTCTAAACATATTATTATTATTATAATAATAATAATAATAATATACATAATATTATATTACACATTTAGGACAATGCTCACCTTTTTTTCTACAAACAAAGTAAATCAATTTTTTATGTAGTTATCTTGATATTTTCGTTCTTTTTTATGGTTCTCAAAATAAATTGTTTTTCTTTCTTTCTTTTTTTATTAAACTATTTGACTAGTATGTTGCAGTTTCTGACAGTTTAATTTTTTTTTTTCACATACACTTACATAAACTAACAGTACCTAGTTGAAGATCGTTTAATTACAAATTTATCCATATTGATAAAAAAAAGTTAATTAACGGTCAACAACTCGTACTCTAATGGTTCTGCACATAACGAAACTTTACCTTATAATGTTCAATATAATTTGAGGTATAAAGTATAAAAAACATCTGTTATTAAATAATATTACTATAAAAATTTATTGATGATAATAATATTATTGCTTGTTATTTTTTTTATATTTTATGTTATTATATTACACATAAGGGTAAATTTAAAATTTAAGTAATCCATCGTCAGATAAGATTATGACATAACATCATGCTATTATCGTCTCAAAATAGATATCAAATTTCTGACTCCAACATCATTTTAAAATAATATATTTGTTTGTCATCATAATATGAGAAAACATTTGATTTGATGAAAAATAAATGATTTTTGGCGATCCCAAAATATTTACTCACGACTCCCAGGTTTAACATGGGAAATGTGAATATAAAATATTAAATAGTGGGATAAACAAAAAATATAATATGATGGATTAAAGCTGAAAATACTTTGCCACCGGTTAATGTTAATAACATATATACGTTTTTATTATCAAATGACAATATTTCACCAAATGTAAGATTTAAATTATTTGAAAAACAATAAATTGTACATAATATACAAACTACAAAGCAAAATTAATTTGTAATGTTAATAATATTCTACTATAATTCACATATAGTATACGCATACTGAATATTCTTATGAGTTATGGTAGATAATAATATTAACACCTTTATAGTTGCCGTTAATAATTTAATAAAAAATAGTACTTCGATTCACTACATTTCTTTCTATTGACAATTTTAAGAATATCTGCCTCGTCAATAAATTTATTCACAATTTGCTATTGCATTATATCATTTGGTCGTAGTCAATATTGTTAACTGAGATGAGTAAAAACCAAGTTTCTGGTTGTTTTATCACAGAAATCCTATACTACCGTATTACTTTTTTGTCTTTGATTTCACCGAATATTAAATATTTGTGCTATTTTGATAGAAGTAAATATTTACATTTCTATATATGTAAACCGAATATATCATGAAAATCGATATAAGAGAAAAAATATGACTTTGACTATACCGTCATTGCGATATTTGTGATTCTGTGTGCATACACACGTTAACTAAACTAATCTGAGTATAATTTATTTATGAACTACAATCGACTCTGCTGTCTCTCTGTTCACCAGAGGATATTTCAAAATATAATTTGATATACTTTAATATAATGCGGTTTGATTTGTATGAAAATTAATTTAGTTAATACAAAGATACTCACATGTTGCGATACGCCATATACATTTAATGAATATTTGTTTATTTAATTTATTCATAAAAAAAAATTCCCAATTAAAAATAATATTACTGTATCATAATGCATTGGTAACATTGGTTTTTTTAAAAAATGGGAAAAGCTTATATCAAATATATTATTCGTTAATTCAACTTAAGTTTTTTTATTTCATGAATGGTAACCAAATATAACTTAATACTAATCAAATTAGAATTTTTAATTTTAAATTTAAGTTTCAAAATAACATTTTTTATAAAACAAGAAAACCAATTTAAAAAGTTTTATTTACTAAACTGTTGATGAATTAAATCCTTAATTTGACCAAATTGTGAACATACAGATTTTTTCTCATTTGCTAAAGAATTAACTTCGCGTTCATTTATTATCTGTATAAATTTTTTCATGTTCATAGCATTCATATAAATGCATCTTTATAATATATAATTGTCCATTTTTCAAAAATTAAAAATGTATAAAATCACAACCTTGATCTAATTACATATTTGACACATAAAATTATTTAAATTGGCTTCCTTGAAATTTTTAAGTTATTAAATTTATTAGTAAATACTTGTGGGACACTCTATATCAAATATTTTTTTCATTTTAAATCTACTCATAAGTGTTCCGAAGGGAGAGATAACGAAACGATTAGTGGTACCATATTCATTAAAAACATTTTAAATAATATGTTATATACAAATGCTTTTCTTATCGTATTTTGATTTATTATTTTAGAAATTAAAAACATGTTTTTGTTTTAAAGTTACGCCTGCCCCTCCCTGTAAAAAGGTCTGCGGACGCCCATATTTAACTAAGTATAACTAATTAGCTGTATAACTGAGTATTGATTAACACTTCAAGTCATGGAAGGTTAGGAAGTTAGGTTCATGAAATAAGTATATGAACTATAAAGTAAAATTAAGATTATTATTAGTCTTTGTTAACAATTAATGTACGGTTATGCAATATTTTTCAATCTGTAAACCAAAAAGACGAATAATTTTCCGCGTTGTAAGGGTGGCAAAAATATACAAAAAATAAAGTACAATATTTATCAAAATTATTACTTATGAAATCTCATAAAACTTCAATGAGCTATTAACTATTGAAAATTAATTCTATAAACAATAAAATTTGATTGGTTTTAGTATTGGTTTATTTTAGTATAAGCCTAAGCCAACTAACCACTTGATTTAGACTATGATAAATGCCCCAACCGTAAATAAACGTTGGATCCATTCTTGGGCTATGTCAACTTAAACGGAAAAACAAAAAGGAGGTATGTTAAGAACATGATTAACGTAAGTATAATGTGCAATAATAATAGAAACATTATATAGAAACTATTATCAGTGGCATGTTTTACTTTT
Organism: Eriosoma lanigerum; assembly: GCA_013282895.1. NCBI lineage: Eukaryota > Metazoa > Arthropoda > Insecta > Hemiptera > Aphididae > Eriosoma > Eriosoma lanigerum. The sequence continues at coordinate 32,937,975 of CM023358.1, forward strand.
TCAGCCTATAAGCACTTAATAATTTGCCGCCTTTTAGGAAACCAATGTTATTAACTAGTCTTAAAATAATAAAATTTAATATAAACAATTTAAAATAATTATATTGATAATATTCATAATGTTTATATTTATAATATGTAATTTATTTGGCGTATAAAAGTTGTAAATAATAGTTTTTGGTTAAAATTCGCCAATTTATTTTATATATTGTTAATATTAGCAAAAAAAATCACATTATTTTAAATTTTCACTTTAATCCCTCTTATTATTTTGTTTTATTTTTAACTATAAAAATCATCAATATTAATCTTGTTAGTTGTGTGCTTGGTCTGTATTTGTTATATATAATATTATTATGTTTCAATAATATTGGTCATCAATGAGAACTGGTGTTTATTGGTGATCTTCACGGTAAAAACACAGAGAACCATGGTTGAATTTAGTCAAAAAAATATCAGCGCTAATTAAATTTTTTTGTAACAGTACTTTCCAAAAAATTTAAAAGGTACTTGCACTTTATGAAGACGATATCAGTCTGCGCAAAAAAATATAAATACATAATATATTTTATTGTAATTTAGATAAACGCTTCCGTCTCGTCTTTCGATCGAATTAATATTTTATGGTGGATGCAATTAATCTTATTTCGGGATACGTGATTGAAAAACAGAAAAAAAAAATTTAAATAAAACGTGATTGCAAATAATCGTCGAGAAAATTTTATTTCCATCAAACAGAATATAAGATTATAATAATATACGATTATCGTTAATAAAAACTAATTTTTCAATCGTTTAGCGTTAGGTTTTTATTTTCAATTTAATTAATCGAATATTGTTAAAAATTATTACTATAGTATAAGATATAAGTGCTCAATAATATTGCAATATACATTTTATTAATATTATTTAGATTATATAATACAAACAAACAGGTTAAGGGGAACGGAAGCGACTATATTCCTATATGAAAATACACTAAAACACGAATACTATTTCCGACCTTCAGACTGAACGGATTTTAAATATTGTTTTTTTATTAGAAAGAGGAAAACATTCTCCAGAGTGGCTAGTAGCTCAATTTTTAAATTTAATGAATGCATATAAATAAATTAATGTTAAAATTTATAAAATTTGTAACACTTGAAAATTAAAAGTTTTCATATAAAAGGAAAAAAAAAATCGAAAATCTTGCCACCCAAGATAATTTTCTTCTCTTTTCAATAGAAAAATAATTATTTAAATCGGTCCAGCGACTATTTTGTAAAGAGAAATCTACGAAATCACTTTGCATAAATGATATTTTAACGATTTTTGATAGATTAACAAGATTACCACGAGATTACGTTAGTGTAGGGAGTTTTACTGCACTAATTCCGACGGCGGCAACGCACACGTCGTGGTCAAACCGGTTATAATATATTTTGTCACTTGCTGGGTATCCATGTAAATATAGAACATGAACAATACAATGCCATAAAAGTAAAAATAATAAGTAACAATAAATTATTGTTTACGTAAAGATTTGAACGATTGAACCATTGATTGTAGAATAGACTATTCTATAGGTATAATCAATGATATAAGCGAGCAGCCAAACGCGTTGAAAACCGCCAAAACCCAAGTAGAATACTTGTACAATTATTACATTTATTTATAACTGATACTACGATAAAATCTATATTTTGTAGTATTGCGATGCGTAATTCCGACCAGATAAAGCAATTGTCATGGGCTATTATTATTATTAAATTATAATCAACGATTTAGTGTGTGTTGTACCCAGTGGCGTAACTGGTGGCCCGCAGACCCCGCGTTGCGGGGGGGCCAAGGTCATTCGGGGCCTTTGGTTAAAGTTTAAAGTATATTTAATTATTTCAATTAGAATAAGTCATTTATATCTATATCAGATTAATGTTTAATGTATTTTATAATAATAAAATATTTAATTAATAATTTAATAATTTTACCTAAACAATATTTTAGGGGCCCATTTTTTATTTTTGCAGGGGGGCCCAAATTGTTGTGTTACGCCACTGGTTGTACCTTGTACATCGTCGATCGATACGTGTGTCGTATACTCGCGTCGTGAATTGTTATTTCAAAGTATCTGAGACAATAATAATACACATTTCGTAAACCTGTTTTTGTTTGTCATCTGATATGTAATTTTTAAATAGAATTTATACTCGAATCAAGCTGCAGCTAAAGTCACCTTGTGGTGTATAGTCTGTACTATTCGATTTAAACCGTGTATATCAATTGCAAAATGTAACCCCTTAATAAATAGCCGCTTCCGTTAGTTAATAAAAATCTATCTATCGTTGATCTAACTGTGATAAACGGGATACAAAAACAAAAGATAATATTTATGGATATTCATTGAACAAAAAATAATTATCAATTAAAGGTTACCTTCAAGCAATTTATAGAGAAGAGACTAATCAATTTATCTAACAATGCATTGATTAATACAAAAGTTAATACATAGTTTATATTTTATATAAACATTAAATAAAACGTATCCATGATATTATAAAAAAAAATTATATTTCAAATATAAATTAAATTAAAACTTGTAAATTAATTTTAAAAATAATTATTGTATATATATATATATATATATATATATTACACAGGAAAAAATAATTAAAGAATTAATTCATTCTTACGCACCAGATGTTGCTAAAACGCTATCAAAAGAAATGATAAGATGAATAAAATACAATACAAAAACCAATAATGAAAATCAAAATATAAATGACCTTCAACTCACTATTATCAAACCTGTTCAAGAAAGCTAATAAAGAAAAATCTCCATTAAATACATTAAACCTACATGCAATTCTACGTTGATATTCCATATTTCTATTATCAACAATGAATTTGAAAAAAAACTTTAGTTCAATTTCGAGATATTTAAATATGTTTCAATGGAAACAAAATAATTTATATACAAATTGAAAATTTAAATTATTAATAATATGATTATTAGTGTTTAGTTTTTTATTATCACCGGCTTCATATGTATGTATGTAAATATGTACTGATTGTATTTTTTTTTTTATTAACATATAATTTTGATTTCCCTGTAGATTATGACAACAATATCATTATAAAAGAAAACATAAAATCACATTTATTTTAATTTAAAATTGTTTTTTTAAACTTAATAAAAACAATATAATATATTAATATAGATAAAAAATTTTAGATCATTAACCAAATTTTAAGAACACTTAGTATCAAACGATACATATGTAATAATATCAAATAATTATGTATAAAATATGAATCCTAAGTTAGATCTTATAATAAAAATAAAAGTTATCAGTACATGGTTTTTTTTGAAACATTCAATGTATTCAGTGCATTTGTTTATTTTATTGATGTATATTTTTTTTAACTAAATTAAACTTTAAATTTAGTTTAAAAATTAAGTGAATTATTTTTTTTTTATAACATCATTGTTGAATGGTCAATGTATGTATCTAAATAATTTTCTAGATTACATAATCATTATATTGCACCAAAATAAAACAATTTGCACTATGAATTATCCGTTATAGGGTGTGAGATTGTAATGTATTTTATTACACTAAATACCTAACCATTTTTCAAAATAGGTCAACTGTCGTATTTATCATTATCCATTGTTTTATTTATTCTATAGATAATATCGAAACAATATTTATAATATCCATCAGTATCGACATTGTTATAATTTCGTGTAATTAATTACAAGCGGTAAAGTGATCGAATATTTTATTTGTTTTAATAAGTAAATGATAAAAATGAATCACCTTTTTAAACTTTGTTATCAATTGTTCTATTTTATAATATCCCGCACTAATATGTTTTTGTATTCTTTTTCTTCCATTAATAACTGCAAATTATTAGGTACCTATCTAATATTATTGATTTCACTATAAATATTGACACTTTATTAACATGTTTATTTTGTATTATTAAATGTAAATACTTACGTATAATATAATATTTTATTTATCATATTAATAATTGTTTAACTAAATTAAAAATCTTTTAGTTTAAAATTATGAGTTCATCAAAAACTATAAAAGTAAGAGCGTAAAACTTTTTAAAACTCTCTTTAACGATACTTTGATTCATACTATATTTATATACCTACAGATATTATAAAAATAATATTCAAACTAAAATTATGAAAAATTAGGGTTACTAATGTGATTTTTATTAAAACGCATTATGATACCATAACCACAACTTAAAAATTTAATAATCCGTAAACTAATTTTATATTGTTTAATAAAATAAACGTTAAAAGTTTTATACACTTCCAAATCTAGATTAATTGTTAAATGAATGCAATTGTATCAGTAATTAATTTATAATAATATATTCCATTTAAAATTTTTTTAGTAAATGCAGATTTATTTATAATATAGGTTAGGTCTTAACTGTATTTAAACTTCGATAACTTTATGAACTTTTATTTAAATAGTATGTATATTATTAATATTATAATATTATATTATTATATTAATAGTATGTATAGTAAGTATGTATTTTTTTTTTTTAGAGATTTTTGTTCGATTTTAAAAGTTATTTACATTTAATTTTAATCAATAAAAATACTCATTACTTATTTAATACATTATCCTTTGTACAATATTTTATATTTATAGATTATTTTGATTTTCCTGCTCATCAGTAATTGATTATAATATTTGTTCACATTTTTAAAACCGTTTCAGTCTTTTGGTTCATTTTTTTTTTTCTTTTGTTCGCGAGAAATTTGTTTTCACTAGTTCTGAAGGCATTTTTCCTTATCCTTAGTGTATACTATTTTCGAAAATTCAGCGCATTACTTGCGGTTGTTTTATTTCTAAAAATGTGTTTCTTTCGCTCGAAATTCAATTACGTGAGTGCGTTTTTTCGTTGTTGTTTTATAAACCGTTAAAACAATAGTAGTGCGCCTGCGTTTGTGAAAAACCAAGTGAGTCGTACGAAACGTCAAGCTACGAAGAAAGACTGAACGATAAAAAGAATAAAAAATATACGTATGTGCAATAATTTTAGTTTCACTTTATATTAAACTTGGAATATTCAACATGTATAGTATATTAATATACACATATGGTCTAAAGTTAAACAATATAATAAATATTAAATACTCAAACCATAAACTAAATATTACATTTATAAGAATGATTTAATTTTGTGTTTTTGATTATTTCACTAAGAAACTAGTAGATCGTTTACTATTAAACAGTACATCGTAATAATATATCGGAATATTTGTTTCATTTCGACGAGCATGGGCAATAAGCAACCGAAAAGTTGAAGTATCACTCCCAGAATATGTCGTAGGGGATCTAAATATCCAATATACATTACTTAATTATAATTTTAATGAAAATAAAAAATCACATATTTATCTAATCATTACAACTACACAAATATTTAACACAATTTAACTATTTAAACTAATACAACGTATATATTTTATTTTTTTTAGTATCAACTTACAACAATTAATGGCATCTGATAGATATGAAGAGATACAATCTTTACTTCTATTAGTATTATACATTTTTGTGACACAAAATAAAACATTTCTAAATACTTAATATTTAATAAATCCATAAAATGTAAGATACACAAATTACGTTTTTCCTAATGGTAAAAGAACTAAAATGATTAATCTTCTTTGAAGTGCAGATATAAAATTACGACTAATTTTAAAAATGGCATGTCTATTTATCGCATTACATAATAGAATAATATATTAATACAAGCTACCAAAATTTTATTCAGGTATACATATGCTTATTGTTGTATCTTCCATACAGATATAATAAAGAGTTAAACGTTAAAAGAATGCAGTGCATCTGCAGTCTCCGACTATCTATTTAACTGGGCATTTTAAAAAACAATTAAATGGTTTAGGTAAAATATAGAGCTTTTAAATACTAATTACCAAAATAATTAAAAAGAGGAATGTTTCTGATAAATGTATATATTGATTTTAAAAAATAATAATAATACTGCACTTTTTAATATTTTAATTAGTGACGGTGGCAATATTTGTAGCATTTTCGTCAGAAAACATTTTATAATATGAACACGTCAATGTCGCGAAAAAATTATTTTCTTTAAAGTAAGTCGACTATAGATGCTTAAATTTTCACTAATTTTGTTATGTGTAATAAACATTACTGACAGAGACAGCAAATAGTTCTTTTACCTCCTCTCAATCTTTTCACATAATGTTATAAAACAATAATTCTTTAATTTCCTTAATATTTATATTATTTTATGCATAATAATATTATGTATAGTTTATAAGAACAAATTATCTTATATAATTATTCTGCACGTAATAAAAATAATTATAAGGATGGAGAGAAAAATAAACATGTTTATAAAAAGACCCTTCTTGTTTCGACCAATAAATTACACAAATTTATTACTAATTAAACGCGACAAAACTATTTCATATCTAACTACCTATTTGCAAATAATTGCAAATAATTGCCTAACACATCTCCAATTAACGATTTGGCAACGATAGGCATTGATCCAATAAATAGAAGACATAATATAAATAATGTATACCTATAGAATGGTCCAATATTGATTTTCATTTGAATTAATTTGGTTACAAAAGACATTTCCAATATTCTATCTTCGCTTAACCTTATTTGAAATTAATCGAAACTATTTAAATGACTATAATTTAAGCAAATAACTTATCCATAGTCATGAACATGAAGTTCAATATATACAATTTATTGTTCAATTATGATAAATACATGTAATTATATAATTATAAATTTCTAACTTATTATGAAAATCATGAAATATATTGGTATTAAATTCAATAACATTATAAAGTTAATAGTAATACTAATATTTATTATTATATTAATAATAATATAATAATAATATACATACTAAAAGTATTAGCCATAAGAAGTTTAAAATTAAATACCTATTTGATAAAAAAATATTCCCAATTATTTGTATAACTTTTTATAATAATTTTGTATTAGATAGTAATTTTTTAAAATAATGTGCTCATTAATTTATTTTTATAAAAGTAATAGTATATTTCTCATTTGTTTTAAATATCTCATATAAAAATTAACAACTTTTCGATATCGTATATGAAATTAGATTTAAATCAATAAGTTTGTTATAATATAAATAATGACAATTATAAATTACCTATAAGTAAAACGCGGAGAGGTTAATAAGACAGAAATTGTATAAATTACAATGAAAGACGTATCTAAATCTTTCTTGTTATCGTTTTAATTTGAAAAATGAAACATATAACGTTTATAAACATCAATTACTTTATAAAGGAACATAATTTGTATATAGGTACCTAATTAAAAAACTAATATTGTCACATACATCAGTATTTGTTTAAAGAATAATTTTAACTGGTTTCCATTTAAATAATTGAAAAAGTCCTGTTTGGGATCATATTATTAAGATTATGATGGTTATATCAACGCTAAATTAACCGATTTTTTTTCTTGTATTATAATTATTGTCTCTCCAAAATTCAAATTGTATGTATAGTTACTTTCAGACTTGTATTATAAACGAAATACTATAGTAAAAAATACGTTTATTAAAGTAAAGCTCAAAAGTATCTTATTGAAAATTTGCCGATTTACATAATATATATATATACCTACCGCTCTAATTTCCAAAACAGCTGATAATTATAATTTAATATTATATAGTAATTTAATGTTATATAAATATTGATGAAAATAGAAATATTATCTTGAATCAAAAAATTTGGCATTGTTAATTTTCCGCTTGAGCGCTATAAAATATTTAGCTTTGTTTCGTAACCTATATATTATTATTATCTTTAACTGTGTGTCCTGCCATAATTTATTTATACAGCATGTCCACAATAACGTTGTATTATAAAACTCTTTGTAATATCGCACTATATAGGTTTTCAGTGTAATCTCGGTTATTTTTGTAACAAAATATTCGGGTCACCCTGTATACAGGTATGGAATATAACTATATAGAAGACAAAGTGCTATAAGATTGAAACCAACCAATATTACATATAAATATATATTTGTTTGTAATTGTTTCTTTTATTATTATTATTACTATTAATTTTTTTTTTTTTTTTTTTTTACCATATTTATGGATTTTTATTTTAGAAATATGTTGGTGGAAAAACTTTATACTTTATGAGCTTATAAATTTATTTTCTATACAAATTTTCGAAGTTTATGAAATAGTATATTTTTTTTTTATACGTACTTTTATTTATTTTTATTTCTACCAACCAACAAAATAAATTTGGATTTTAGACACAGGAAATATAATTCTTATTGTCTATCACAAATGTTTGGATAATCATTAAAGTAAATAAAATTATAATTCTATATGTTGTATCGTCAGAGACTTATTTATAAATAGCTTCGAGGCAATCCTTTATGGTTAAATTTATGATATAAATTATAAGTGAGATAATGGAGTGATGAGTAAACTGTAAGTAAACTTTAATTTATCATGCCAATTAAATTTGGATTTTAACTTTTAATTACATTATATTTTTGTTAATTGGCAAGGTATTTACCTTATTTATTTCCTTTATTTATTCTTTATTTTCATATTTGTTTTGAAATTAAAAATAAATGTAATGTAATAATATAACGTTTATAATTTTATTAGTTACACGTATCAAGAATCAATGTTTAGGTTAAATTTATTTAATTAATATAAAATATGAAATAATGATCGTTTTGTGATTATACAATTGTTCTAAATATTCTTATTATTAGCATAGATTAAATATACATTAAATGTATATTTAATCTATGTTATTAGGTACAATGCCTTTTGGTAATATTTTATTTCTCTAGAATTATTCTTCCGTTATATACTTGTAAAATTAGATTATATAAATCGCATTTATTTTATTTCAAAGTTTTTACTGTTTCTATTTTTAATCCAAAAACAATATTTAATGATTATATTATTATAATAATTTAATGTATATTATGTGTTTATTAAACCGTTCAGCTGTGATACTGAAAAATAATTTGTTGTTATTTCATGAATAATGTTATTTTTGTCAATAAACAAAATAAAATTATAAAAATGTATTAATACTTCTCCGAAACAAGTCTGTTAAAATAAACTAAGAATAGCAATAGAGTGCAAGAGAACTCAAAAATACATTACACCTTATTATTAATAAACTGAATACCTAACTATTATGAAACATTGGATAATTTTAAAATTTCTAGATATTTCACATTTTTATTACTTTATATGTTAAGTTTTTATTAGAAGAGAGTTTTATAATTTTTTTTTTTTTTTATGCAAAAACGAATTTATCAAGTAGTTGACTAAATGAGTACCAAATAATTATGCACCTATTTTATCTTAAGATGGCAAATATTGATACAAAAACTTAAAAAAATAGACGCATAAAAAACTGTTTGCTCTTAAAAATATTATTATTATTAACATAGAACGATTAAATGTCTTAAATGAATTTTGGTCAAAAGAAAAATTTAAAATTAGATAAAATTAATGTGACATAAAAATATAAATTGTTAAACACGATGTCACATATTTTACATTCACAATACATTACTGTTATAATGTAATTCATGTAAAATGATTACTTGCAACTGTTGACAATATTTATTAAATGACATTTTCAGTGGCGTAATTGCAGGAGCTGATTAAGAGATATCTTCCTTTTTTTTTAATTTTTTTTTTTTTTATGAAGATATTTGCGTAGGTCGTATATAGTTATATCGACGAAATCGTCAAAAAACCATAAATTATTTAATTTATAGTTAATGTAAATTATAGTTTATTTCATATTGATTGAAAATGTAATAATTTATGAAAATTAAATATTTGTATATACGTATTATGCAGTTATGGGCGTCCATTTTGGAGGGCAGTGGGGTGAAAACTCCCCTAGAATTTTTTTAATGTATTATTTTATAATAAACTTTGACCAAAATACAAAATATTTTTTAATGTTTTACGTTTCTATGTATAGAAATATATCATGTCCCCCCATCGACGCCATTAAATGTATAGTTATTAATAATTGATATTACCAATTACTTGTATAGGTATTTCAAGTGGAGGGAGAAAACAATTTATAGTCATATCTCCCTATCAAAGAAATCCTAAATACGTTGTTTTGTAAATTGATTTCTCGTGAATAAATAAATATATATAGGTATTGTACACATTTACTCATCTGAGTTGATGAAAAATGTTTGAGCTCTACTACGTACCGTGATATTAGTATTTATCGATACAGCCTGATTAAATGGTAATATTAAGCCCATAATATAATATTATGTCATAAAATATGAATAGCGTTAACGTTTTTAATGCACAGGTAGATTATTTCGTTATCTTCGACGCAGAAATTTGTTTGTCTTACAATAAATTTAAACATCAGCGAGTCGACAATTTCCAGTATTATTAGAAAGTAGTAAAAGTAGAATTATTATATTATTAGACCCTGCGGATATAGAAATTTTTACCTTCCGTTGTAACTTAATCAATAATGACATATACAACTAGATAAAATAAAATTCCTCATCGTTTCGAATAGTATAGCACAGATTTTGGAATAAAAATAAAAATGTTTAGATTATCTTTGTTTTTATGCCAACAATCGCATTCTATAGGTTTATTGGCCTGTTCCTTTTTTAAATGTTATCAGTTATCGAAAATCACAATATATTTAAGTATCAAAATAGATATACGAAATAATATAGATTTTTTTTCATTAATTTATAACTTATTAATTAATTCAATTGGTTAATTGTACAACACTTTAAATTATTATCTGCACTTAAAAAAACTCGATTTTATAATGTAATATATATTTAATATTGTATTTTAAAAACAGATGAAATATCAATTTAATAAAAACAAATTTTAATTTTAATATTTACATGCACAATATATACAATAATATTATAATTATTATTTTAATTATTACGATAATAATATTATTTTGTCAATATTTTGCTTTATATTATTTATTATATAATATTATGCAATTATTCAGTAGTTGAAATATAATAATACATTGATGACAAATTCGTCGGGTTAAATGAGAGATCACTAAATTTACTACTAAATATAGTATTGATTTTATAATATAGTATATTATAGTTATCTTGATGTTATATTATATAATTAGAATAATAATTATAAGTGTTGTCGAAAACGAATAGACGGATTTCGTTTAATAGAACCTCTCAATATTTTAAATGCAAATACTTTTATGACTATATGGAGACGTATTAGTGTATCAAATAATTGATAATATTGGTTAACATATATAGCAAAATGGTAATGTATTTTTTCTAATAATTATATTTATGCTAAGCAATTATTATTTTTAAACTATAAAAAAAACTCCTATTTTGTATAAAATGCCGAGAATTCGGGAAATTTCTCGTGTAAATTTATATAATTTTTCATATTTTTTTTCAAAATTTTATATTTCCAGATATTTGTGTTTTGATTATACATACGTATATTATAAACTTATATATCAAAACGGAAATCGAAAAATTTATCTCTGACACTAGTAAATATACTCGTAGACATTTTTTTAAGATTTGTTTCAACCGCATATTTTAAGTAAAATATTGCAAATCACTTTAGCAATATCACATAAATATTGTATAAACGAAATACCTCTACTAGCGATATGCTAATGCAATATATTATTATATGATAATATATTCAATCGTTTTGATAGAAAATACGTACCTATTAATGCTATCTGTAGTGTAAGCCTAAACTTATTTGGGATTATGTTAATATGCGAATGAAAATTGTTCAACGACAACGTTTTATTATCTCATATTATATTTGATTATGGAAAACTATATTTGTTATTTCTATTAAATATTTATGAACATTAAGAATACCTACCTCAATTATTAATATGTTTAAATAATGACTATATTTCACATACGTAAAGTTATTACTTGTATTTTATACAAATCAGAAAACAAATAAAATAATATTTAACAAAATATAAACTCGTAGATTATATTATGACTGTATATAAATTATGATGATGTGACAAAATTAATATGAAAGATAAAAACTAATTCGGTAAGTATATAAAATGATTAACTTTTATAATAATGTTGTTATCAATAATAGTAATATCATCTACATTATGTTAATTATTTATAATTGTTTGAGTGAAACTAATCTCAGAAAAAACATTGATTATAAAATAGTTCGTTCTATATTATATAGTTTGTACAAGATTAAATTCTATAAGTTGCTTTGTCGCATTATTTTAATAATACATTTCTTTTTTCGTTATCTTATTATTTTTTTCTTTTGGATAATTCTCTACAACACTTTGGAACACTGTTTATTTCCGATTATAAACTGCTTCACTGAATTACATTTAATAGCTATTTCATGCACAAATGCATTGATATATTAATTAATTTCTCTTAATTTATTAAAACCATAATAATTTATTCGACACAAAATAATTAATGTATCAAATTTTCAATAGTTTACGTCATCATAATATAAAATACTTCTACTAAATTATAAATATTTAAAATAAGAAAAATCCATTTCGGATAATGTTGGTTGAAGTTTAAATGTATTGACGTTTAAACAATATTTTAATATTAAAATCAAATTATATACGTGCAAAACCTTATCGTAAATATAAATAAACTATAAATTTTAATTATTTGTTTTAATATAACATATTTAAATTAAAACTAAATTATGAGTAGTTTTTTCATTACTTATATTATTTTATTAGATACTACCAACTTGAAAATTTAAAAAAAAAACTAGTTAGTTAAAACATATTTTTTAAGTTACTCGATTCAGTATGTTCATCTAAGTGAATCAGAAAGTTGTTTTATTATTTATAGTCTTAAGATCAGAAAAAATTATAAATTGTAAAAAAATTATTTAAAAAAAGATATATAATATAATAAAATACTTATTTGTATTACAAATTTTGTCTGTACAGTAAATAATACAATTTAAAATATAAGTCTTAAGTAGATGAAATCATTAGTTTAATTGAATGAATAAAATGGAAATGTTACAGTTTCAGTAAAATATACTTACAATTTTCCAGTTAAATGTTTACGAATGTTACTGCTAGATTGCTTTTTTTATCAAACTATTCATGTTATTAAATTTAGAAAATTTCTATATTTTAACGGTGTTTGTAATAATTTATTGGTTTGTTTTAAATAATTTATGTTTAATGTTTAATAATTATTTAATACTTTAGAACGATATTTTTAATAATTGCACTAAAATGATAATTTAAAAACAAAATATCGTACCTAACTTATTTTATTCCAAAATATTCTCTTCTCATAGATTGTAGACGAAATCATATCGAATATCTTAAACAAATCAAATAAATGATAATTGTATCATTGCTATACAAATATTATCACATAACGTATTTACGTAAAACAAAATCAATTAGTAGGAAAATCATAACATTACTAATAATTTGAAATTATGAACAATGCAGTTCAATACACTATTTAATAATTAATATAGTAACCCCAAGTTAAACAGTACACTATGAATATGGTTTCTTAATGTGTTTGCGTAATGTTTCATTAGTTTATTACATGATTATAATATTATTATATAATAATTCCCTCTTCCGTAAGCTTATTTCAATATAACATTATATTGAACTTCGAAGAAATTGTTTATTTTATAATTTACTAAAAACAAATTTGTTTAAACTAAATATTATATTAATAAGACTAATCAAATCTACAAAATAATTGACTTTTAACAGTAAATACCTATATAGTCAATAAAAAATAGACTGATCCAGTGCTTGAAGTAGAAAAAAGTAAGGGAATTCTTTTCATCTTTGAAAAATGAACTACATCCTCCAAATTATTTTTACCCTATTATGACGCGAGGACCACCATTCTAATAGTAAAGGTACGGTAAATTTTCTCAACAATTAGTTAAGGTACCCTACATCCCCCTCAATTCGAACAATGGATCAGTCTACATTTTATACTGAAGAGTAAAGATGTGGTTACATTATGACTAAAATACGTATTTACTAAGTAATATAAGTGAATTCTTTTGTGGATTTGTTAAAATTTAATTACATAATTTCAGATCTATGAATAACAATTTAAATACAAATTTAAATAAATTTTGCAATTTTAATCTCGAACATTACGTGGAAGAAACCTTATCTATACTGACACCTACAATATGGTCTCGTCATATTCCGTTCCCGAGTAGGTAGTATGAAATAATTACACGACATCATATTGTATTGCAACGATTGTCAAGTCAACAGAAAATTATTACGGCGAAATGCCACTTAATGATTTCAACAATGCACAATATAATATTATAGCTGGTCATATATTATGAAGGATGATAACCGTAATAATACTGAGCGGAATACCTAACGGAAACTACTTGACCAAGTTTAAATAATATGTTTAAACTACACTCTATACAGAAATAAATTATTATTATTTACATTTAATTCTAACCATTTGAAATTAAACAATTGTTTATTAATATAATGGTCCCACGATTATTTATCTCTTAGGGATTTTTAAAAAAAAAAAAAAAAAAATACTATTATAATATAAAGTTATGTTTTAAATTGCAAAAAGAAAACACTTCGCTAAACAGATTATTACATTTTAATAATCGTATAATAAATTTCAATACAAATATTTTTATAGGTCAAATTCGTAATTTTATCAAGATTAGGTATAATAAAAGGGTTTTTTTTCCATTTACTGTAAAATTAATATTTTGTTATAATACCGCGTTTATACTTGAACAATTTCAGATAACGAATAAACGTGACTTTATAATAATACATTATATTATACAATAAATGTTAATATTTAAGTAGATTGAAAAATTCACAATCTTGAGCAGATTACGATTTTGATGCATCAAAAATTTCAACAAATTCAACGCTGTAAATTTTAAATCTTATTTTATAAATATAATATATTTTTTTATTAATTATTTTCTTTCTAAAATAAATTCCAAGGATTCCTCCAGTATGAGCAACTTATACAGAGTGATGAGAATATTATTGATAAAAGATAAAATATCGAAATCCTATTTAATTGTGTAATCTCCTTGATTTTTGTGACACAAAATTCTGATATAATCAAAATACACAATAGGCATTATTTTTTCTAGTAAGAAACTCATGGCATAATATTATTTAAAGGATCAATCTTTAATAAACTATACAGTTACAGTGTTATTATAATATTAGAGTTTATACAAAAGTAGACTTACTTTTTTACATGGGCGCAATTTCAGTAAAAATATTGGGGGTGCTGAAGCTCAGACAAAGTAACAAAATATAGAAAATTTTTCAGTATTTTCAACATATATACGTAAAAATTCTGGGGTGATTAAGCACCCTTAAGCTCACTCTAATCTCGCTTATGCTTACTTACTACACGCCTACAAACTATGATGGTAAAATAGATATAGTGTGAATAAATATTTTAACTAGATGTTTGCATTTAAAATTAATTTAAACACAATAATTTACCTACTTAATACCACGAAAATAATATGTTACAAATAATTATATTTGTACTGTATTATATGAGCGAATAATATGTCGTAATAGCTAGGGAAGGAAGTCTCATTAGTTATACTTGAGAAAATGTTGAATTCATTATTCAGTTCATATTAAAAACTTTGCAAAATCACGTTTAAAAATAAATAAATTCTTTATAGTATATTTAAAATAATTGTTTTAATTCTACGACAAAATTAAATTACATTTTCGTTGTCCAATTTAAAGTTTGTTTTTAACGTCGAGAAATCGTTCTTTTAAAAACTATATACGTTGATTATAGTAAAATTAAAATTCTTTGAAAAAGCAATCACGTATTCGTGAATAATTGTGTTTAGTGTTTAGTGTTTAAATGTGTATTTAGTGTATATACGTTACACATTTTTTTCAGAATTAAATACAATTAGTATAAAAATGCGTGCGTATTATTATCAAAACGATGGTGTCGTGCGTGTCGGGAGCACCGGACGTCACAAGGTAAAAAATACGTCGATGAATCGCGAGGTCTCTTTTAAGCGATGAAGTTATGATTTCCAAACGCGTCACGCAATTGAAATCTCGGCCCGTTGATTGGATAACAAATATGAAAACATACGTAGGGGTACGGGAGGGGAATGAAAATATTAAACCAGCAAACATCCAAAAGCTGCACAGATATATGAAATATACCAAAATGGCCGTATTCTTGTTATCAACGAAACTATCACGAATTCATGACTCCGCCATACAATGAACGAGTATGATTTATGCAGTGCGTTCAAATATTTATAATTTATAATCCGTACTATTTATTATTGATAAAGTGAATTTTTTGTTTTTTAACAATATTATACGGTGAAAGTAAACGTATTAAAGTGTAATTTTAAAATAAAAAATAAAAATAGAAATATTTCACTGTGACGGAAATCTAAATTATTGAAAAATCTAAACGTCCGTTTAAATATTGTTATAGATTGTAATATTAAAATGCAATTTATTAAAATATAATGCGATAACCGTCGGTTAACTCTGATCAATGATAAAGTCTTTGTAAACGATGCGGCGGAAGCATCACCTTGTATTAAAATACGTTTAAATATAGGTATGGTACCACGGTAATCAAAAAACGGTTATTACCAACGTGTTTAATATACAGTATAATATAAATATATCTGTATTCAAATGTTATACGTGTTAGTTTGAGTGCGTGTTGCATGTGTATATAAATATATATATATATATATAACCACAGTTAGTTTGGGTCAATTCCGACCAAGTCTGAATATCACCGTTAACCTTTAACCATAGTTTTTCTCGCCTCTACTTACTCGGCCGACAACGCCGAAACTTTTGCATCCTCACTACTCCTCGCCTGCGCTCAGTTCATCTTAGTCCTCATCCACCCGCCCCTCAACGGCCCCGGTACCTCTCCTCGCGCGACCGCGGCAGCAGCGCCGGTAAAGCTCGCGTGGCCCTGGTCTCGATCAATAAACCCTCCGAGCCGCACACACATAAACTAACACATAAATTTACACACACACTTTTACATATAATATACGACGTGCACACACCGACCTTAACAATGGCGCAAATACAAAAACATCGCGATTCCGAAACGTCACTTTGATTTACATTTCGTTGTCGTCGGTATATCGCGGGCGAAAGATGATAAAAAAAATAAAAAAAAAATTTAAAAAATTACATAAAATAATGATAATAATAACAAATAACAACGCGCGATACGAACGAGTGAAATTTTTACTTACCGTAGTCGTTTTATTCTTTTTATTCCGGAAGCCGTTTGCATTATTCCGATTTTTCTCTCGATTCGCATACATATTTTTATTTAACGATCGAATGTTTAGATATTTCTTAGGCGTTGAGAATTTTTATTTTTTTTTACTTTTTTTCAATTCGTATCTCTTTCCAAATATCGTAACGATTTACAACGTCATAATAATTTATTCGGAGAGATATTGGTTTTCTCCGAACACGCTCTCGTGCAAACTGTTGTACCTGCCTACACTAAAAGTTTTCGCATGGTCGGACATAATTTCGATCGTTGCCTCAGAATATGTTGCCAAGAATAGGAACTTTCATATCAGTGAATCATAGTTACAGCGCTCGTTATTCTATTCAAAAATATCTCAATATAATATTACCAACAGTCGTTTAATAAATGTCATATGAGTATTAAAACAGGATAGCCAGATTTTAAATCATTTTACCTTGCCTGTAATATGACTGTAATTTTTGTAACATCACACGTTATTTAATTATTATTTAATATATTTGTACAAGTACATAATATTGGAAATGTAAAGTCGAATCACAAATTGGTAATCATATACCATATTGATACCGACTAAATATAATATAACATAATAACTAAACTATGTACAAATACAATTTTAAATTACTGATTAAAAATATAACTAAAAATGTTTAATTAAGATTAAAAGATTTAAAACGCATTTCATTAATTGTTTACTTACTGAGGAAAAACATCAACATTTTTAGAATATAAAATCCTCGTATAATTTGTTAATGTAGACTTAATATATTATTAAAAATAAAACCATATTTTGCATAGTAATCAAAAATTATGTACAACTTAATGTTTGTAGTATACTAGTATGAATAATATATGTATTTGGTATGCAAATACAAATACATAAATTAAATTTAAAATGAGCTTTTAAAGCATTTTTTTTTTTTACTTTATGCAATATGTCTAAGTAATTGAATTGATAAATTATGAATTTTTCTAATCAATATTAAAACTTGAAAAAACTAATTTCTTAGAAATATCTAAGAAATAAATTGAGATAACTACAAATAATTATGATATTAAAAAAAATTAAATAAATTGGTTAAAGTAATAGTAAATTTTAAAAAAATTACAATGTGAAATAACTAATTATTATATAATTATAATTATAATTATTATATACCCAAATTAAACTAAGTACACTTATAATTACTCATAAAAGTAATAATATGTATCATGTTTAAAATGAAAACAAATTACAATTTGATTATTATGCTTAAATTTATTTTTAAACATCGGTATTCACGATTTATCATTAAGTTTAAATTTGTTTTTCTTCATGAAAATATCGCTCCGATTTCTAATATATTCGTGTTTTTCCAATTCGATTCTCTCGGTCGGTCTTTTACATTACAATCACCTTTTTATCCGCTCGTAAATACGAGTGTGTATATGTGTGTTGTTGTGTGCGTAAATATTAAACTTTATTCCGTGTGATTTCACTTTTATTTTGACACATTATAATAATAATACAGCCGAATCGAAGTGTAAAGAAACGAATATTCAGATATAGAGAAAAAACCGCATAAGCACTTGTGTGCTAGTCATTTTGAGCTTTAGGCGTTAACACGGTATAAAAATATGTATATTATTATGTGGAGAAAGCGGAATAGAATTCGGGATAGGGTCTAAAATATACATAATGGCAACTGAGATCCGAACAAATGCCGTCGAAAATAATAATAATAATATGTTTATTGATAAAAAAAAAAAACATTATGGTATAGTTTAGTTTAACGATAAAAAAAAAAAAATGTTAAATTGGAGGAGGAATTTAATAACTTACAGTATATAGCTGCCAAACGTTTATAGAACGGTTTCGGAGGACGATGTTACGGGGTACAATGGAAATTAATTAAAACCGTCGTTGTGCCGATGTAATGTATAATTGAAACGATTTACCAAAACGAACAATTCAGTTATAAAAAAAAAAAAATCGAAAAAATAAATAAAATACTAATGCGGAACGTGCCAACAAACTTCCAATGCACGCAATGTAAAAACTTTATCGTATGGTTATTGTGTTATGATTTTGTTTTTTAACAAGTCAATATACTTATCCTAAAAAAAGAAATATGTTATCTTCGTTCATTTATTTCAAAACCGTACTTAAAAGGGAAATATTTCTTCCTATCCATTAACTATAATAATTAAAAGACGACTTTTTTTCCCATATATACCTATTATATTATTATATCCCATACGCACATACATAACGTTATATTAGCATATTTTACTTTTGTTGTAACTTGGGAGTATTATATTACGACAGGCCATAATGGTAGTAACATTGTTATTACCATACTAACTGCAAAGTCACGTAGTTATTAAATTGGTATACCATCATGTTACATAATTGCACTGCTGCAAATGCTTCTTTTGTTTGTATCATTAAAAAAAGAATTTATTAGTATTGTATTAAAAATTATTGAGTAACATAAAATGAATTTTTTCTCCGTAAAATTAATATACTATTGTTAAAATAAACATTTTCCAATAATTATATTTTTAATTCTAAGCCAATTTTTATATTTTTAGTTATATTATTATTTCAAATCTGGCACACAAAATATAATATATATTCCCTTTGAATTTATGTCTACTTTAATTTACAAACAAAATAACCTTTTTCGGCATATTATTTAGTTTCCCTCAATTCATTAAATAAATGTGATGATTATATATTTTTATCTTAAATGTTTATCTGTGCGTATATACATAAATTTTATTTTCTATTTTTGTTTACTTAAAAAAACAAAAAAATCATAAATTAATAATAATTTTCCTACGTATATCTACTGTATCTTTAAAAATTTCAACTTATATATAGGCTTGAATTAACGTTATAATTTTCAAAAATATCCTATTTAATACACAGTCAAGGTTATGATTACAAAATTGAGTTGTATATTCTTATTACGTTTTTCGAATTAAAAACCTATACTTATTATAATTCTTGAGACGGGACAAAGTTAACTATTTTTTTAACTCGTTAAATTAAGTTATTCTATAGCAATGTTTAAGTTACTTTGAATTTTAGTTAATTAAAAAATATAAAGAAAAATTAATTTTAAAAAAATGAATATGAATATAAATATATATGAATAAATAAATAATAACCATTCCTAATATTTAATTTTAAATATATATTTCTATTTTACATTAAATTCGTGTCGTAGAATTTTATGTACCTACCTGTATATTAACAAATTTAAAACTATTAAAATATAAAACTGTCGCGCTGCAAGTTAAATTAAATATAAATTATATTCTTTAACTTAACTTCGTAACAAAAAAATTATTAATTGCAAAATAACGTGGTATTTAAGAAACAATTTAAATTGTGAAATAAAAGTTAACACTTAAAAAAAAAGTAACTCGTTAATACGTTTAATACCTATATAACGTAAGCATTATTTCTAAATTTATTTTTTCTTATCCCAATTTCTGTCTCAAAGAAAAACTAAATTGAGTTCCGTCCATTAATCAGGCTGATCGGTAGCATATAGTAATTAGATTTTCTTGCGTTTCTCGGTGTCGATACAACAATAACTCTAAAGTCACTGCACCTTGCACCCTAACCTGGATATCGCGCGGTATAGTGGTTAATACCACGACATTACGATATACGGTATACAGGTACCCCGTGCGTGATAAAATATTAACCGGCGACGACGGGGTGACGAGGCCGGAAGATTGATGCACGCGCGCGCGAAAAATGAAATCGTTCCGTTTCGGGTTCGACGAAAATAAAGACAATTGCGGCGTGATATTGGTTGACAGGTCGGTGTGTTCTGTCATATTACGCGTGTTATTGATTCGACGGCGTACATATTATATATTTTGCGCACAGCATGCTAATATAATATTATATACGTGACGACTGTTTTTCCGCTGCTCCGATTGATTTTTAAAAACCGCCAAAACGAATGACCAATTAGTGTTTACGCCCGAGTAGCATGTGCAGGGCTAAACATTACACACCGCATTGGACAAACAATGACAGAACCATATATATATATATATATATATATATATATATATATATGATATGTGTTTTTAAACGTATTTATTTTTAGTATATGAAACAAAAACAAACTCAATCATTATTATTGTCAAAAACAGTACAGTTGTGTTTATACGTATAATATAATATATATATTGTATTTTCCATAAAACTTCAATAACAGTAATCGGTATGTTTTAATATATTATATAATCATATCGTTTGCATGCGGAGATAAAAATACAAAATACAATTTGATCCCCGTTGTGTAACGCGATAAATAAAAAACAAATGGTATTCGCCAAAATGAAATTTTTTTTTTTACATAATTTTTTATTTTAGACATTTTTAAACTATATTGTATACAATATTATGCGTATTACTTTAGAATATTTTATATTTCAAAAATATAGCTTCACCAACGACCTTAAACTTCTGAAAATAATATTAACACGCGAGGAATATTTTGATTATCGAACAAAATTTTCGAAAAAAAAAAAAAAAATCGTTTATTTCCATGACTTTACTTTTATGATAAACAAAAGATATTGTAATTTTTTTTAATATTTAGCAACTCAGTGTACTTAAAGTAGCGATCACTATATTATATGTAACGTATATAGTATATTGACTGAATGCTTATATCACGTCATACAAAGTTAAAATATATATTATACGACTAAAAGGTTTTATGACATAAGTGAGTGACTATATAAGTGACGTCATTTATATTTTCATTCACGTGCGAATGATTTTAATATTAAATAAACATTTATTTACAATAACAATCAAACCGTCGTAAAAAACCAATCGGATACACAATAATTTTATTAAATTCAAATTTTTTTACGCGTATACATTATTGTTGTATTTCGTTAATATGTTACTGCTATATTCAAGGCTGGGCATTAAAGAATAAAAAAGTTAAAGTAAAATTAATTTTAATTTAGTTATTTAATGAATAACTTATTTTTAAGTATTAATTATTAACTTACTCGTATTTTTGTATAAATCTCAAGTTATTTTTCGGTTATTATTTATTTTATGCTAACTTAACTTATTGTAACAATCTTATTATATTTAAAGAATTTTAAGTTTGTTAATATATGTATATAGATAGGTACTTAAAAAATAGTATACAAATTAAAATATATATTTTTAAAAATTAATGTATTTAAATTTTTTATATTTTTATTTTACTCAATCTTGACCATGTTATACTAAATATTTCGTGACTTTGTATTAAAATTAATACATAACTTAATACTATAACATATGTATATTAAAAAAAAATTAAAATAACATATTATAACTATTCTTTTTCTTCTTTACTTTACCTCCCAACTATATGGGGTCAGTCCATATATCTATATATATATCGACCTTAGTCCTACTTCTCCATAGATTTTTATCACATAAATCTTATCCATTCATATCAACTATATTCATACTGCACTCAATTCCAACTATCCACATCTTCATTGATCTTCCTTGCCCCCTCTTATTCTATATTAATTTCCATAACAGCTCTCATTACCTCTGAAACATCTCTCCTCATAACATGCCCAAACCATCTCAACTTATTCTTCTATATAACATATAACCGTACAAAAATTAATAACTTCATAATTGCATCGTAAATGAACTTTTAAATATATATATTAAGAACTGTTTACCATTGCTAGCTAGAAGTTCGCAAATTCTATAGATACGTAAATTTAATAGAGATTATGTTTTGTTTTTTCTTTATGAGATAATTAATGGATAAAGTGTCCAAAGTTTTCCCCAAAGCCATCTTCTGAAATTGAAAATACATTATTGGTTTCAAACAAATAAAAACATATAGATAGTATAAATTAATAATAATATTATTTGACGGATTTAGTTGTTTTACTTCTCCATCGCTTCGTAAATAACTTGATCATTCCGTTTAACTTTTCTACAAAAAGTTTCTGTTTGATAGTATTAAATTTTCACTCATCCGTTTGACCCTTTCATTTCAAAACGGGCTCACACTGGATTATCATTTCGACTAAGCCATTACTACACGTCTTGCAACTTTGTATTTTATATTTTACAACATCCAAGACAAGAGTATTTCTTATAAATATAATATTGACAAAGTGTTATAATCATAATTTATTTTTTTGTCAATAAAATAATTTCGCATTAAAATCAGCAATTAGGAAGTATTTTATTAGAAACATAATTCACTGTTAGTCCAGTAAACACATAAATTTGACTTTCTTGGCTTTAGGTCAAAACTAGTAATATTGTTTGTCGACGAGAAATATAATAAGAATTGTATCTAACAGAATGTATATGTTCGTAATACAATTTTAACCCAACAAGTGAATTTGTTTACGATAGTTTTTATTTATTTTGAAAACGTTTGATTATTGGAAAACAGTGACAATTTTCTTTACGATCTAATTTATCATGAACTTATTTCACATTTACTATAATATATTAATACAATATTTTTATCAATTTTTCTTTATCATTTTAGTGTTGTTAAATTATCAATTTAAGTTTCAAATAGTAAAATTTAACTAATATTAACAACCGAGAGCATTATAATTACACTATCAATAATATGGTATAATATAATATTTAACATTTTAACTCGTATATAATAATATAATGTGTATTATACGACTAAAAGTACATGTAAAATAGAATAACTCCTTCAGTTAAAAGGTGAATGTACAATGAAATAAATAAATTTAAAAAAAGTTAAAGACATATTACATTTTATTTAAAAATAGTTTTAAAACGTGAATGTTTTATAACATCTAATTATGATTAGATCATAATTATAATGATATTAATTTTACGTTTTGTCTCTTTACCTTTAATTATAATGCATATAAATTGGTATTATAAATATTTGAATGAACATAACCTATCAATCTAACTTAAAAGACTCTTTTATTTTATATTTCCTTAATTATTCATAAGAAGATTTAGTGATTCATAACAAAATCGTACTTAAATAATTAGCGTTTAGCATATCATACAAAAAAATATATGAATATACAATTATGAATACATCATTATAAAATATGTATCAATAATATTAATTTTAACAAACAACTTCATAAAATAAAACTCAATTGTTTATCTTTCGATTTGTATGATAAATGATAATAATATAATTATACTTAATTATATTAATAAAAATAACTTAAATATTATAGTTTATAACAATAATTCCGGAGAAATATTGCAGTTTATTTAAATATTTCTTATACCCTTAGGGCTTTAGCGTATAATGATAATTATTTATATAATATATTATTATTAATTTTATATTATGAATCAAAAAATATGTAATTTAATAATGTTAACTTCTAAATTTAAATTATGTTCACAGTTGTAATGTAATTTAGATCATTATAGCAGTACAAATGTACAATAAACATATTTACCAAATTAATTCTTGAAAAATGTGATTTTCCTATTTAAAAAATTTAACTTTCATCTTTTTTAAGGCTCATTTCTTAAAGCGACTTTAATTTAAAAACGTTAATGGTTATCATTTGTGAATTCTTATTAAATTTAGTATAACTAAAAAAACTCAAAACCAATGTTAGTAACATAATAATTAATATTACTAATACGGAAAACTTAAAATATAAATCACTTGTCGTTTTTATATTCTTTCCGTTCTACAAGTATAGACATTTTAAAAATATTTTCTCCAAAATTTTAACAAATTAATTGTAGAAATTATATTATTCAATAATTTATTAAGATTCGGTGAATTATAAAATAAATAATATTCATAATACGTACAAGCATTATTTATGCATATTTTAGCTTTTTTTAATCACTTATTTACTTATTTTAAAATTTTCTTTACGAAGTAACAAAAAAAAAAAAAACACACAATTTTAACTAAATCTGAATCTGAGTGTTTAAATTATATTGTATACATAATACTATATTAATACATAAATTACATTTGAAAAAAAATATTGATTATGATTTTTAAGAAACATTTCATTCCTATTGCAAATACAAGTACTTAAATAAGATAATCAATAGAAATCTAGAAATGTAACGTTGAATTTAACATAAAATTAAACTTAAATATACTAAATAATTCAAATAAACACAATTTTAAATTTATATTTAGTTATTTCATAAATTTTAAAGCATTTGTGAACACAATATAGATATTTTGTAATTTTATAGTGTATAAACATCCCTACTATAGCTATCGTTTATTCAGTAAATTCATTCACACGTATAGCCCATTTTGGCAATGAAAACCGCAACATATTTATATGTGATTTTATACATTTAATATAAATTTATTAACACATCGATTCATAACATTTTTTCCTAGTATTTTTTTACATAATTCTCCATTTGGAAATATTAGAACAGTATATCATAATGATAATATTATTTAATATTTACTTTATTACAAATATTTCTATAGACTTCAATTTAATACCATAACCTTCAAATAAAACAATGTTATATAACTGTTTTAATAGTAAAATCGTATAAGATAAATTTAATTATTTTCAGTCACATAATATTATTTTATTAATTTTGATAATAATATGTTATACGCAGTGAGCAAACAGTATATATTTCTACCGTTTTCTTATTACACCTGAAAACGTAATAATTATAAACTTAATTAAACATTTCAGCTGAATTTCAGTAAGGTTTTTGTTTCTTCGTTTATTTAGAGCAGAATGACAAAAGATGAAATAACCTGTTCTGGGCCAATAAACAATGCAAAGCATCTACAAAATATTCATTTTATAAATTTTATTAAAAATACGTTTCAAGGCGGATTTTCTAAAAAAATATTTCTATGATTAGAGATGCTGTTTATTATGACATGACGTATGTATTGTATATATAAATATGCGAGTTAATTTCTGTATTCCATTTTAAAGGGTACAAAACACGATGAATGAATGAACAAATGAATGAATGAATGAATGAATGAATAATAACAGTAATAATATACGTTCAAAACTCTTCGCCGTCCGTCACCGTACCCGATTTTACGCGCGCGCGGTACGTATTCGCATGTGTTCGAATTCACATCTTTTTTTTATTACTGTTCGTCTTTTCGTTGTTCTTCATTTTTTCTTCCTCTACGAATTTGTATATCAACTACTATATTTTGTGTCACCAATTGTTTGAATACGAGAAATTGATATAATAAATATAATAATGTAATTTGCTTAAATTTTCGTATGCTTAAAAACTATGGGTATAACAGATTATATTTATTTAAATAAAATGTAGTACATATAATATTAAATAAAATAAAATAATTTTAATTAGCTAAAATTAAAAATTAAAATTCTGCTCTGAAATATCAGCTTTTTACATACCTATCTGTTTTCCAATTTATTTTTATTCTACATGCATAAATGTTGACTCGCTCTCGCGGAATATCAATTTATATTCTGACATTGGTCAACAGATATTTGTAGAATTCATGATTTATTACAAAACAAACACAAAATAGGCGAAATATGATCTTTTTTATTAATAAAATATATATTTATCGATAGAAATACCACACCAAATTATGATTTTAATATCGTAAATTATTATAAACGAAAAATATCAATAGTATCATATTACAATATAGTAAATATTAGACTTACTAAAGTACGATTTACCGGAGAACATATACAAATGTGTATATTAACATGCAATAGTAGCACCTTCATGTCTAATTTCAAGTTCAAACCCATGGAAATCGTTAGTACTTCGTTAGTGCACAAACTATTTTCGTAAGTGATCCCTCCATTTTCGCTTTACCTGAAAATTCGGAATGAGGAGTGCTGGCAAGTTTCTAGCACCACCCTGAATAATTTTGGGTTAGAACAAAAGAGAAGAGAGCAATTACAATTTTCTTGGGTTGAAACCCAAAACTCGAAATTTAGATGCTACTGGTTTCCGCTTATAGCACTAAAATTAAATTTAAATGAAATAAAAGGGGAGGGAGCATAACAAAAATAGTTCGTGCACTAACGAAGTACTAACGATTATTTCAGGTTTAAAATGTTTGAATCCTAAATTTGAAATGGGGGTGCTAACATGTCTTTGGCAACCCCCTCCCCCTCCCCTCCATGATTTTGGACTAGAGCGAAAGTGTTGGGATCACTAACGAAAATAGATCGTGCACTAATGATGACTCCGTGTTTTGATCCGAAATTAGAAATTGGCGACATAGACCTAACAAATATCACCAATTCATTTATATGATTTTATTCTCATGATTAAATGCAATTTCTCCGGTAAAATATTCGTAATTTATTTTAATAAAAAATATAAAATACACATGCACATTATAGCTTCTACAATTTCTTGTTTTTTAAGTGATCTGGATTGACACCGCGTGCACTACAGTTTCGTTTTTGTAATCATTTAGTTTTGAAAAACAAAATTGTATTTTATATCATTTTTTCCTCCGACTTATGGAATATAATTTTAAAATAATGGTATTTCATATTTTTAATATAACAACAAAATACATAATTCATAAAAAAATTTAAAATAGAATCCGTTTTGTAATTTTTTTCAACCCATTTTTTCCTGTTG
This sequence comes from Eriosoma lanigerum, assembly GCA_013282895.1. Lineage (NCBI taxonomy): Eukaryota > Metazoa > Arthropoda > Insecta > Hemiptera > Aphididae > Eriosoma > Eriosoma lanigerum. The sequence goes on from CM023358.1 coordinate 32,966,021, forward strand.
TATGCGATTTTTGTGAATGTCAGTGTGTATAATATATACTCGTATATAGGAAGATCGAATTATTTTAATAAAAATAATAATAAAGACAATACCGTATATACCATTGAAATATAATATGTAGTTCTCACAAATTTTGTAACATGAAATTTCTGATCACACTGTAGGTATACATTTGTATATCGTATTCCCATTCAGATATTTTAATTGAATAATTACCGTTGATTTCTGGCACTAACTTTTAAATACTTATTTAAATTGTTATTTTATACTATATAAATGTGCTTTATTTATTATTATTATCATTGATAACTTATCACCTTTTTTTTCACAAGAAACCAATCTATATCTATTTTTATTGACATATTTATTTATCATTCTTGATTCCGATTTTTTTTTATAATGTATTATCTGGACATACTCGTAAGTTGCCGTCAGAACAAAAATAATGTGACACTATTTACTTAAATTCGTATAGGCTATGAATATATTTACCTTCACTTATTTAATAGCTGTCGATAAATCACATATAACTCTAACACGCAGTTTTTATCAAAATCAGAATTTATAATACTTTATTTAATTAAATTGTAAACCGTCTTAATTTTTATCATCGTGATTCGCGTACCAATATATGATTGTAATATTTTAAAAATTAAATATTACCTACTATGTATGTATCAAGGACAGTGCTTGTATTATATTATATTAATCTTAAATTGAATAATATATTTTAACAAGATAAATAAATTAAAATTAATAAGTACTTATTTTTAAAAATTGATGAATTAAAAAAAAAAATGAACTAAAAAACATGCATAAGTGTATTATATGCACCTTTTTTTTCACCGACATTAGAAATTAATTCGAACACTTTAAATTATACTTATCATCAAGTTTATTATATTATAATAATAATACATTATTATTTTTGAAAATAATTCACTATTAGTTTTGTCGGCTAATTTTGTGATGTAATAAATTTAAATATATTATATAATATTTATCACTTACTTTAGTCAATTGGAATTTGTAGCAATATAATAATTATTTATGCTTAATGTGGTTCTGGACAATTTAAGAACAAAAACTTTAAAATTAAAGTTAAACATAACTGTAAGAACATTTATGTTTAAAAAAATAATTGTAATATTTATTATTATTGTAATTAGTATTTTAATAACAAAATTAAATAAATTAAATATAAAGTAAACTAAAATACTACAACAATATGAATTATTTAATTGCAATTAAATTTAAATTTATATTTTAATTTTGTTATTTGAGATATTATTTTATATAATATTCTAAAATTTTGGTGTTTTAATTTATTTATAAAAGTACTTTTTCATCGTTATATTTTATTAACACACTAACTATTGTATTTATCATAACTTATTTTATAATTTGTTTTTCCTGTATTAACAGATATTCCAAAATTATATGAAATTTTAATCTGACATTAAAATCGCTTTATACTCTACATTATTAGCGATTATCCAAATATTAACAACAAACATTTGTTATAGATGTTAATTTGGCTCTTGTAACATTATGTTATATAATAATATAATCCTATTTTCACCTTGAACAGTTTCAAATAATTTTCCATTATTCGTATCCCAAAATACACATAACAAACCCAAATATAATTATAGGTAACATATTTATTTTTCTATACTAAAATCTTACTGTACTGTATAGAATTTTATAACTCAAAATTATAAATTACCTAATAATTATTTATAAGTGTAAAATTCTGTTTAATAAAAATAATATAAGTATAATTATGAATCATATAAATTTATAATAACATAATTAAATTATATTACGTTTAAATTATATTAATTCTATTTATCTTATTGATCATTTATCGGCATTTGACAACTTTTACATTTTCCAGATTTAAAAATGAAAATTTGACAACTTAAAATTTTTATATTGTGAAGTAAGTTTATAGGGTTACATGCACATTTTTTTACTTCTTATTTTATTTGGGTTATATTACAATAGAAATAATGTACACCCAACCTAACATTTTGACAGCCATCAAACTGATCTTTTTAAATCTTTTTTTTTTTTTTTGGTATATGTATATTATTATTCTATAAAAAAAAAAATGTGAAAAGTCACTTTTTATATCAAAGGAAATTTAAGAATCGAAATTTTTTAAAAAAAAACTTTTTCATATAAAATTAATTTGCAATATTTATTATGCAAGACATTTTATATTATGCCATTATGGATGAATATAAATAATATAAATTGAATTGTATTAAATTCACTGTTATGATACTGATTTTAGAAGGTTATAATATTATTATAATTTATTATGCTTTTTTTTTTTTTTTTATTATTATTTTAATAATTCTGAGTAATTATAGCACAAACAATTGTATTCGATCTACAAAACAATAATACAATATTATATTATAGTGACTTATTAAAATATTAATATAGCTTTAATTAATTGACGTTGTTTTTACAGCTTCGTATAATGAACTACCTCATGTTTCAACATATTTTTAAGTCAATATTTGCAACATTAGGCTTATCCTCCTGTCAGTCTTTACCCAATAACTGCAAATGGATATTTAATCCACTAATGTCATATATTTATTTTTAATTTTTATGAAAGATGCATTTAAACACTCACAACCCGTTCTTGCCTATTTATACCAAATTATAATAATTGTAATCGTAAACTTAGTGTACTAACGTACATTATGCTAAGAAAACATATATATATAAATATCATATAATTAATATATTAGCTTGGATATATATATAAATTGGAAAATTTCGTTAGATTTATTTCTAGTTTTAGTGATGAAAATAAAAAAAGCCAAAACAAATGTCTAAAATCTCCTAAAAAAATAAATATCTACTCTGGCAGCTCACGTATGTTTTATATGCTTTCATTAGCATGATACTCTTCAGTATGCCCGGAATTTGTAATACTTTAAAAAATATCTAATTCAACTTGTTCGTTTTATGCACATAAAAGGTTGATACATTTTCAATCTATATAATATACGCACTGAAGGGCAGATTATACGATATTCTATTTTTATCTAATGTTTGTTTAAACAATATTACGTAAATTGAATTTCAGTGTTGTATGCTTGTAGCGTTTTTTAAATATTAGCGTCTATAAATTATTCATAATATTAATACATTTTTAAAAAAAATTACAAAGAATGTGACCAAACCACTTCGCTTTATGACAAACACGATCAATGCTCGTGTATTTTCAGTAATGGGCGATAGAAGAGTTGAAAAACTGCAGAGGGGCAATCAATTCGTCGTTTTAATAGCTGAGTGCTGTACGTGACATTTTTGGATAATATATAAATCGTGTTCCATAGTGTTATTAAATATTATATTGATAGTTCCAAATAAAAGTTGTTAGAGTTAACTTTAATGGTTTGCTTTGAAACAAATGTAATGTTAACAAAAAATATTTATTTTCAAAATATATTCAAAAAGACAAATGTGATTCCATAGTGTCGAATAATAATATTATACCTACGATATCTTGATTGAATTGTTCAATACTTTTAAAAAATAAAATAAAATAAGTTTTATATAATATAGGTTTATGTATTCATGTTATATATTTATATACTATATTTCCATAATTATAGCAGAAAAAAGTTTAAAATAATAATGTTTATATATATTTACATTTTGAACCGAAGAATATCTCTTAGCTAATTCAATAAAAATGGCATTATTTTTTTATACTTAGTCAATGGGTTACTCGTTTAAATTCCGAGTAATGTCCATAAAATAAAAACTTAAACTTCAAACTGTTTATCATAATATTATACAGTCGAAATTAATAATACGATCAATATTTTCTTTTTTTGCCTTAGGTAATATTGTAAGTTTCAATAACAATAAAGTCTGGTAGTTACATCAATACTACATTATAATATTAATACGATCGTGTAGGTAATAAAGAAATAATAATAAAATTATCGTAAAAGAACGTGGGATGAATTTATCTATTATATACGTAAATTGTACTGTTTACTTACAAACAAACGGCGATTATATGAAATAATTGATTAATTTCTACGCCGGACGATGTAATCATTTAGGTACCCCAATTATTTAACGTGTGTTAGTACTTTATAAAAATGTAGTGATTGTTAAAAAAAAATTCGTCATCTCGCATAAAAACGGTTAAAAAAAAGAAATGTAAAATCGCTCGTGATCGTTTCGCCCCTATCAACTTGATCGTTCGATCAAATAACACAGGTAATATAATATATTGTGCACATTCTATCGACGTGCGTGCTTTTGTGTCTTTGTTGATTACCAAAATTACGGTTAGGTTCGGTGTGAACCAACTTAGTCGGAGGGCACTGCCGGTGGTTCTGTATAGAGAGTATTTGCCTGTTCTAAACGAGCAAGACAAAATGGCGGATCGTAAATAACAATACAACGGGTTACCACTACCCGACTAACCTGACCCGTCCGTGTCCGCCAGACGGAATGTATTAGTAGAAGATTGCGGTTTTTGTCACCGGCTCATGTTTTAATACCGCGGCACCGCGTGCGCGTAAAGTTGCCGCCGTCGAGTTTTATCCGAACTCGTAGCATTTTTCTGAGGCATTAAATCATCGTCAGGACGAGGAAAAACATAACGAAATTAAAATACCTACCGTAAGACAATATATTAAATGATGCGCGAGCGTTGGAAAAAGTAAAAATTTATGACGGTTAATATTACAACAACAACAACATCAAAAAAAAAAAAAATTTAATTTTTTCCTACAAACATTTTTATTACTGTCCACTACCATAATTGCAGAACGCATACCTAAAATTCTACGTACATAACACAATGTAATTATAATTTATGCGCAACAAATTATATACAATATGTTCGTATTTAAACTTTACGTTTGGCTCGATTTTAATATAGAAATTTCCTACCAATTACCTAACATAATATATAATATTGTTTGATGTGAAATAGTTAAAATGTAATTTCATTCCTTTGAAGCACTAAACTTGACGCAACATACAATCGTCATATTAAACGAAACGTAATCAATACGTTCTATATATTATATTTGGCATCTAAACCGAACTCTAAGTAATGAAATTTCAAAGTTCAAACGATTACGATAAAAAAAAAATAAAATAAATTAATGTTTTGCACTTTGTTAATCAATATTTGCATATTCGCTCTTAAGTTCAATATTTGTGATGATAACCATTTTACACATCTTTGGGAAATGTTAATAATTTCAAAGTTAAATAATATTGGCTAATATCTAATATTAACCAGCCAAATGTATACATGTGTCTTCTTTTTTTGAAACTATAAGATAAATAATGTGTTCAACAAAATGTGTTTGGAAAATATTTCAAGTTATTTGTATTTATGAGTGTTATAATACCTGAGTGTTAATACCTCAGTGGCATGTTTTATAATAGGGGTAATTGCCTTCACCCATTGGGCCTTGTCTGATTTAAAATTTCAAACTTGAAATATGTGTTATAGATATAAAAATATTTAATTTCTTCCCCTTCATTGGAAACAGGTAAAATCAGACACTGTAATATCTATGTATATTAATTATTATAGTTTTATCATATTTATAAAATATATTCATAAAACATTATTTACATTCTACGGGACAATAATTAATAAATTTTATATTAGCCATTTTAATTAAGAAAACCTTCTTACCTGAAATATCATTAGTTATTTTTTGCGAACCTTTTGATACACAATACTTTTAAGATTACTTACTAGTAAAAATATTCCGATATTGACCAATGATTAAAGCCCAGGCTATTCAAATAAAAGTATCAGAATAATGTATATGTATTCCAAAATGTAATCTTTAATTAAGTTTCAGAATATTTAATTTTTTAATTTTATACCCAGATTCTTTTTTTCCCTGAATATATAATTAATAATTACATTAGCTGCTAAAAAAATCCAAATCGGTTTAAAAAATAAAATCTTTTTTTAGTATCAATATTAAAAACTGATTTCTATATTGTATGTGTATTATGTACCTATATAATACATTTTAAAGCTCATATCTCAATGATAATAAATAGTGTTTTTTTAATTACGGTTATTTATTATGGAATGGTTTTTTTTTTATTCAATTGAATATTTTGAATGCAAAATAAAAGTATTCTTTACGAGACGTCTGAATTAATTAAAATCTATATAAAAAATTCATGTTGGAATATAAACTTTGATGTAATATAATTATTTGCAACAATAGAATTAAACTTACGAAAAAAGTACTTATAAAGCCGTTCTGATAAAATGGATTTGACTTAGTAAATAGATTAGGAGATTTAAACAAAAATAATACTCTTATTTCAACTTTCCAGACACGTTGACGCCCATCAAAAGTATTATCAAACACCAATATTAAATGTTTTGACTTGAGAGTGTCCATAATGCTCAAAATTTGTAACATGATGTTTTTTATGTATAAAAACATTTTTGTTCAAGTAATAACTTATCCTGACGTTTTGCTAAGACTAATTCTTGATTCCTGATTGTTATAACAAATGTAATAATTATATTATACGTATAATTATATTATATAAAAACGCTTACAATGACAACAAATCTTATAAAATGTAGGGGTGGCCAAATAGTTAATCGCATGAGATGTCAAAGCAATTTTCCATTTTTGGAGTTTATTTTTATAAATTTAGTAGAAAATCACAATATAATAAATACTCATAGTTAAAATGTTTCTTTTTCTTTTTATGGTAGTCGATTTTAAAAGCTAAATTCAAAGTTGATCTTAACCAGAAAAAGTATAGTTAACTTATATAGTTTCCCCATACAATGGAAAACAAAAATGAAAACCTTAACCTATTTATTAAATATTATATAATAAATAAAATTATTATTATTCAACATCCATTATTGAATAAAAATTTTTACAAATATGTAATTATCAATCAACAAAAAATTATATTATTTTTAGTTAAATTAGTTTAATATTTATTATTTAATGTGGGAAGTGATAAAATAAATAAGTCTATATGTTTTTTAATATGATATATTTTAATACATCGACTGTAAAACTCATGTATTATAATTTAAATATCAATCATCTCGACTCGTATTAATCAAATTTAATTTTAGTAAGTATCCTATACCAATGTTAATACTTTATTTATTTTACCAAGAATTACGATAAAATTATATAATTTGTTTAATTAAGAATAATTGTATAATTAATATTACTTGTTAATATAATATCATAGTTTAATAGTTAAATGTTAAATACAAAAACAATTTTTTAGTTCTAAAAAAATAATTCATGTTGATCAATCGTATTATATTATGCACACATACACATTGACATATTGTACACCAACATTTAATTTAAAATATTGTAAATAATAATTTAATAATATTATAAAATATTTTTCAAATTCATTTAATAATAATATACTAAACTGAATACTTATTTCTGAAAATAGAAACTTTAAATTTGAATAATGTATGTTAAGTAAGGCAAAGTCATGAAAAGGTACTTTACGCACATATTAGTTTTAACTTATTCAAATTTAAGAAATATTAATTAAATATTTAAATAATCCATATAAATACTAATTATTTAAGTAGAATTTCCCTACTGAATTATATTTGTGTTTTTTAAAACGTTTACTCATGACAATTCTATTCTCGATTTTGGATAAAAAAAAACGTTGAATAATTATTTTGATGAAACTTAACTAGTTTGCGTTATTTTGTAGTGTATTGTATTCGTTTAAAATTTGCATTATATGAAATGGATTTTTAATTCACTTCAGATAACCACGTGAAAAAAATGGATTTTTTTTAAGTAACATATTCATTTAATATTTTAATTATCCATACAATTAAGCAAGTTTAATTTTTCTTGTTTTTTTTTACAGGTATGTTCTTTTGAAGAATTTTAATTTGAAAAATTGGTTACGTAAGTAAAATTATTTAAAAAATGTTTAGACAAATAATAATCTCATGTAGTTAGCTAATGTTTAGAGAAATATTTTTTTTTCAAAATAATTATATTTGATTTAATTGGAGTAATTTAGATGTTTATAATATTTTTTTAGTTGTTACTAAAGTTATTATTAGTTAAAAATATATTTTTGGAAATATTATATTAAAAATATAATTATAAATCAAATATTATAAAAGTTCAATAGGTTATTACTTATACTTACAAGAAAAATATTAAAACATAAATAAAATAAACACATGTAATAACTATACTACGTATTTGCATTTCAATAAATGGGTATATTAAAAATCGAATTAACCAAAGTAAGACCTTAAACTTTAACTTGATGTACTACAATTTTATTTTTTAAACAAAATTTTACTATTTTTATCACAAAAATATCTAAAATTCTGAATAAAATGTAAATGTTTAAATTATGCAAAACCTATTTTCACGTTACGTCTCTCATCATTTAATTATTATAGTAAGTAAAATTAAATTGTGAATACCTTATTTTATACCAACCAATAATTTAGCCACACCCTGATAAAACTCTTAATACGATTATATAACAGTAAATAGTTTATGTCATCCATAACATTTTTGTCCATTATTTTTCCTACGTAATGTTAAAACCATTCATTCGTAATCTAGATGTATAACATAATAATATTATTTTATCTGTCTTATAAGTGTCAGAGTTTTCAAACGACCAAAGTCATGGATAAAAAAATACTTAAAGCCACGTGAAGAAAAAAAATATATTTCCGAGAGCTGGAAATTGGACAGATGATAGACAACTTTGTTGGAACTTCACAATAACTTTTGAATTGGCTAAATTTCATTATCTTAAAAGGCATTATTGAATTTTAATAAAATCATACATTAAATAAGATATTTAAGTTGATGTGACGTTTTTGGATTTAAGGTTACCTACCTATATAGAATCATTTTTTATTTTTTTTATTATTTAAAATTTTAATTCGCTCTCTTATTTATATTTGAGTATATTATAGCATTATGGTCGTCTTTTAAAAATTATCAATAAATAACGACAATTTTTAAAAGACGACCAAATTGAAAATGTAAGACCCGGAAAATGCATACAATTTATACAGTTATAAAATTGTTATCATTTTTATACTCTTTTTAACTATTATGACTATCCCGTTTTTATGTATATGAAAACAATTTTTAAATATTTCTAAACGCCATCATTTATAGTATTATATGGGTAGTAAATTAAATAATAATTATGTCCATTGTTTTACTTACAAAATAATTGTATTAATGGTTTTTCATAATTAAATGTAAATTTTATATTAATTATAATTTAAAATTAACGAGAATGTCTCGTAATCAACATTATATAATAAATATCAACATTTTTTATGATAAAAATAAATGAAAAAAAAATTGTTTGTTTCATCCATTATGTTATAATAACCGGTATTGTTTTACGCCTAATTAATACTTTGATATTATCATTTCATTTTATAAGTAAGTTCTCAAACCTATATTACATTATGAGAACTATTTCTAAAAAAAACATATTATTATCATTTAAAACACAATTTTTAAATCTGATTTTTTAAAAAAAGAAGAAAACGTTTACTGACTATATTATTATATAATATATAGCTTCAGAGATTCAGTATATTTTTTGTGCGTACACGAGAATAGAAAACTTATTCGAAAGTCTGAATTGCGTGTTGGTTTTTCTTACAAACACTTTATAGATCATAAACGAGGGGCTGTCGTATTTTGATTATAATATTCTCAACACTTTGTCGTTAACACTTGAAATAACGAGAACGTTATATTATTATCGCTAAAATAATATCATACTTGTTGTTCTATTTACAATACTCCAAATCCGATTTAGGTTTACTATAAAATGAGTTTTTTGACACATAATAGTCACAATTCATCTTGAGTGCAAAATAGTCGACATAAATTGTATACGCCAAATACGAAATATAACTATATAAACTATAGATAAATAATTGATAATATATGTGTTGTTGTATTGTTTATGTAGGAAATAAATTTATATAATATCTGCTGCGGATAATAATATTGTAATACTAAAAGAAATAATAATAATAATACCTATATTTTATTTATTAAGACACAGGTTTCTATGGACTAATATAAATAAATAATGTGATGTAAATAACTATACCAAAAATTGCAATTTTCATTAAAATTGAGAAGAAAATAAACTTTTAATATTATGAAGTGTATTATCTAATGATTAAATTTCATCAATTAAATAGCTTCAATTTTTAGACGAAATTAATAAAACAGAAACAAAAACTAGGATAAATGTAATACAAAATTCCTAATTTTACCTTTGTAGACATTTAAATAAAACATATCATATGAAGTAATGCAATGCTATTACTTCATTTTTATTAAACATCAATTGCTAATATCTATTGGTATCATATATTTCAATATACTCTTTATGTTATGAAATTATTTTGTCTTTTGAAATCATTTTTCTTAGTAATAGTTTTCATTTGTTATTCAAAGTACATGTTTCGAAATAAAAATTATAATTATGTTAGTCCAATAGAATTTTAGGTAAACTCAAGATATACATTTGTTTGAAGTAATTAAATAATATATACCTAGTAATATTATTTCTTTTTTCGATAAGACATAATAAACACAAATGTATTGTAAGGATACTTTTGTTTCTACTAATCACTTATTGTTTTCTCTAACACAAAGAAATAAAGAAAAACTATCCAAATACCGTGTTATATTTATTATGGTAAATAACCATACCTATTTTTTATGAGAAATGATTTTGATTAATTTTTTCATTATATTTATTAAAATATACACATAAATAGGTACACAACCATAATTATTACTCTCAAAAGCATAAAACACTTCATGTCATTTACCTTTATTTTATTACATTCAGAATTAAAACAATTGAAATGTTCTATATGGTTTTTTATTATATTCTGCACTATTGTTTTAATTTTAAGACAACGAAATATATATATATATATAGGAACTTTTAACTATGTGTATACATGGAAATGACACTTAATTATTAATTTATCATGAATATAATATTTTCTGCTAACGAAAATTAAAACATTACTTCCAATTACACATTTATATAAATAGACAAAAAATGCTATAATTGTATTGTTTTAGAACAACTTAACGCCAAAAGATTTAAGCATAGAAATTGTATATAAATATATATGTATAGCATAATATAATACATGTTTATTACACCAGAATATTCGAGAATTTTGTGTTATACAAGTTCCACTTTTAAACTAAATAGAAAAAAATGTAAACAACTTTTCCGAATCGTTTCTTTTCACAGCCTTATATACCACATTTTTTTCATAAACAAAGAACTTCTCTGAAAAATACTCAGTATCTCTTCTTATTTGGCTTAAAAATAAATTTAAAAACGAAACGATCGATAGTTTCTATATTGTTTGTTTCGAGCGGTGTACTTATTTTTCAATATTCGGGTTTTCTAAACAATTAAAATACAAACTATTGTCCATGCCGTGATTTTTCAAAAGAAAAATATGAAAGGCGGAAGAGTGCTAGCTGCTATTTTTTATACTTTTTGGTACTTATTCATTGTTTGATAAGAAGAAAAAAAATCACCGAAAGAAAATTATCGGCAAGTACGTTGAGTCAGTGGCTTTTCTCCGGTGCTGAGTTGATGACATGAATAATACACTGCTGTTCGCGGTCTAATTAATAACTGCTTTTAAACTACTCGACGACGTTCACCATAAGCCTTCGGCCAAAAACCACACCCTTTACGTCTCCTTTAAAACTCCTAACTGTGATACTTGGAGAAGAAACCGCTATTCTCGTTCGTCGTGCCACGAGGGAACGAAGTTATGGCAGACACTGACAGCTCTGACGCTACGCACGTGTTTTTAAGCGACTATATTAATATAATTTATGGACGACACAGTTTTGATTGTCATAATGATAAATCAAAAGTAAACCAAATATCAAATCCTACACCCTATCCTAGTTAACCTGTCCTGGTAGGTGTTTAACCTCAAATAAAACCGTAAGTATACATTTAGCCGAATACCGCATACCTACCCATATTTTTCTGAATATAATTTAAAATAATTTGGAAAGCAAATTATTTTTTGTTAAATCATTACTAAATTAGTAATTTCACTAGTGTTTATTAAGTTTATTTTAAGGAATACATATTATTTAGGTAGAAGTAAAACGGAATATTATTTCGATTCCGAGAAATTGTATGTGGAGCATAGAATTAAGCTTAAGTACATAAATCGAGATGCATCTGGTATTTTAGTGAAATGTAACAATTACGATTATGCTAAAAAGTAATTTTATTATTAATGATTCTGATGTGAGCTGTCATTTTATATGAGTAAGAGCATTGGACGAAGATGGTAAATTATTATATAATTAAGTTTATGGTACAATAATGGCTTCGATAGAAAACGATATGCGAGATATTATAGATCAAGACAGTTTTGGATGTTTCAAAAAGAGAACAAAATGTATGTATAGAAGAAAAGAAAGGAAAAGAAAAAGAAAACCCGAAAAAAGGTTGAGTAAATGCGATGGAAAGTGATATGAAATTGGTTGATGTAAGTTAAGAAGAAACGGAAGATCGAGATGAAATTGAAGACTTCAAATAATTGAGATAATTGTGTATTAAGTTCATCTTAAATATTTGACTGTTACACCCGATATGTTTCATAAAATATAATATTTCATTCATTTCCACATCAAAGTTTCTAAGAAGGATTTTGACGAAAAATTATAACGGGTTTTAGTACAAATATTTAATATAATAATTAAAATTTGTATAATATTGATATTAATTTATCGGTTAAACGTGAATTATCTATTTTTTAACAAAGTAAATTATTTATTGGTTTTTGCTCATTAACTTAAACTTTAATGTACACTAATTTATTGTATAAGGTTAATCATAATTAATAAATTATTTATAAGTTTATAAACAAATTCACACTTGCTCGAATATCACTCTATGTGTGCAGTTTTTAAATAGTTTTCAAAACAAAAATAATAACAATTAGAAACATGTTTTTAGTAGATATTTCTATAAAAGGAACTTTTTAACATGTTTAAACTTGTTGGTAATTAATATGAATTGTATCCTTACAATAACAACTTCGGATAGTAAAACTCTTTAATATAAATTTAGACGAATATAAATTATTTTAATTCTTACTAATAAATTACAAATATCGCATCAAAGGAAAATATAAATTAATATTAATTCTCGTGACTGACCGTGTAACTTCTAACAATATTAAAAAAGTTATTTTTAAATACTAATATTGAATAACAATATTAGTACCATCCCATAATAATAATTTATTTGATATTTATCCAACACTCAGTATGTTCATTTTAAAAACAGTATAAAATATAATATATAACCTGAACGGATATATACTATATAGATACTTAATTTAATATAAATATTCAAAAAGGATAATTATTTAGGGATACTCATCAATAGTCAAATCCTTATACTAATAAATTTTAAAAAATTATAAACAATAATTAAATATTACAAACTCTACCTATTATGTAATAAGTCGTTAATGCATAACCCTATATATATATATATATATATATATATATAATAAGTAATCATATATCATTGTTATGCGATATTTCTAAGCTTAGACCATTTTTGATGTATACTATATTGCATATTTCTCTTTTTATTACAAATCAATACCTAAATATAATAAAACAATATAAAAATATAATAAATTAATAATAATAACTAATGGAATGAAACAATTACAATAACAATAGAATATATTTATTTAAATATACTTATATTAAAAATCGGTATATTTATTTCAAGTGGAATATCTTGTTTTGGAAATTTAAACGTATTCAAACGATCGAATAAAGAAAAAACGATCGCATAAAACAATTGATTGCTTTTTTTTTATGTCCATAGAGTTTTAGAGTAAGCATCTATATAGGTAGCAAAATCGTTTTAGATCGGAGTTAGAGATGTACAACATATAAATTTAACTATGTAAAATGAAAGAATAGCTATTACAGCGGTATTGTCTTCATAGATGGTTTCCACACGCATTTTAATGATATTATATTATCATAAAAACTATTCCACATTATTTCTTGATAATTCTTCAGTCGATTTTACGTACTACAAAATATATTATATTTAACCAAATTATACATGTTTAATGGAAAAATATCCGAATCAGTTTGATATTATACACAGAAAATAAATGTTCACTTAATATTTTAACATATCTATCTATATTTTTTCAATAAATAATTCATATTATGATTTCTATATAATACATGAATGTAACATACCTATCCGATGTTCGAACTTATATTTTGATTTATAATAGTTTATAAATACGTATGAATGCTTTTATAAAACGGCGTCATAATTTTTTTTTTTTTTTTCGTACCCTCGTGGTCGTTATTTTATTTTAGTTTCATTGTTACAAAACAAACTTATTGCTTATGTTTTTTTTTTTTTTAATTCCGGACACAACCTACGTCTACTATTATATAGTACTGAGCCGAATCGTATAAACGTCATTAGTAGTGTGCTGAAAAAGCGATTATGATGCCGGACGAAGTCTTGATGTATAATATTATAGTAAAGTGGGGCCAAAATCCGTTGGTAAAAGTGGAAAATGTCGACGGGCGAACAAAAAATATCGCGGTTTTTCAACCGTACGAGGCGTAGAGTTTATTTTAAAAATGGCTCGTGTAACCCGAAAAAAGTCACTGAGGACATTTAACTTCACATCGATTGCATGTGTGCTATACTGGAATTTGAATAACACATACTTGTTATAATATGTATATTATTAAAAACTGTTGTCAGAATATTATGTTATTAAATTTTCATAATTTGTAAAGAAAGAAATCCGTTAATCATTCTGTATTATTTGTATAGATTATTACATGGTTAAACTATAAGTCCATCTTTATGCGTTAACTATAGAATTTTACGATCAGAATCGAAAACTTATTTTTTACTAATTGCATCCACTAATTGTGATAAATTTTTTTATTTTATTAAATAAATAATATATATATATATATCTAGTATATATTGTCATTTTTCCATACCGAATACTAATAGGTACAAAATAATTCATGTCCCATAATTTTCTCAATTCCTTTTTAAATATATTATTATATTGTTTGTATTTTATTTTAGTTCATAATAATAAGTTCTTAGTAATCATGGCTATATAAAATATATTAAAATTCATTTTTAATTTTAAAAGAATTATTTTTAACAGCATTGACAAATCATCAAAGTTAAGGTTTAATAAAAAATTATAATAAAAAGTTATTAAAACGACGTTTACTGAAATGTCACTACCCACATAAATTTTTTTTAGATTAACCCATGTTACATTATTTGACAATATTGTAAAAAAAATATTAAAAAATAATTTTCAAATCTTTTCTACGTTCGGTTTTTCATAAAACATTTTGTTAAATTATTCACGTTTTATATTTTTTTATTTTACATATTACAATACTATATTTTAAATTAAAATGACAGCTCCGAATTTTATAGGTAGTAAAATATTATTTTCTGTATATTTTTCTGAATAACTTGATGATTAATTCTCTCAACCGTATTGGTTAATATTTGTCAAATGCGATAGTTAAAATACAACATCAAGATATAAATTTATAATATTGATTGAGCGACATATCACTTGTTCCGCTTAAAATCAAATCTAGCTAGTATATTAAAATATAATAATATACTGTTTTACTGATGAGAAGAAAAAAAACGACCATGATTAATATAAAATGAAAATTAATTGGATTTAATTATTTAATCGTAATGTATATTTAAATATTTTATGTTTATTTATACTACATTATAGTTAGAATAATAACACCGATATTATAATGTACCAACTACAATTTTTTTTTATAAAATGTCGTCTCCGTTCACACAAAACACACTAAGTCCAAAAATGGATTTTTCGAGATTTTTATACTATAAAATGCAGAGTAATTATATTATTAGTGACAAATAACCATATAAATTAATATGTATAAAGAAAAATAAAATAAATCACGGAAAAATGAAATAAGTTACACCAGGAAAACATTTTAAAGTTTATACTATTTTAAAAAGCTCATTCTCAAAAATTATGTTTTTGGACTTAGTGTGTTTTGCGTGAACGGGGACGATGTGTAGCAAGTCTTCTTCTCTTTCCATGCGCACATATTAAAATGTGACATTTTAAATTACATTTGCATTTACATTCACAGACATTATATAATTTTATATATTACATTCAGAGGTGTATTTATGGAGGTGAGTTGAACGGGTTTAAACCCCCCCACCATAACAAAAAAAAAATTGCTTTTAATAATATTATTTTACCATCTGTATTAGATTTCGCATTATAATTTATAAAGTATATAGATACAGAACATTTTCATTTTTATGAAATTAATTATTTTATATTACAAAACGGTGAGGGGGTTTTGGCTTCATGAAAGCTTCTAAAAAAAAAATCTGAACCACCCTCCCCTTATATAGGTTATAAATATGCCTCTGACTACATTATTCTATAAGGTAGGTACGTTATAAAATTGTAGATCTAATGAACAAGTATTTAATTTTCAATTTTTTTGTACATTCAAGAGTGTTGTTGTATTATATAATGTTATAATAGGCATCAAAATTTTTATAAAATAAATTATAATTAATAAACAAAAGGTATGAGATGATATTATATAAAAGGTAGTTTGTAAATTTCAAAAACAAAAGAATAAATGGTGTTCGACTGAATAGTTTTCTAGAACGGGAAAAGTGTTCTCCTTGTTATACTCTAATGAACCAAAATTATGATTGCATGTTAAAGTTATATTCAAAAACTTTTATGTCTTTACAACTAAACTCATCTCGAAATAATAACCACATGAAGTCTTGAAAAAGTACAATTTCTGTATAAACTACGTGAATTCGTATAAAATATATACTATTTCTACTAAGAAAATGGCTTGTGATAGTCTTTTCGATTATATACGCTGCAGTTATACTAATAAGTAATAACAATAGTATGTATAGATATATCATCGAAATAAGTTAGAGAATAGCTTCATTTAACACCCATTTATATTAATTTGGAATTTTTGAATAATACCTATAGTCTGAAAAACTAATGGAATAGTTTTAAATTACATTTTAAAAGTAACCTATCGTCTATGTGAAAAAAATAAGATCATAATATGTAATATTTAATATCCGCTTTAAATAAAAAGTCATAACAAAACTAAATAAAACTCATATGATACGTTAATACTTACATAATATTAATATCAATACAATAACTATTGATGAAGTTATACTCGTAACCTGCATAATAATATGATTCTTTATATAGTAAAATTTAATTTAAAATATATGACTTTTAAAATAAAATATAAATACACAATAACTATCTATTTATTTAGTTATGAAATGCACATTATTTATTTCAGTATAATATTATATTGGTAAAACTACTAGAATTTCAAATAATTGTATTTCACCAATACCTATAAAGCTACATGTTTTTAACATTTCGATTCAACCCTATTAAAATAAGATAAAATAGAGCATTTTAAATTCTGAGCGAAACAAGGTTTTACAAAGTTTTTTTGTGTATGTTTTCGTTATTTTAAATTTTTTTATTTCATGATAACTCTTTGAGGACTTGAAAATTGTTTTGAGTATTTATATAGATAATTTACACACATTGTTATGTGTAAAATTTTAGAATGAATTATCAGTATAATATATTGAGTTTCGCTCAGAACCGTATTTTCTAATACAACATCATTGTATTCAAATCTTAATTATATTATAATAAACCACTAATTTCTTCGAGGATCGAAGGAACGAAGGAGAAACATCCAAAATCGACCTTCCTTCTTTTTTATCTTTGTAGTTTATTGCGTTTCAACACTATTTGTAAAAAATATAAATTATAGATAGAATCTTAATTTATTAACAATACTTAATTTTGTATTTATTGAGCCATTTTCTTTTACGTTTATGACTGCAGCTTTCCTTAAAAGCATTTCAAGTATTTTAATTGGCGAATCACATTTTAACCATGTCACAAAATCTAACTGCCTTTGGGTCGAGCAAGTTCCCAATCTAATTTTCATTCTCATTTTCTCTTGTAAACGAATTCTGCTAAGGCAAACTCATTATTCTCATTCTTATTGACTGAATCATTGAGAGATGTACTGACAATTTTATAAAAGATAATAGAGTGTAGAACCAAATCAATTCTTAAATGTAAAATGTCATATTACAATTATTATATATATATATATATATATATATATATATGTGTGTGTGTGTGAGTGTGTGTATTTTTCATATCATTAACAATTTTTTTTTTGGTAGTTAAAGAAATAATATTATTTAAATTGAATAAGTATATCGATGAAAACAAAAATTTATTATTCTAAAGATTTATTGTAGGTAAGTATAAATCATACTTAAAACATTAAATCAGATTTTATGTTATTATAAAGACGTTTATTATATTATTTTCTGTCTATATTATACCTATATGAGACTATGAATCATGTTTACATAAAGCAATAATTGTATGTATTGTTTATTTTATTTTTATTTATTGTGTTTACATTAAACAACTAATTAATTTGTTTTGTACTTATAATCGCGACATGTAAACAATAATAATTATCAGTTTATTAGTAATTACAAATAAACATAAATTAAATTTAAAAACACGTGTTTTGTGAATTAGATTTCATTTTAAGTAAGGCAATTATCAAAAGATATTTGAGATTTTCTCATTATTTTTTTTTTCAATTTGAATGATCGAAAAAGACAATAATAAATCATCTTATAAAAAAATATATACATTACCTATATAGAGTTCATTTACTAGTGAATAAATTATTACGTCTCGTTTAAACTTTAAAAGCGTAAAAAACATACTGCTTAACAGATTTTAATGGAAAATTAAAATCTAGATTTAAAATTCTACAATTACGATTTTAAGTTTTAATTTCGATTTTAACAGACAAAAGACAGCGTAATATTCTTAAAATGAATATTTTAATAGTGATATACATGTATTTTTAATTGTATATAATATAAATAAAAATATTGAAATACATTTTTAATTTTTTCTTAAAAATAATTGTAGTTAATAAACAAAAAGTTTATTATAATTTATTGTTTTTAATCAATTTTCTACGAAACATAAAAGTTTTATCATTTGCACACGTCAAGGATATTTATATGATCCCGTCAATATTGATCGACAATAATTAATCGCAACCAACGGCTGGTCGTATGATTGGTCAAACAACATTAAACATTGTCATTCAACATTGGTCAAAGTAATTACATTTAAATAAACAATATTAGTATTTAGGTTAATGTTAAAGATTATAATTTAAAAGTTAATTATATGTTGGTTTAAAGATGATAAGCGTTTATTTCGTTTGCCTTCGCGATTAGATTCCTTTGTAATTTGATTAATTTTTTATGTCAATTATTTTAAAAAATTGGCAAAATAGTAAAAATAAATATCATAGTATCTTTAAATTTTATTATGATATAAAATATGATTATATTATACCGATCAATTGGTTTTCGCGAATAATTGCCATGTGCCTAATATTAATAAGATCTATTATAATAAGTCACGCCCATACCGATTACCAAGTACATTTAAGTCCAATAAAGATGATAATTGAGATATTATTTAATCATGAAATTAAATAGTACCACCTATCAAAAACGGACATAAATCTATATCAAACAATCCTTATCTTTGGGAACTTTCAAAATGACAAATTTCATTTCGGATGTTAAAAACAATATGATATTATACTTAATTTGTTTAAGGTTTTTTTTAAATGAAAATTATCAATTATTCCCAAAATTAAAAAAAAAAAAACTCCCCCATTGAAATGTAATAAATGCGAACATATGTGCCGATGAAAGTTTAAACAAAATATACAGAAATCAGTGGCGTAACGTGGAAAAGTACTTCGGGTGAAGTTTATAATTATGTACATTCTACGCCACTGTGTGCCGTCACCTTGACATTTACTCGAAATCAAAGCGTTAAACTATACACGAGAAAATAGATTGCTGGAAATAACGAAAACGAACGGAAAATGGGTCCTTGACGATAATTTTGTTTTCAAACGTATTCGTTAAAGTCGATTGGCCTCGTCGTGCGGGCAACTTATTTACGTACGCTATATGTGTATAATAATAATAACATGACGTATTGATCGTTATAAAATAATAATATTATAATATTATAATGCGATTCGGAAGCTGGGAGGAGCGATAATACGTTGCCACGCATCATGATATCAAAAGGGTTCCCCTGTTACAGATATCGCATATTATTATTGAATATCCGACCGTAGGAGTTCGTTTTGCCGACGGGCGACGGCGGACGGAACGGGTAAAACTGATGCGAACGGAGCCGGTCGGAGTCTATTTAAATCTTCCGTGTCGGGGGCCGTGTACAGCGGTAACTGTTGAGGTGGTGACAGGCGACAGCGGTTAGGAGAATATAATAATAATATTTTAAACGCGGTATCGTCTCGGGTGGTGCAGTGAACGACTGAATATGCGAAGAAAATGTAGAAAATAAACACGGAGAAACGTTCCGTAAAAAACCGCCGACTTGTGTGACGGACGAGGGGTGAGATAAATAAATAAATAAGTAAATAATCATAAAAAAATTTTTTTAAAAAAAAAAAAAATGATTTCTTCCGTCCTCGTCGTTTTTGTCGGGAGGCGCGCACGAGAAGAACAACACATCGGCGGGGTCAGTCGGTGTGTAGGGCCAACCCTACCCTCCCCCCGCCAAGTATTATATGTATATATCGTATAAACGCATACCGGCCGGCAGCGGCAGCGGGATTGGGCGCGATGGATGCTGTGCGCGAGAGCGGGCGTGGTGCGTCCTAGTATACCGACGCGGCGGCGGCCGCCGTCACCACCACCACCGCCGGTGCAAAAGGTCGACCATCCGAGCGCGGGTGGCGGCGGCGTCCGGGAACCGACGATGGCTGCTGTGATCGCGCGCGGTTCGAAGGGATGCTCGGAATTATCGAACAGCGGCCCCGAAACCTTTATGACGAAGGCGAAGCGCGCACTCCACAGCATCGCGA
This sequence comes from Eriosoma lanigerum, assembly GCA_013282895.1. Lineage (NCBI taxonomy): Eukaryota > Metazoa > Arthropoda > Insecta > Hemiptera > Aphididae > Eriosoma > Eriosoma lanigerum. The sequence continues at coordinate 32,987,248 of CM023358.1, forward strand.
CGCGCCTGGGCTGCGAGAGAGCGAACGGGCGAAATAGAAAGATAGAGACGGAGTGAGAAAAAGTGTGCGATGGAGTGACCGGACGGGCGCGAGGGGGGTGGGGGAGGGGGAACCGACCGCGGGGCGACGTCGACGACGAAGGGTCTCCGGCGTGGCGGGGTGTGCTGGGGAGAGAGCGCGCTTCCCCAGCGTCCGCCGCCGACGCTGCCGCCGCCGCCGCCGCGCGTGGTGTTGATAATAAACGAATACGCAGTCTGGCCGTGCGGTGCGCGACACACAGACGCCCGCTTACCATCGCCGCAGCCGTCGCCGCCGCCGCCACCACCGACGAGACTCCGCGATTGATATTTTACAATTATACAGTATCGTCAATATTTTTTTGGACGCGGTCGATTGGAATATTTACTTTATCGTTATCGCCGTAGTCAATAATATTGTGCGATACGCGATATCGGTGAAATATATTATATAGCTTTTTTTTTTTTTCTCCTTTCTTCGCCGTAATCCGTCGTCGTTGTTATTGTTGTTGTTGTTGTTGTTATTGTTGTGGTGGTGGTGTAGTTCGCGCGTGACATGTCCGATTCACCACCGGACGCGACCGTCACCGCCGAGACGCTGCCGGTTCAGCAGCAACAGCAGTTCGACGACGCGGCTCGGTGTTCTCCGACCACGCAACACCAGAACGGTGGTTCGCCGGCCGCAATAGCTGCGGCCGCTGCTTCGCCGGACACGCCGCGAAAGAAAGGTACAGATATCCACGTATTATAGTGGATTTATTGGTCGGGAATGGATTTCGTATATCCACGCGATGCATGTACACATTTCACGTGTATTGTATACATACAACATTATTAAAAGTCCGTTGAAACGTCCAAAAACGAACGGCAAAATATTATAATATCATTTACGAGATATAATATCACATTTTTATTACATTTACCTACCTACCTGCTTTTAACGGTCATGTAAATAAGACGAAAAAAGCGATTTGAAAAGCATAATTGTTAGATATTCGTATACGCTACCACAACATTATTTTATAAGTTTAGTTGTGTTTTTATTATTATTTTTATTAAAACGGTGCAAAAAATTATACGCGACATACAGTTTCGGTCCTGCGTACGATTGTACAACGAAAAGCTTAAATAACTAAAATATATAATAACAACAACAATGACAATAATTATCTACCAAAAAATAATTTTTTTTATAGATATAATATAGCAATAATTATTGTGCAAAAATCGTAATTATTTCATTGTGTTAAAATGTTATGCCTACTCGATTACATCTCGCCCAATAATATTTTATTATTATTATTATTATTAATCCGCGAGTAATTGCCGAAATAATTATTATGACATCGTCAACTCCGCCGCGTCGAGTCCGTTGGCTCCATCAGTGATATCGATTGATTCTCTCGGTTCTCCGTCGTCGCATCTGTTTGATAAGTAACCATGTACCGGGTTACCAGTATATTTCTGCTAATATAATAGCGATACTCCGTATTTATCTTCTCATTCGCCTGTACGAATTTATGTATTCGATACGATACGATTTCATATCGAATTCTAATATCGCTTTCGATTTCAACGGAATTATAGTTATTCTTATACGCGCCTATATTATAATAATATATGGTATATATTATTAACGCACATACCAACACGTCCATAAAACTATACTAATATTGTCGTTGATAATAGTAATATCGCCGAGAAATATTATCAAATTAATATGATATTATTAACACTCGACGCACATGTTAAGTATATTATAATAATAATATATCATAAAAAGGGTACCCGAAATAAAGATTTTTATTTTTTTCGTTTTCGTGAAAAATCTATTTTATTTGTTTTATGTTTTTTTTTATTTCTAGTAATAAAATTCATTTTTTACATTAAAAATTATTATATTCGATAGTAGTACACCACATGCATATTATTATAATAATGAAAAGCGCATATAAAAAAAGGAAGTATACAGAATAATTTTATAATGTCGTTTAGAGGAAAACTAAGTGTAATTCTCAGAATATTAGTTCATATTATTATACAATATAATCATATAATATATTATTATGTGCTTTTATCTGAATCCGATTCTCAGGATCTGTTTCAGGAAGGCAGTGAGTACCTTCTTTTGTTTGTTTTTACGAGTGTTCAAATACTTAACGTCAATCATATTTAATTCATATATTTTCACTTGTCTATTTATAAAAAAAATATTGTTAAAAATACACATTTTTAAACATTTTAAAATAATTTATTTGTAAAAAATATAATAATTACCTATGCGCTTGCGATTATTGTTGATAATGTGCGTATGGCTTGTTAATCGAATAGGTTAAAAATGATCAATATTTAACACGCATAGACATTTTAATTTAAAACGCGAAAATGTACATGTTAATAAATTATCATGTTTATTTAACATTTAATTTGTTTTTAAATCGATCAATTGTAATATACAGTTATTGTTGTTTTTAATTAAATATTTATCCTATTGTTGATAAAAACAAAAAATAAATTATTACATAATTATATGTTTCAAAATGTACATTTAACCATAACCCGGTATCAAATATTCATAGTAAAACAACATACAACAACAATAACATTCACCTGAATATATACCTGAAAACATTAGAGCCGACAAAAGCTATTTATTTTATTTTCAAGATTAAGACTAAAAGACGCATACTAATAATTAATTTTGCTCAAACCTAACGGTACATTGAATCAAATTTTCATCAAAACAATTTATAATAAATGCCAAAACGTTTTTCCCGCGTCTTAACTTCTATATAAATACAGCAATATACAAAGTCAAAGACTGTGAAAATATTATTTCATCTGCGAATGTAAAATCACAATGAAAACAATCTTGATAAGTGTTACACAATAAGAGATCGATGAAATTAAAAAATAAGAGCATAAATTTGTATTTTTTAGATATTGTCTACAATAGTACTGTAAAAAAAGCAAGAAAACTAATTTAATTTAGTTTATACAAATATTGAAGAATGAAGAACGATTTAATTAAAATAAAATTATACTGATATTTTATTTTGTAAAAAATTAATCGTTAAAATAATTACATTTCGGATAGCTCAATCGTGTACCTACTACTATTATAGTATTTAATGTATGAAATTAACACATTTAGTCCGGTAATCTTATTGCTTTATAGTTATAATATTATAACAGTGGGTACTCACATATGACATGAAATGGAGTGACCAGAAATTTATACTACAAAAACGTATGTGATTCTTGCGATTTTTGTATCATGAAATTTTGATCGCTCTGCGTATATTTCCAATAAATATGATGTACGTAAAATGTCAATATTACTGTTTTATGAAAGAAGAAAATGATTTGAATTCTAACTGCTTTTGTAGCTCGTAATATTCGTTTAAAATTCAACTGTCATTATATTATTTTAATGATTATTGCTGGAGCAATATTAATACATCCCAATTAATAGAAATGACTTAAACGATGTCAATGTGTTGTTGTATACAACTTTAAAAATTTACAAATTTTACTAAGTAACAATTACATAATTGTAACAACAATATATAGCTACCGATGTAGGTGTAGGTACTTATTATAAATTATTATCATTATTATCATAAGTACCTAATATAATTAGTATAATTTTCTTAAAACTAATTTACAATTTAAAATTAATAACAATATTAGATCGGTCATGATAGATATAATTACAAATATGTAATGATTATAATAATGGTTATAATATAATATAATAATGGTTATACTTTATTTAGTAGGAACTAATTATTCGTTTATAATTTTTTACACGTTACATATTATACGTTAAACAGTTATTCCGACAAATGCTGTATTTTATGTTTGCATTTTACTTTTTCTATAGTTTATTTACGGCAAACATAAAAAACAAATGAAAATATTTTAAAGTAAAGATGAATAACATACAGAATATTCCTTAGATTAAGAATATTAATGTAATATTATATATTTTGTATATACTTTATTTATCTAAATTTCATAAGTTCCCCATCTACCTGCAATAAACCAGAGCAATATTATAAACTTCATAATAAACATCAAAAATTATTTTTCTGAAAATTTATCGGTATTTTCTACATAGTTTTATGATAATAACCAAACGATAATATAATGCGATATAATATTTATATTTTTTTAAATTTATAACAATGCATCATGAAATTATTCATTTCACATCAGATGTTTGAAACTTATTAAATTTGTAATAAATCGTTTTAAAATCCTATTGAACGTCAATTACAATATTTTTTGAGATAAGTACTTATTTTTAATTTTTATTAATAAAGCCATTAAAATATACAAAATTCGAATTGTAATATAAAAAGCATTTGAGTTCTATAACATAAAAAAGCTATGCCCATCAAGCAACTAATTGTTCATATTTAATTCTTCAACAATAACGTTGTTATTACCTACCTTACGGACGAAAAGTAAAATATGCTTATTGTATCACATAATTCATAATTTGAAAGAGCATTTTTTTTATCTGTATTTACCAAAATTGCCTTATAACTTAGGCTTTTATATTCCACGGTAAACATGGATAAGCACATCCGAATTCTGAAAAACATGAATAACTTTTACATAATGAAAAAGGAGATTTTATGAATATTACAAATTGTATTGTACCTGACCAGATAGTATGTGCCTATATATAACTGACAATGATATTAAATTAATAAAAACAGTTGAATAATTTACATTGCCTTTTTCATGAGTTTCTAGAATAAAAGTTTTATAACTAAAATATTGACAATTTTATTTTTAAGATAAAATAATTAAACCGATCAAAAAATATTATTTTTGTTATACAATAGATATTAGAATATTTAACTTGCAAAAAAAAAAAAAAAATTTTTAAATTATATCTCTTATTATTTAATATAAAACATTACTATTAATACTTAATATTCCTAGCTGTAATAATTCGATACGTATATTAATATTTATATATCATAATTCTAAAATTGAATCGCTTTAGTAAAATTAAGTCAATAAATTTTTTTAAAATGTCTGTGTTCATATTACTTAACTATAAATAGTTTAATACGTTTTCTTCAGTCTGTGCGAAAAATACAGAAAAATACTTTTAAGGGGCGAAATACATTTAAAAACAAATATAGTATGTATAAGTGAGTTTTATTCGATTTAATAGAACACCATAAATATATTATTAAAAAAAAAAAAAAAAACTCTTAATATAGGTATTTCAAAAATTTATGTTTTGTATTATAATGATACACTGCATTAGATGGGACGTTATAATATTATTATTTAAATTCGATATTTGAAATGTATACATAATTTCAGTAAAGTAAACTCTGTACGATATAATAATTTCGCAAAAGTATAACGTGTAATTTCTATCAAACAAAATACGTATTATTCAAACGTCACACCGTGGATATGTGTTATAGTGATAAAAAACAATTTCGCACAAACTCCCGGCTATGACGAATGCCTTATCGAGCGTTTCACACACGAACAGAGCCGACTACATCGGCCGGTATAATATTGGCAAAGTATATTTTATTGTGATTACGATTACGATTATTATTATCATCATCATGACATAACTATGTTTGGGAGTCGAATATAATAATATAGTTTACGCGTTTTAGCGGTGGCGATTAAATGCGTTGAATTCGCCAGGCCTCGGGTGCGAGCATTGGAGTTTGATGGACGGGGATGCGGTGGACGTCAGGACGAAGGATTTCACTGGGCACCAGCCAAAGTAGGCACAGGGAAAACAACAGCGTGCTTAACGACCAGAAAAAATAGTCCAAAAACCGTTTGTCGTTGTATAATACGTATAAATGTATAATAATAATAATATGTATGGGTATATATATGAGGCGCTTTGGAAGCAAATTGAAAGCGAAATCTGCAGTAAACTGACAAACGCGGGCACAGGTCCAAAAAAAAAAAAAAAAAAAAAATACAACCAAACCGCCACCACAATTCCCCCTTAAAAATTTTTTAAAAATATATGTATATAATATATAAAAAGGTGTAACTGGGGAATTTATCTCGTTTTTGCCACGCAAAATGTAAATTACGTTTTAACCGCGGTATACTGCTACTATCCCGAGGGATTACCTAAGTGCCAGCGATTAACATAACCACAGTATCATAAAAAAATAAAAAAGAAAGTATACCGAAACAACCGTTTTTTCATTTATCGGACATTCAGTAAACGTTTAATTTAAGTACACGCAGACATTTTCAACGACGATAAGCTAAATATTACCCACTGTGGTTTTTTAACATTTAACACTGTATATTATCTTTAAATTTATCACTTTCAAATCATACTATACTCGTATATGTTATAAATATTATGTGTGCTCTTTTTTCGCATTCGTAATTATGGATATTATAATTATTATTATGCATTTGTTCGTTCAACATTAGTTGAACGAACGGTACACTATAAAACAATATATACAAATATTTATATTTTTTCATATTAATTATATTAATTACGTTTTTATTAATCTACTGTACCTAACCCTTCTCTATATGTTCTTTAAATTAATATTATAACTGTTTGTTTACTTAGTATTAAATATTAATTTTGTTAGATTATACAATCCTTGATTCGTTAATACCTACATTTAAAAAAAACACAACTTAAAATATAAGGAAAGAAAATCTAGTACCAATATTAAAATTTTCAATTACTTAATAAAATCCCCACAAATTCAACACCAATAGATTTATTTTACCGTATTGTTGTCGAAAAAATACATGAAAAATAAATAAAACAGAATATAATTTTATATTGTGACTTTAATCGATGAAAAGTAAATCTTGTTAATTAATAAGACAAAAAAATTAAATAATAATAAAATTAACAAAAAACAACGGTTCCACTACTTCGTTAGCACGTATGTCTTTTTGTAAACTGATGTGTGTTTACATAATTTAATTTTACTTGAGTCTATTATAATAATATAACATAACCATGGTTTAGATGCTAATAAATTTGTCTATTAATTATACACAAAGGACTACAATTGAAATTCGGATAAAAGTACAAAATATAATAATTATGTCGACTCGGGCGTTTGTTTATCAAACTTTAAGGATTAAAAATTCACAATACGATTAGTTTTGTTTTGTTCACGGTCCGCGAAACGCCAAAAACTTTCACCAGTTTCTTGCATCGTACTTCGTTATTTCTTCGCGTATAATATATTTTTTGTATAATCCGATTTAATACGAAAACTTCGTAGAGTTAGTGTGGCAGAAATGAAAACACCAATGGGATGCCTATTGCCGAATTTGCATTCAAAGTACCTATCAACATTTTTAAGAAGATGATGATAAAAATAGAACACTAGGGAATTCGTGTTACCTTCTATATTTATGGGAAATTATAAAAAATAAAATGATGATAATCGTCGAGTTTCTCATTTGTAAAAGAAATATAATAATATAGTTTAGCATTACTGTTTTTCATTCGTCTACGAATAATATATATACCTATATATTATTATAATATCATTTAAGGTAAACACTTATATCAATAATAAAAAAATAACTCATATTTGCCCGTAACATTCAGTTATGTGAGACCATCGTCGCCAAAATCGTTAACCGCCAAATCGAAATGTTAAAAATATATTGTCAAACAAACATGAACGAAGCGTACCTATACTGGACAAAAGCCAATCGATTCAGATATTGAAACAGTATTTGAAACAATAGTTCATTTCAAAATTGTCGCTTATTTAATATTTAATAATATGGAAAACGCTGAAATTAAAACATCGTATGTGTTAACACATCATGATTTTAAATCAATCAAGTTTAAACAACGATTCTACTAATTATCTTTTTGCTTTAAAAAATCACGATAATACTATACATTTCCGTAATATTTTCTACAGACTATGACGTGATCAATAGTTTATTTATACGCAGATTTAAAAATGTGTATATTATATTATGTTCGAACATGGTATACGTGGTATAATATAATATATCCAATTATAAATATCGTAGTTATGAAACATTTTTTTTTTTCATACCAAAACAATTTGTTACAGTAACTAATAAATAATTAATTTTAAGAACAGATCATATTTTAATACTCTAGTAAAACATAATAATTAATCTTTAACGAGTAAATGATGGAAACATTATTGCGACGAAAAAAAATTGATGCTTATCACTAATCAGTTATGTATAGCGATTTTCAAAAAAATCATATCTATAATGATAAATAATAATTATTGTAAACTGTAACTTATTATCAAAACAATTATCATCATAATCATTATCTATTCGTTTTAATGCTTAATAGTTACTAATAATTATTATTCACAGTTATTCGATTACACAAAACCCTTGTAATTTGTATCAATTAATTTTAAAACACAAAAAATGCAACATTGATATAATATGAACGTAAATTAAAAACACATATTTAGCCTGCATTCTGGCCTTCGTTTATAATATATCTGACCAATTTAATAATATAAATGATTTAGCTTCTGAATTTACTAATTAAAATATTTCCATGATGTTATATTATAATTGTATGTTGGTACATCAAAACATTATATTATTATTATTATGTACGGACACTCTTAGACGTTTGGTTTTACAACGGTCCGAAATACTTCAAATAACGGCGAATATTCTACTACTATATGCATAATTCCATCGTTATATGATAGTATTGCTAAAGTAGACCTCTTTAATATCCATATAATTGTATATAATAAAATATTCCATTTCATTCGTTAAATTGGACCCAGTGGACCTGGTACAAACCTGAAACGATTTAAAAATACGATCATGTTACTTAATTTTTTCAATTGAACATTTCGGTTATTTATAAATAAATCCTTACGTAAGTACCGATTGGCTGCAGGTACAAAATAACTTTTATCGTAGAAAGTATCATAGTAACTTTATGTTTTTAATAAGTATAGCGAATAAGTGAAGCAATTATTGGAATATTTTGTAAAATCTATCATTAATTCAAGTAAACTGATGGTGCTAAATATTTTAAATAATCTTAAAAGTAAGACGACAATTGTTATAAAATATTTTTGTTAAAACTATAGGCCAAATAAAATTTCAAATATATAATAAAATTGTAAGTATTAACTATCGGAGTGGCTTTTAGAGTGGCAATAATTTTTTATACTCGTTACATGTTAGTGCGTAATTTATTATAGAATAAATATCACAATAAACGATTTCTGTTTTTTGGACGTTTCAATTTAAATATTTGCCAACCATACGACTGACCGGATCAAACAATAAAAAATTGACAAACTGTAATAATAATAGATCGATTCTCACCAGACGAACCTGGTAAAACGGGCTATCATCGTTGTTTTAGTCGATAATCATATTATATTATAATATTACGGTGTTATTCAAATAACAATATAATAAAATTTAAATTGTTCAGAATAATAATAATTATACGATATTAAGTTTTCGATAAACGTCTTTTACAAAACGGCGCTGACACTATCGCGTATATCGTAATATAATAATAATAATAATAATAATATAATATTATCAAGATGGTCGCCAGTGTAGAAACGGATAATTGGAATTTCAAACACTAGCGACGTTCACTATATTATAGCGTCAATAATATGAACACTATTAAACAATTTCGCGTTCTTTTGCTTATTATTACCGTGACGTTGGTTTCAGTTCCGACGGTTTGGCGCCAGATGACGATCATCGGTTAGAGCGATTCTCTCGCAACGTATGTTACAATTATACCACGGTTACGACAAAAAAGAAAACCAACAATTTCCCCGACTTGGTCACAAAAAACCTTTGCCGAAAAGAAACCTTTCTTTAATCATTCGCTGACCTAGTTTCGACAAAACATTAACGCCGCCCGCCGGCACAGTTTGATTTTTTTTCACCATCCAAAAACTTGGTAAATTAATAATAAAACACGTCGTTGTTTATTTGTTCGTTTGTTTCGTTCCGGACGATTCTCTATAAAATAAATATATATATATATATAAGAAAAAGTACTTGCGAAAACACTATGAGTAAATAATTTCTGAGATAAGGTATAATATTATTCTTTTTCTGTTTTTCAGACTATTATTATTATTAGGTACAGTTAGTGACGCACGCCGACGATGCGGAATACTCATATTAATAATATCATAAATTTATAAAATTTAGGAAACATATCTTCGCGAGTTACCAAAATCGGCCAACAATAATATACTTGCGTATATATCATGCTTATATACATACAAATATGAATACTTAAATTATATATTTCATTAAAAATAAAATATAATAATTTATAACGGTCTACATTTTATACTTAATATAATAAATAAATAAAGTAATAATTTAGGTAGTTTTAGTACGATTTCATTTAAATTATCAATATTATTTTACGCACAAAAATATTAATCTCTATAATATTATTATCCTTATGCCCTTAAAATAAATTCCCGAAGAATCTTAATAAAAATATTTATTTTAACGTAGACTAATGGAATGACGATTAAACAAAATTATATTATCATAGATATATAATTAAAAAATTGACTTAAATGTTTTTGATTATCTCGATTAATATTTGTAATACCTTAATTTTACATCCTTTTCAAAAGTTCACAATATTGTCCAACACTAATAAAATTTGACATTTGGTCAGTTTTCAAAAAAAAAAAAAAAACAATTTCTTCGGCTCATTATAATTCTCAATATTTATCATTTCGTTTAAAACAAAAAGATTTCATTAAGGCATTAAAAAACATTAAATTTTATTTTTGGGGTGGTTTTAACTTAATTTTAAATTTAGAGGTAGTTTTCAAAATCCAAAACTTCTTCTCGACACGCTCCGGAGTACTGAGATAAAATTCTAATTAATAATTATTAATATTTTGTAACTCATTTAGGTGAAAATTCAAGGTGATTATTATTATCGTTTTTGTAAACATGCATATAATATTTTGAATGTAAAGAGTAATTTTCAGTTATTATTTTCATACGTTTTACTATACTATAAGTTTGGACAACGTTAGTGTTATAAAAATCTGTTTTATTCAAAAAAAAAGTTTCTTTGATGACGTATAAGGTATATATACAAATTTATAATAAAAATATGTAAAGTGCAAAATGTGTGTATATGAAACTTCAAACGTAATTTTCCAAGTATCGCATATTCGTATGTTTAAAACTTAGTGCCCACGTACTCGGACAGAAAAAAAATCTAATTTTCAATGCTCGTCAAGCTATTTTGTCCCTCTCGACACTTGTATGAAGATAATTGAGTTTTGCGGCTGACACACGCACTATATTTATAGAGTAGCTGCGTCTAATGACTGTAATCCGTCGAGAACGAAGGAAAAAAAATCCATTTTAGCATAGCAGTAATAAGACCAAGTCCATTTATTTATTGTTTTTACGTATGGCATAAGAAGTTTTATTCTAACACAATAAAGTAAAATAAAGTTTTTAAAATTATATTCGAAAAATATCGAATTAAATTTACTCTCATTTTTTTTTTTTTTTTTTTGTCTACTGTTAAAACTATCCATGGATTGTGGGATACAACATTGTAAAACTAAGTTGTATGACAAAAAATTCTTAAAAATTTTAATTTTAATCATAAAATTGTTTTTTAGTACAATTGACACTTATAAATTATGTTTAAATTGACAAATTAATTCGACAATTAATTTTAGTCAAATTGTTTATACACTTTAAACAACGTGTAGTTTAAAAAAATAAATATTTGTTTATACTATTTTTTACATATTTATTTTAGTATTTTCAATTTTATATTATGTGAATAACTACGGTCAAATAAATAAATAAATTAGCATGAAGTGATAAATAGAGTTTTAGTCAGTTGTAACCTGTACTATATGATTTTCAGGAATTCTAACGTGTGAACAATTTAATGATTGATAACGAAAAAATCACAACATAAAATATTAGAAAAAATGATATTTTACGTGTATAATAATTCATAATAATGGGGTGTTGTTCTATAAGAGCCCGTAAACTTTATGGTAAAGAATCCCTGTGGCGAAATAATTTTGTTAGTCGTTCTAGTTCAAATAACAGAAAGAACACTTTTATCGTCATGGTGATGGGTCCTTTCCAATCCGCTCAGCTTCCCTCCTAAGACCTATTAAAATATGATATTAAATCGTACCTAGATAATAGATTGTCATAATACAATTATCTTATATTCCCTCCAGAATAAGTTGGTTATTTTCATTTACAATACGGTACGAACCAAATATAATAATATTATATTACGTGAAAATGATATAAATAAATTAAATAATTCATAATTGTACAACAGTAACTACTGAGGTAAAATATAAAAACTAAAGAAAAAGAGTCTCTGTATTTACGAGCCGTTGAAAGAAATACAAAACAGTAACGGTGATATTCAATAGATACAATCGTAGAAGAGAGAATATTTATTAAAAATTAAATATTTGTCGAGTTTCCTCGATTTTTAAGATAATCTAAGGAAAGATGACGTTAGACAGGATCATGCGATGGATTATGTATAAAATATTAAGGAGTTTGGATACTACGAGTTATTAGAATATCAGGATTTCAAAAGATAAGAAATCAAGAACTCAAGTGTAGGGCAAACCACGAAACAAAAAAGGGAACTTCGGTGTAGTGGTTAGAGCTTTTAAAGTTTTTGCGAACACGATGAAAGATATTTTAATTATTAAAAAAATGACCTCTCCGACCGTTTACTACAGTGTTACATTTTATTTCATAGGTGTATTAAAGAACACGATATAATATTACACTCATATCATTCTACCGAAACGATTCTTCGAATATAGTTTCGTCGAGCTATGTAATGACTTATTATCGAAAATATAATAGTTGTGTAACACGATTCACACGTGATTTGGTTAATAGTAACTGACGGCATCGTAATATACGTAATATTGTGACCGAGTTTTTCGTGTGGAACAAGTGTTGGGGCATTCGGCCAAATAGGAAATCATCCGCGACGCGTTATATCCATCTAAACCACGGTTATAACCGTGATAACCATGATCCAAACTCATCCTTTAATCCTTACCGCTAGTATACCTAGATATATAATTTAATAATTAACATTACCCCGATGTGTGCACATTTGCAATCGATTAAATAATTACAACGATGGCAGACACGTATCTAGACTATTATTTTTTTGGGGGAGAGGGGCGATTTTTTTTAATACTCATATATTTATATAATAATTATATCAAAACAAAATTAATATTCGATTTTAGTATAGTATCATACTGTTTTATTTTCGGGGGGATGATCGCTCCTATTTCCCACCCTCAAATACGTGCTTGAACGAAGGTCGTTTTGCTCGTTATACAATCTTATGATACGTGTGATTTCGTTAAAAATTCGATGGGTGTATAGATTAATTTAATTTAATTTAACTTTTTTTTTACATTTTCTCGAACATCTCAAGTAAAAACTTTTCATCTTTTTATATATTGAACCTTTTTACGGTGTTTTTATCTTATAACTACAGAGACGTGAAATGCCATTATTTTCACTAAAATTCCAAGCATGACACCTGAGAGCTGTCCCTGGAGACTGCTCGTTTAACTCTATACAGTAAATATAATAGCTCGATAGCTCTGTCCCGGTATTGAACTCGATGTCGTATACATATAAATAAAAATAATAACTCGAATACAATGAAAATTTTTCTTCTGGCAATTCAATGTCTACAAAATAATGTATTATTTTTTTACTATATTATTATTATTGACACGAAAAATGATCCCCCAATTATAATCATTTCAACCCGATTACTACTGTAAAATATTTGAAGACGTTACATTTTTGTTTTTGTTTTATTATATTTTTATGTGGTGTTTGTAAACCACAAAGTAATATTATATTCTATATAAATGAAGTTAACTTCTGAAAACTAAGTGCAACATCACATTTTGGGAATGGTTTGGTGTCATTTTTCGTTAAACATCTTATTTCGGGCGTGGTTTTTGTTTTTACAAGTTTCTCTAACAAACGGAAAGAAAATCGCGACGGTTTTCCGAGCGCTAAAAAACTATAGCTGTAGAATGAATACGCATATTATCATTATATTTTAAACAAAATTCTCTGTTCATTCTGTTACACCTGATTTTGGATCATTTCGGTTTTGTTTTTTCGTATATCTTGTTTTTTGGCATACTGACGACGACAACGTTATCGTTTGGCGCTGATGATACACTCGAACAACATCAGTAGCAAAATGTTTATCTAAAAATAAAATATGGCCGACGGGCGTGCAAAAATATTTCATATTTGCCCCCACTTGGCTAAAATTAACTGTCATTGGAAAACACGAGAGTAGAAAATTACTGTTTTCGTCGAGCTGTTATACAAGGTGATCCATTTACCGGAGAATGTTGAATAATTCGAACTTTAATTTCAATTGTTCCTCGTTGGCAATATTTTATTTTTATTAGATACACGGGATGAACCCTTTTTACAATAATTTATACATAAATGTTAATATACAAAATATAACTAAAATTTACAGATGAATAACTTAACTTAGTATAAATAATATTATATATTAATTATATTTATAATGTCAATCCTTTTTTAGTTTATCCTATAGGCTGTAACTAAATTATGTATTATTATTATTATTATTATACAATTGAAGTAGGTAAACTAAATAATACCTAAAAGAGCAAGTTCAAAAAAGTTAATTATTTTCAATATAATTAAATTACTATTATTATTGTTTCATTTTCATTTCAAGTTTTTGAAACTCATAGGCGCAAAAAATTTCTTCAATTGCACTATAGGGACGAATTGTTCCAACACATAGGTGAACTGATAATGATTTAGAATCTGACCGTGGCAGACCGGAAACCAATATTTATAGGTACCTGTGATACACCATGACGATCAATCAAAAGTTTTCGAAATTTATAATGATATATTATACGTATATACCTACATATTACTCATATTATACGTACTTTTTTTGTAATTTTATAAAATGTATCTTTTTGAAATATTTAATTTATTCTTTATAGCTTCGAACTAACAACTTTTTTTATATATAAACCTATATAAATCATAAAAATGACATTTTTTAAAAAAAAATATTGATTAAGTAAAAATAATAATAAAACTACACCTCTTGGCTCTAAGTTTCTAGGAGAAAAATATAATTTATAAAAATATATATCGTTTAGGTAAATAAATCATTAATAAGTAATAATTACCGATAATTATTGCTGGGACCTAGAAATCAGTACATCGCTAACTAATATAATATTATTATGTTACTAAAATGGTATATTTTAATATACAAAGTGATTAAGAATATTGTACAAAAAATAATGGATATAACATTGAAAACGTATGTATTAAGTAATAATAAAATTCCGTTCATCCAATTTACATTTTGTTAAAATTGACATTTTTTCATAATCAGAAAAATTGAAATTTTAATACTTTATACGTGTATATCATTAAAATTTAAATTAAATTATTATAAGGTAGGTGTATTAAATAATAGTTTCAATTCAAAATATAAAACCTGTATCACAACAAATCAATAAGACCAACGACATAGCATATGACATACGAATATATGTAACATAATATTGTTAAAATTATTTGCTTTTTTCTGATATAATTTTATTTTTTTGTATTATTATTATCGTCTCGGTGGCTGCATATTTTGATGACGTTATTATTTCAACTTTTTAATTGTATATTTCTACAATGATTTTCATAGAAAAAAAAACAAGTATATTTATTGTTTTAAATTTCTAACTTTGTTAGTCATAAATATATACGACTTTACTTTCAGACTCTAAAAAATATATTTATATATTATTATTTATTATTTTATTTTTATAGTATAATGTAAACGATCATTGTCATGTTAGGTTATTTATATTATTGTAAAAACAATTATGAGAATATTTTTTTCATAGTTCAATTTTCAGTGCATATACACGATAGATTTAAATGATAAAAAGTACATATAAAACGTCATATATTTTTATCTACCCTAAAAGATTCATTTCAACAAACAAAGTAACTTTTTAACTACTTTGACCAAACAAAATTGTGATACTGCATGTAGCTAAAATATTTTATATCCTTGACTAAAATTCAACTGTTTGCAACGATAATTTATTACGGCATAAAATAATATAGAAATAAATATATTTAAAGCGCCGTCTAAAACGTTAGAAAATTTTAGGAGATGAAAAGATAGCCGTTAATTTATAGTATTTTTCAGTCAGAGCTCATAAAAAACAATAATAAAATAGATCGCGATAATATCGTAATATATTATATTACTTTATTACTATTATTATTATTATTATTATTATTATTATTATTATTATTATTATTTTTATTAAGTTATTACAAAACAAATATTTAATCGACAGCCGAAACATAATTATTAATTACTATACAAAGCGCATAAAATAAACATCGTCTGTACCTAATAAGCCTAATACACCTTAAGTATATTATTATGATTTTCGCTCACTTTATACCGCGGTTAGGTCGGTAATACTCTGCGTACCAAAACATCCAGTGACTAACGTTCCGCGAAATAGCACTTGTTAATGGGTGTTTCAGGTCTTAAGATACCAAAAACTTAGGCCGTTAATTTAAGATCAATGAAACTTTATACACGTGGAAGTTAGTTTGCGCTTTTATCGGCCCTCTTATTATACTCGGATTTTATGTGTTCCTCCCGAAATATACGATTAATACCATTAAGGTTATAGTGAGCGAAACGGCGAATGAATAAGGGACAAGATACCGCGGTAACTGCACAAATCCCGTAAATATGCCGTCAGAAAATTATAATAGGTTAGGTCAGGTTAACTATAGGTACCACGCTATATAACATTATACGCGATATTGTTTTCTTAAATATACATCACGGTATTTTAAAGTTAAATGTTGGCAGTCCATTAATATTAATATATTATTATATCGACGGCTTAATTGGGTTTTTAAGCCAAAATATCTCATCATTAACGTCAATGCTATGAAAATAGATTTACATTATTAATTATTGTTATTCAATCGGGTGAAGAATGTAGTAATAATATAATAACTAATAATAATATATACATAAGAAATTCATTATTATTATTAACCGCCTCTCTCCCAATAAAAAAAAAAATAAATAAATAACGATCATCAATAATTATTATTATTTAGACATACGAGGTATTACACAATTATATGTTATATCTAACTAATATAACTATATTTTTGCCTCATTAGTTAAAGAAATGTCAACATTACTAGGTGTAGTATAACAAAAATATTGCTAATAAACGCAATTTATAACTAATATTATTAAATAAATTTAAAGGTAACCTCGCAATGATTTCTGCTGATATCACCATAACACTTTAGTATGTAGACAAACGATTCAAATTGATAGAGTATTAGCTCAAAGTTTTTTATCATCGTCATGGTCGTATTTCCGATCAAATGTTTACAATATCACAATGGTCACTGTCATATTGCGAATTTTCAAGATTTATAATGATTATGTATTACATTATTACTGATTAAATTGTTCGAACTTGACTTGTAGTGCAGTTGCGATGATTAGTGAAGACTTAGAGTACTTAAAATCGAATAAAATCGTGTCGATTAGTCATTTAACAAAATGGAGAAAAACCCGGTTCGACGAATTTTTTCTATGGCGTTTGATAAACTCATCGCTCTCCCAGTGATATACCTTTAGATATATCATCTAACATCTGGGATAGGTACCTCGAAAATATCAATGTAACAAATCCAGTAAATAATTTCAGTTATAAATCCTTTTTAACATCTAACGACATAATACGTATGATACATCTACCTAACTTGCACAACTGCATGTCGTTTAAAATGGTCCTTGATCAACTAGGCTATTAAGAATAAACAGTTAATCTAAATCGAGTAGCTTTTTTTTTTTTTAAATTAGTAGAAATAAATAAATATAAGTTTTTCTATTATAATATATGGCTCACGTGTCAATATTTTGTCTCATATAATATAACTGAAAAATATAATTATGTTTTCTATTACATAAGATAAGATAGTATTTCGAATGGATAAAACAGAATGAAATACGCTGACGGAAAAAAGCAATTCAAACAAGTACACCTTCCTACATTTCAGACAAATTCAGTTTATTTTTTTAAATTTTTATAACTTTCATCCAATTGTTGAACATAACATTATATTTTATACATACATTGCAAAAATACGCCAAATCTAATTTTTGTAATTTGTTGTCATTGTACGATTTTTTAAGTTCTATAAAAATATGATAACTCTATAAAAAATGTATGTATATATGTATGTATGTTTTATCAAGAAATAGGTAGTTAATGTGTGGTTATTATACCGCAATTGAGGTATGATGAATTAACAAACATAACACCGAAATCATCTGATGAGAGAAAATATTCAAGAAAAATAATTGACAATCAAATACGATATAATATACTAATTAAAAATTTTAATTACTATCATATACAATAAAATATAAGTTTGACTTACTGTTTTACGAGTAGGTAATACTATATTGTTATAACTAAATATGTAACAGAAATAATCGAATTATGATTGAAAAATAATATCAATTATGTTAAAAATAATATAATATAATAATAATTTTAAAAAATATCCTGATAACTGCATTGACGATCGTCACGTTAATTTTTCGGTTTAACGAGTATATTAAGTATGTTTTTTAATTTATATATATATATTTATTTCAATATTTATATATATATATATATATATATATATATATTGTACAGATAATAATCATAAATCTTTAGCTCCGAAACAAGCTATACATGGGACATAACCTATCTTACATAGGGTAAATGAATCTAATTTCTAACTTTAAATAGAGTTAAATAAAAATTTAGATTTAAAAAAAATATATATCATAAAATAACTTACATTATGAAAGACCACCACGTGACCCAATCTAATAGTACCAGCATCTGATAGATATAAAGGTCTCACATGAACTTTCGTTGCCATTCTTTAAGTTTTTAAGTAGTAACTCTACACCGGAAATGCTTTTGTCGTTCGGTCAACCACCGCAGACTTTTCGTCTATTTTATGTTATTATATAATTTTAAATTTAAATGATTATACACACGTCTGTCACCGTAATGTAAATAGACTGAATGCAACAATATTATTGCGCATTGGAAACACAATTTCAATTGGAATATTAATAAGGATTTTAGTCCAATTCATAATACGTTTCCCGATTAAATTTTGAATCAACGATTCAATTGAGCACATTATTAAAGCGCAGAATTAGTGTGATTTCACATTATTTGACATAAATTATTATTATTATTATTATATTAATAAATTATTTATCATAACACTGACACTGACAGCGTTTAAACCAGTAGCGATCACGCAGAGTTTGATGTTGATTTTGCAATCGGTTTCGATTAGGCGATAATTATTACATTTCGACGGTAATATATTTTATCGATATGTATAATGAACACGTGCGTCGATGATATTATATACGTGACTGGTGACGAGATTTCTCGGACAATATATTTTCGTAAATGGTGTAATATACGAGTCGTATACCACGGTTATAAACGTATACCACGATAACCGTGCTAGTATATAGATACGCATAAGCCGGAAATACGAAAACATATAATCATAAAGTTACGAAATAAGGTTCGAAAAACACATCGACAAAAACGAACTACCAGTACCCGGTGAAGTCATTATACTAAACTAGGATACAATATAATATTCACCCCATGCTTATTGCTTATGTTATTATTTTTTTTTCACTGCGAATTCATAAACATTTTGACAGTACCTACATTTCGTACTTTTATTATAAATATTGTGTCAATGTTATTAAAATAATTTGTTTTTCAAATAGTTTAAATATTACAAAAACAGGATAATGTGGTACAACAATAAACATCGTTGAAACGAATTTTTAAATTTTATTTTTTTAACAAAACTGAGTTACGATTTAAATTGAAATAATAATATGAATATTTTTATGGTTATTTAAAATGCACACATAATTTTTATAATAATGAATTTGCATTTTTTCTGCGTATTTAATCAAACTCATTGTTAAAAAAAAAAATTACTTCAAATCAATCGCCTATTGTATTATGACGTAATATTCTATACCGCGAATCTATAACGGTCCATATAACTATCATATAATCATTGGCGTTATCAGTGGGGTGCACTTATAGTTCTAATATCTTTTTCGAATAACATAAAATTCCAATAAATTTTTTAGATTAATTAATTATTTTATTATCGATACTAAAAACATTTCTCACTACTACTATTACATTACAACTACAATATTAACTATAATCGTTTATGAACATCACCATAAAAAAAAACGTACATAAAAATATGATTACTCGTATACGATGTCTATATTTCAACATTAGGCGGTATTTTAATTTATATTTTTCAATTTAAAAAAGATTTTCGTACAGTTTTAGGGCTATAATCAACCAAAAACCAATAGGTTTTGTTATTATTATTTTTTTAACGTTATTCGTTTAGTATAAAAAACTACGTGTTCGTAAAAATCGGCAGATAGGAATCAATCAAACAGGATTTATAAACTGAGTATATTATTTAAGACAATTATAACTTTGTAAATTTCGAAAATGACCAACTACAATATATAATTCGAACGTTGTTGTAAATAATAATAATGATTTCTTAATTTACACATTATAATTTATTAATACCATAATAAGTGACAATGGTTTGGTCGCTTTTCAACGCAGTCAACATATATATTTAAAAAAAATTCTATAACTATAAAATACACAATCGGTATATTGGTAAAAAGTTTTTTATGTTAACTTTTTTCTAAATTTTCAATTTTTGGACAAAAGCAACGTGAATTACGCCGTCTATAATATTTTAGCTCAGTTAACAGGGCACCGACACATTATTATTATTATTATTATTATTATAACGGTTTGACATGGACGTCGACGGTTTGGATCAAACCCAGTGTTTATTTGAGGGTTGACGTTCCTGTGGGCATTATCGTTCGTTTTCGGAGTACTTGTCGAAAAGTGGAAAAATCGTTTCTCATCTATTTGAAAAAAAATTAAATTAAAAATTCTAAATTTGCTCGTTAAATATAGATACTAACATATTATGATCATTCCTTCGAAGTAATCACTTACCGCCGAGCTCGCGAATATCGGTCGTGAAAGACACGCAACAGTTCTATATTTATAAATAGTTGTCGCTCGGAATAGAATTTCGAACACACCTGTGTACATTTTACATATCAAATCGAAAAAAGTACCTATAACAAATATTTGGTTAGTGAGTTTTTTTAGACAAAAATATCTTCAAGTCATTCACTTGCTCATTGTAATTTGAATGATTTTTTTTTTTATCAATCCTGGTTTAATTGACCACAAAAACATTATTCACACACAGTTTCAAGGTTTAAAAACATCTTGTTGTAAAAACAATGATTTTATTATATTTTAAATAATGAAAAAAAATGAACTTAAAATTAAAATTGATCACTATTTCAATAAAATTCAAAAACAGTTTTTAAATCTACAATCATATTTGGTAATCGATGCCGTCATGTAAATGTTTAAGAATTTCGATAAAATACTAAAATGTATGCGATTATTTATTATTTTATGTTCAAACAATCACCTATAATGAGGTATATCATTAAATAATTTAATCTTGAACCAATCAAAATCGATTAACTATTGTCGATATTTTTACCGTGCAACTTATTAGCTATATAATGCAAACGACGAAATGTTTGTGAATAAATCAATATTGAACTAGTTCGAGAATTTTAACAATTTTAACGACGTATTCTAATGTATAGAATTGACAAAGAAAAAGGAAATAATTCATTATTCTTATGTTGAGTATCCAATATAGTTATCTCATATGTAATTACCTAAAAAATTTAGGTTTCATTATTATTTTTGGAGATCACCCGTGTCCGTATGATCATTAAACAAGAAAATACTTACAAGTAACAAATCATAAATTGACAATAATATTTGAAATAAAACATCAAAATAACGAGTTATAATATATTATATAAAAACATTTTTCCATATTATATTGTGTACCACAGTCATTATATTGTAAATTTTTATCTAACAATATGATAAAAAAACCAATCATAATGTAATTATTATTTTTTTTATCGTTTTTTGACTTCGTTGAAACTACAATTAGGATCATTCTGCATTCCTCTCTTCCTCATCATAGATAATGCTGTTATGTTTTACGCGTATAACCAATTTATTAACCAAAAACATAATATTGTATTCAATAACATCAGCTAAGGAATAAATAGGATCATTTGCCCTATATTTGACTTTAAATTATAGCTACAGCTTTTTTACCGAATTACAATTTTTTATAAGAATTTTTAAAATACGTATATATTTAAAAAATGAATCATTTATCCTCAAAAAAAAAAAAAAGCACTAATATTAAAATACATAAAATTTTAATAATTGTATTTTGTTTTTCTTATAACCTAATTTCTAAACTAGTGTTTATAAAAAATATATAAAAAGATACTTTAAAAAATTCCTATGGACGATCTGGATTGCATATAATGTTTATATATAATTTTGAATTGTTGTTGTACTTAAACGCTATCGTTTGTTAAAATATATAATTATTATTATTAAAATAAACAGTTTGCTATCACAAATTCAAAGACTTTATGCAAATATGATCGACGTTTATCTTACAAAACCATAAAAACATTTAGAAATAAATTTGACTTTAACTTATACGTTTGTACAATTACAAATATTAAATAACGTTTCATTCGGAATTACATTTTCATATTACCAATTAACGTAATATAAATAACAAAATTAATTCAAATCTCAAAACCTAATCTTATGTTAGGTTAGTTTAATATATATATATATATATATATATTATATACCTACTTATAAAATAATAATAATAATAATACTCTTATTGTAATATTAAATATTCGAATATACAAAATAAAATGTAAATGTCCAACGAAAACTACTTTTCTAGACCGTGTTTAAATCAAGTTTAACCATTAGCAATGTATATGCGATATAACTCGTTAATTTCAAATAAATCAATCCTCAAATCGTTGATTTAATAAATAAAACTAATACTCGAGTGTTTAGATTAAATGGGTCAATTTTTTCATTTCACTAAACATTTGAAATATATTTATATGTATGATATTTTGTGAAGCTTTAGCATTTTTTAATAAAATATTAAATTTCTATTAATTAGGTATGAGTAAACATTTAAGTTTTGAATCATATATTATAATAATATTCAATCGGGTTGTATTGATTATAACATAATTGAATTTATGTTATTGCTCTTATCAATGATAACCTCGAAACAATGCCAACGTGTATTACGAAAGTGTTTAAAGATGTGTTGACAATGAACTAAGCTGACATTTAAATAAAATGTTCATTACGCACTAATTATAATTGCCAATTTGTTTTTGTGCGTGCGTATTCGCCAATAATTTTAAATGTGCCTTTCATAACCTATAAACGCAATAATAAAATAAATAATATAAAAAATAATTTTATAATATGACTTGTAATATTTGCATATTTGTTTTTTTACAGTCACAAAAAAGGATGAGTAAAATATTAATACGTATAATTCATGGTACAAAGCGAGCTATGTAATTTTATTTGCATATAAATACATATTCTGGAGTATTTTTTTTAATTTTTCATTGCATATTTCATGAGTATAAAAATGTAATAAAGTATTGTGTATAATTTTTTTTATTTTTAATACCATTTAATGGGCATAGACAGAAAAATTTAACGACAAAATATTAAAATTAGTTTTGTTTTCTACTTTGTATTACTTATTATTATTATTATTATTATTGTTATAAAAAATACATCTTTATATTATAAATATAATATTATGTCGTTAGATGAACATAATACATATACACGCGTATTTCGACTCTCTATGTTTATTTTTGTTAAATAAATCCTTTTGGCGGTAGTTTTTAATGAGCGCAATATTGAAATGTACCTACCTACTAAATTAGGCGCAATAAAAATATTGTATTGTTTATCATTTCTAAACAATATTCGTTGTTGTACATTAATAATATATAATTGTGCAATTACGGTATTGCGTGTTCCCTTAATAGGCGTATATAATATATTGTTATCGCTGTCAAATACAACCAACTCTTTCCTTTTGCTCGTATAACAGTTTGATTTTGGTCTTATTAAAATAATAGCTCGGTATTTATGTTTGCATAGAATATTAATGAATTGTTTCCGTTACTTTTCGAACGGATTGCTTAAATATTCTGTTAATTAGATGTTTTGATAACACTACATTAAACAAAATTAAACGTGTGTCTACATTATTTTTTTTTTACTTTTTTAAACAAAATAACAATTATTGCCATTAGATATTTTCAATTAATAGATTTAAAATACTAATTTCAGTTATAAGCTATATATTAATCAATTACACGTTCAACATAGAAAGTTTTGACATAGTAAACTTTTTAAAGAAGTAAAACATAAAACACAAATCATTTTTAAGAAATAATATCGCGATAACCACGGTTTAATTTAAAATGAGTCGCATAACTCAAATTACTTATTGAAAATAAGTACTATATTATACGTATGTCGTATATATTATGTATATACTAATTTTATTGGAAAAAAATGGAATGACAAATAATTTAATAGGCGATATTTAACTTTTAAAACTGACATATTATGTATTGTATTATAGTTTAATATTTTTAAACGTTTACCGCCTTAATACAAATACAAAAACAAGAGTATAATTATATATTATTTTATTTATTTAATGTAATTTCTAACACCAACACTGACAATTGAACGTCAGAGATACTAGAAGAATAACATACGCGACAATAGAAAATGCTATTCTTTTTCTTTTTAATTTTTCACTAACAAAGTTAAAACTTTGAGCAGAAAAAGGGAAACCAAGCGTACCTACTTTGACAACGAACAAACAGACGTCACTAAAACAATCGTTGAATTATTCATTCAATGCGGAATGGCCGGGAAATTAAGAATTAATTAAGGGGACTTTATTTTAAAAATATTTTCAAGAGGAATTTAGTTGTTTAATTTGCGAAAGAAAAATATCATACAAACTTGAAGTAGGTAGGTGAAAAATGAAAGAAAGAAAGATGGAAAATATTATAGGCACCGGCTGTATACGCATAATGATGATCTCGTAAAATATTCTGGCTGCCACTAATGGTATTATATTATTGTTATTTGTCTTTTAGCATAAACACAAAAAATAACCATAATAATAATATAAGCACCGAAGTAGGTGAATTTGAGGTATACCGCGCGTACCAACCTTTTTACAGAATAACAAAGGTTATATAACATTTTATATCATATTATTATTGTTATGCATTTATTTTTTCAGTTTTCAATTAGGTAGCTGATGTGTTACATAATATATTTATTTTCTTAAGTTATCCCAAATGGTCCGCGATGTTGTTTGAATGTGCCAAAAGGGATGAGATTTTTTTTACCTGATAATCCTTATAGAATAAATCAATTTCATTTACCCAAAACGTGATTATAACCATTACGCCTCATTATGCCGGTTATCTACTTAAACGTAACTTTAGATCATATAGATTGAGTTATAACATAATATTGGATATATACTAGAACTTATAAGACACATATTTTATTTATTTATCAAAGTGTATAATTGAGCGTTGAAACACAATGTCCGGAAACCGTGAGCACAGTTTTATTAATATATCTTTCTAATAATAATTTAACTTTTTATTTAATAGGTATACAGTAGTGCTATTAATTAAGATGTAAAATGCCTTCATGCTTTATGGTTTAATCTACCTACCTACATGCACCTTATTCAAATTTCGCTCTTTGGTAGGTATTTTGTTTAAACGTGCGCAATAAAATATTTAACTTTAAAGCTAAGCAACGTAAAATTAGTCATGTATAATACACGTTGGTACCTATAATTAATATTATTTAAACATTTTAGTTTTTCATTTACATCAGTTTCTACTTATTTACCTAAACACAAAAACTTTTTATTTTAAATGAGTACGCACTATAAGAGTCATTGAATTCAAATACCTTATTTTAACATAATTATTATTTATTATATTTAACTGTTTACATTTTACCAACAATTTTACCCGAGGTTTTTTTTTTTAACGACCATGACTCGTTCATTCAGCTACATCACGGAGGTCTCCAAATGTCTGCTAGACTTTTTTTGTTTAACGGTACATTATAAAAAAGTAATAAATCTATTAAAGGGAAGCTCTCGATGTTTAAACGGAACGAATAGGAGCGTTTTGAGGAAGGACGTTCATATGAGCTAAAGTTATTTACGACCCCAAAACCCCGTAGATTTCCGGAAGCGTGAACCCAAAAAAAAAAAATTAATAAATAAAAATAACCGTTCTATTTCATGGTTGTATTACAAAACAAAAAATACGTGAAAACGTTCTTTACAGAAACATATTATAGTACACAACTGATACACCCACGGTCGATATTTGCGCAATTAAGCCCTAAATGTAAAAAATACATTTCTCGATATGTGCTATGCAATGAAATTATTATAATTCTGACCTGTCCATGTAATTTTATGGTATTTCATACATTATTAAAAATAATTTTTTATCCACCGTTAAAATTAATACCGAAAGTATAAATTATAATTAATGCGTGTCAGACTAAAATCTAATGAAATACGTGTATATTTCACTATAATATTATGTTATTAAATTGTGTAAAATATTACTTACAATACATACGCTATAAATCTTACAAAATATACAACAAACATTTTAAATAATTACAATTATTAATACTTTTTTTTATAATCATAAACCATAATTTAAAAGTTATTAATAATAATGAATTAGTATTATCGTAGGCGTTTTTATACTTTTTGGTGTCTGGGGAGACGATATTAAAATTTTGAAAAAAAATTCCGTGTTCTTCATGTATAATTAGATATTAATTATTGTTATTATTTACTATGGTGAAAAAATTCTCCAGGGGCAATTATCAAGCATGACCTCCACTAAAACGTCTATGGGTATTATTATGATTATTAATTTTTGTATTTAATCAATAATCTTCAAATCAATTACATACGATAATAATATTTTATTACACACTACTATAATATGTTATAAGTTATATGTTAATAACATATTTAAAGTAATCGTGTTTTATATTATTTAGTTATAAATTGAAAACTAAGTAAAACTTATCGTAAAACATGGCGAGTTTGATGGAATTACTACTTAAGAGCAATAAATTTATAAAAATGACAAAATTGAATGTGCAAAAAAAAGTACTTTTGTTCTTTAATTTTATTCGGTACAAAATTAATTCGTAGATCGCTCGGCTATTATAATTTGTAATATGTCGTACATACAATATTGTATATAGAAATTTAATATGGGGGGAGGGATAATATTATGGTATATTAATAGTTGTAAATTTAAAAAATGTCAAAGACTCATAAAAATGTATTCTTTGTGACAATGAAGAACCTATATCTGTTTTTCATAACAAATCCATCAAAATATCGATTTTATTCGTATAGATGTAAAGCAAAACCAGATAATTTAATGTTCGTGGCACATTAATAGGTGCACAATGACAAATCTAACTATAATGAGATTACCGTATGACTTGCACATTTTTAATCAAAAAATTTAAAATTATATTAACAATATTGTAATATTATACATTAGAGCGAAATAAATATACATTATAATTATACTAAACATTATAAATATTGTTTATTGTGTTTTAAATTATATAATATCAACACTTTAGTACTTTAATAATTAATTATATAAGTATATAACAAAACTACAGATAATTGATGCAGATACTTATCTTTTGAGTTTTAACATACAGGTATTATAATAGCATAATTACTATACTAAATGAACAAAGTTTATAAACTTTATATTATGAGAGCTCGTATAATTGGAGGAAACAAAAATTAATATTCAATTTGATGTTAAATATACAATCAAACTTTGAAATAATATCTATGAGATATTATAATAATATCTAAGTGTATTAGGTATTTAGGTATTCATAAAACTCAAAACGTGGAACAATCTGTTTAATTATTCAAGTCGAAAATGTGATATTGCTATAATATTATGATTTGTAATAAACACGGTTGGGTAATGGACAAAATGCGAGAGTTCTAATAACTCTGAGTAATAACTTATGAGAGTAACAAGTATAAATATTATAATAATAATAAAAATTTAGTGAAATTTCTTACCATTTATATTATTATTCATACAAAATTAGATGTCTATAACTTGATCTATATTACATTTTATAAACGAAATGATCGTTGTAAACGGTTTTTTAGACTAAAACAGTGTTATGCGTATTAAATTACCCAATAAAGTACCATCTTAACCGTAAAAACATTAAAATAAAAAATTCTTATCAAACATCAATAAAAATTAAAATACACCAAATGAACTACGCTTGACATCAAACTATGTAATGAATAATGATATTCGTGGTGCGAATAAACCAGATATACACTAAATTTAGTACCATATTATTTACCTTCCAAAGAAAAGAAGAAAATAAAATATGTAAATATTTACCTATGTTAATTTAATTAATTTAATTAAGTTATTTTATTTTTTATTATTTCCTAAGGAACAGTATTTGCTTTACTGATAAACAGGTTGATCAGAATATTATGATAGACAAATAATAATGAAGATATATAAATGGAAATGTATGCTATTGTCACCGTTTTTTGTATAACATTAAGTAATTTCATTAAGATAAAAAAAAGTACTATCATAACATTTTAAAATGTATTTAAAATATTTATTATTTCTATATTTTTCAAATATTAGTAAACATCAAAATTCGTTTTTGGCTTAATACAAATTGACTTGGAACAGTTTCGTTTATCTACACTTTATGTTTATTAGGAGTTTATGTAAGGCAAGCGAGCCTATAAAAATGCAAATTTTTAATACGTTTTTGTGTTCTTTCGCTGTTTGCTGTTTTCAAATTCCTGCATTTTCAAAAGTAGGTTCCCATATTATACTACAACTTGTACTGTAAAAACGAATTAAAAAAATATTTTACTTGATAATGTGACTGCCATGTGACGTGCGCAAACATTATTTCCGATCTTCGGCCATGATACAAAAGTGATAAGAGTATAATAGTAATATAGTAGTGAATAATGACAATAAATTAATAAAATATCGACAATAATAATAAATATTAATATACTACCACCATCACCTCCACCGCCGTCATTAACGACTATAATAAATTCCAAAACTCTGTGAACGTTGGTGAACTGTTTAATATATATATATATATATATATATATAGAGAGAGAGAGAGAGAACAACCTAAATGTAGTACACCGAAACTATAATAATTTCCTTTTTTTATAATATATAATAATTTACCGTCCTTGTCCCTTGGGTGGACGTTTGGACTCCCCAAAGTACTGACTATGCTTTCTCGTTTTTTCGGGCAATATTTTTTTTATGGTATTTTTTATGTATTTTATTAGTTTTTGCGAAACAACGTCTTCCGCTGGTAGGTTAAGAAGGATAGGGAGGTAATCGACTGAAAATTAGTGTAATATCATTATTATAAACTTGCGTTTATGAGTTTGTATAAACAGTGTAATTTTGTTAATAATAATCGATTTGTTTACCCACTATGCAAGGCAATATTTCAGCAATATTTCATAGCTGTTTTAGTGAAACATGGGACATTACAATTTAGGGTGCAATTACGTTGTATAAACGTTCCTACAATTGCGAAAGACGGTTTTTTCGCATCATCCATGCACTGTTATAGAAATTTTACTATGTAACATCTCTGTAATATTATATTAATATTGGAATTTTAATAACAAAAATAATAATAATCATCTATAATTATAAAAAAAAAAAAAAATGCAATACCTTGTGAAATCAGCGACGCAGGATTTAAACTGCCTTTACCTACCTAACCGCAACCAACAAACCTACCTACCTATCAGATAGCAAATTCAAGTAAAATCGATATATTTAAAAGGAATATATAAATTTGAACAATGAATTACATTACTAAGTTAGGTATTTAGAATTTTAGATATTATTTATTACTCATTCCTAATTAATTTTCTATACAGTTATTACTGAATATGATTATAAATTATAATTATTTTATTTTAAAGAACAATATATTTATAAAATCGAGTCACTTCAATTCGTAATGAATGATTTGTGTTGACTGATAATTACCAACGTTTCTTTGTCAAGTTAAACGTAAAGGGTAAAAAAAGAAAATTATTTGGCACATGTCAAATCGAAAAAAGTTACTCACAAATGTAAATCTAAAAATAGTGCGATATTATACCAATAAATTCTAATTCTAAATAGAAAAACTTATAGACGAACAATGATGGGTAATTAACCTTTGTGTTATGGAAATAGTTAAGAGATTAACCTTTCAATTACCACGAAAAATCATATATTTAATATTTTACACATGAACAATATTACGTATATACTCGTAAACCATAGTTAATATACCTAGTAGGTATATATTATTATATTACTATGTTGTAAATAAACTTAAACTTATTTGAAATTGTATTTATTATTTAATAATATTCTTAAAATAATTAGAACCTTATAAAATATAATTTTAAAATGAAGTGTATATAAATTCATACATATTATTAACTATAGAAAATAAAATTGTATGTAGGTAATATATCGGTATGATTATTATAGGCTATAATTATAACCTATACAATGAAAATTGAAATTCATTTCAGTATTTATGTTCAATTTTTTTTTACGTAATTCATAATTAAAAGACCCATTTTAAAAATTACATAATATAATTTATTGTAATATAGTATAGTATATGTACTACCATAAATATAGTACATATAATTGTATAAAATATAAATCAAATATGATATAAAATGTAAACGTATTATTTTTATGAAACATTGCACCAATAGTATATTTTAAACATTTAAACAATGTTATTTGTTAAAATTTAAAACGTTGTTTCTATGAACATAACATTGATGTTATTTAGTAAACATTTTTATGAAACACAAATTCAACATAACGGCAATGTTGGCAACGTACTTTTGCATAGTGGAAATAGTCGATAAATTAAAAGGTTTTTTTTTTATAAATAATATCCCTTTCGATAATACAATTTATTAAGTCGTCCGGGAAATGTATACCTAATCTTAATTCCATTTTGCATCAAAATAACAAAAGTCAATATCCCTTACGCTGCCATTTTATTTTCTAATGATAATTAATGTTTATTTTAATCGTGGATAGACTATAGCAGTGTAAATAATTATGAGGATGGAATGAAATCATGAAAAACTGACAATTATTGATGTGCGCGCAAAAGCTACTAAAAACTAAAACCTGCCCTGCTCGACGGTGACGTAGTGTCGCAAACTTAAATAATTCTCCATTGAATATTGATTTACTTTTACGATAACGTCGATTTTACATGTCTTCCCGTTTAGAATTTCAAGGTAAATAAAATATAATAACAACTAACATGTATATTAACATAATTGCTTAGACATTCTTTAAATTGTATTATTTTTAAATTATTTGATTATTTATAATACTTACATCTTCGTATTTTCATTAATAATTCAACTAATAAATAAAATGATAATTAATTATTCGTGATAAATATTATTAATTTAAATTCGTAGCTAAAACAGTAATTTTACTCCGTTTAAGTTGAATTATCTACATGACATCTTAAATATTTTAGAAAAATACCTATGATTTCCTTTAAAATTCACCATAGAAAATACTCTGCGGATGGACTCATGGTATACTATAAACGTAAAAGTAATATTTTAGACATAAAATAGATCTATAACAGCGTTATAAGATGCGTTTAATACGAGTTTATTGGTATAATGGGTTTATTTTCTGACCAAGGTTTTAACTGGAATCGCGGTATACGATATATTTTGCAGCCGGTCCAAGGACAAAACAGTTAACACGAATCGAATTTCGCGGTTTATGACAAAATTATAACGTCTCGGTTTAATTAGTATAATTTTAAAACTAATATAACATCATGCTATCATGTGGAGGATGAATTAATTACTAAATCGTTACCAATATTACACACTAAGTACTTGGACAATATCGTTCGTCAAAACGAACAAGCATTTTTAGGTCTAAATAAATATTGTAATAACTAATTGTGATCTTACACGAAAGTGTTTAATCAATCAATACGATTTTAAGGGGAAGAACAAATTTGTGC
The DNA here is from genome assembly GCA_013282895.1 of Eriosoma lanigerum. Lineage (NCBI taxonomy): Eukaryota > Metazoa > Arthropoda > Insecta > Hemiptera > Aphididae > Eriosoma > Eriosoma lanigerum. The sequence continues at coordinate 33,019,760 of CM023358.1, forward strand.
AATTATGTATGTTTAATTGTTTACGTATTTTAGTTGAAAAATATTGCATAAATGTATTCATAAGTATAGATATGCTTAATATGTTTTCTATAATTATGTCTAACTACAGTTCGAAATAAATTGTGTTTAAAATATGATTGAATACTATTAACATAATAAATAAATTATAACGTTGATAATATAATTACGAAAAAATGTTTATAATAATTACTAAGGGCCATAAGAAATTGACTCTATCATAGTTTATTTAATTAAAAAATAATTTTTTATTTCACTAACATGATTTGATACGTATTCTTATAATTGTATTAACAAATAAATAACTTCTATCATTAATATCAATTTATAAAAATTATTCTTAACCACTGAATAACAAATTATTAAATAATAATTATAATTAAGTTTTTTTCTAAATTAATTGACCCAATCAATTTTTTTAAAAACCTATATTAACGTATTCGTTATAAAAACAAAACATTTAAAATGATTTCTTTTGTTCTTGAGCTATAAAACTACAATTTAAATTTTTTAAAACCTAATTAATTTGTTATATTTTAATAATAATATGTTTCATATTGAGATTATGAATAACTTAAGTAGGTACCTAATAAAAATGTATGCCAATATTAAATTTTCTTTATTATTTGTATACGAAACTTACAAATCATAAACGTACGTATTTTGTATTTATTTAATATTATTAATCGTTATGGCGATGCGATTTCAAATACGAGTAGTTAAAGAGTAAGAAACAAAGTTTAATACATTTGTTTCAAAGTATGTAATTTAATATAAAAATAAAATTAAAATAACGCTTAGTTCGAAGTTGTTGTAAAACAATTTAACATTTAGATTCAAGTTTTAAACCATTATATAATAAATGTTTTAATTTAATCCCATTTGCTATTCGATAGTATCCATACAGAGGCAGAGCCTCCAATATTTTTAATATCTCTCCCATTGTTACGTTTTGTTTTATTTTATTCCTTTTTACCCATTAGAAAACGGCTGACAGTAATCGGTGTTATTACGTGAACTGTGGTTAAAGTAAAAGATACGATAAAATAAATACAAATAAAAAATGTAAATAAAAAATAAAATACTTTTGTCCCTAGCTTAAAAAACGTTCGTTACATTTTTTTTTTTTTTTTTATTGAAGTGTAAATCAATAGAACCACTTCCACTATCTTTCTCACCCCAACTAGGTACAAACGAACAGTGTAAAAATGGGTCATGGCACAAATGAAGATTTTTTTCTGCTCTCTCACTCACTCTATTTCTCTCAGTGACTAATTAAAATCGATGGACCACGAATGCGTTGCATTTTTAATTATAATATTATATATTTATGAATAAAAATTTAAAAAATATTGGCAAACCCATTTGGCCAGAGTACTAATATTAATCATAATATGATAAAAAAAATCAAATGTCATACACATATTTATAATGTTATATAGTATAATAAGTATAATTACTCATTCGTTTTATATTTGATTTTAGTGAATTATTAAAAATTTATTAACACATTGTAAAAGATATGAACGAATTTTTTTTTTACATAAGTATACTTTTTATTACACATAACTATAATATTTTATAGTTGTGAATTTATTAATCTAATTATAAAATATAATTGCTAATATTCGTGCATTATATTTATGTACCTTCTCAAATGGCAATAATAATTTATACATTATTAGTTCTTTATTAATTGGACTGGATAAAAAATAGCATATGAAAATATTATTTATGCTCAAACACTTTTCGTATGTGTATAATAAAATATTTACAAAAACGATTACAGCATTATTCATTTGTTTTTATCTTGGTTCCATTATACACATAACATTAATTTTTAATCATTTTACTTGCAGGTGAAGTTAAAGATGAAACGTACTCGTCTGAGAAGAACAGAAACTCGGGATATGAAACGAATTTATACCTCTACTCTGTAAGTATAGCTTGCTGTTTAGAATCGAATGTTCGAATAAAACTAAAACCAATTAAAATCCATCAAATACATTTAAAATTAAAAAATGTAATTATAATTTTTATTATACAATTGGGATTAAGAAAATAGCATCAAAGTATATTATAGAAAGTATGCGCTACAAAACTATTAGAAACTGAATAAATTAGATTTTAAATGGACATTTTTTTAACCTGGACAAAAAAACGCTAAATCTTAATAGTATTTGTAATTAATTTATGATAAAAACAGTTTATTTGAAAATACTTATTTTCGAAGTTGGTTTAAAGTTGGTATAAATTTATTTTATTTTAAAATTATAATATAAACTGAACGGCTTATTTAGGCCACCAACTCCTATCTTTAAAAATGTTTTGTTCTTCTTGACGGAGTTTATTGTTTTAAATAATCCGCCATATTTTAATTTATATATCTATTATGCTCATACGTGTAATATTAAGATTTTGTATACTTGGCAAAACTAAAGAGTCATACTTGACAAGAAAATAATAAAATATGATGAATAAAAATTAATTCGACCTAATAAGTGTTTTTATATGTATAAATTATTAACGGCTAATCATAAATAATAAACATTATTTTTTTAAATAAATTCTTTGTTTCAAAATGTATAATAAACTTATATTGTAGAAAAATTATTTTCCCTTTACTCACAAATCTGCTGTTATTTTTTATAAAACCTCAACAAAAGTAAAGGGTCGTTCTTTTTTTAATTTTGTAGAAAAATATATTACTTTTGCCAAAAATCTAAATAATTTAACACTTAAAAACATACTTCAAGTCTAGGTCATCCATTACTCACTTTTATTATATGTCTGTATTTTATAGTAAGAATTCTATTTTTAAAATGTGTACATATGATACTTAGGAAATTATAAGTAGATCTCTTTTAAATGAAATATATTTTGTTTTTAATTCTTAAAAAACTTTTTATCACTCGCGTAAGGTTTTATTATGAACTCTATTAAAATAGCTGCACTCATTATTGACAACATAATATAATTTTCAATTATTTTTTCCCCGTATTAAAAAAAATAATTTTATTAATTAAAAAATATGATATGTAAAATCTAATATACCTATTTAATGTTTTTATAAAAAATTATTTTTTTATTTTCTTTACATGTATCCACTAAATACTGAACATTTCTGGTAATAATAATAATATGTTTAACAATTCTTTTGTAGTTTACATTTAAATTTCCATAAAACTACCTAGCATTAAAATAATATCAAAGAAACCCCTGTAAATGTTTTTTTTAAACTTTTTTTACTGAAATTTTTTGTCAATAATTTATTTTCATAAACATTCCTTTATTTTTTTTATATTATGCTATCTAATACGCATGGGAGAAACAATATTAGATCAAAATAATGAGAGTTATATTTTATTACTAAGAACAATATGTATAGTAGTATCTTCTGTGCAACGTGATAACTTTACGTGTATGACTTTAAAATTTAACCAATCTGACAATCTGATCTTTCGTAAATATTAGGAACGTTGCCGAAACGTGCTTAAAATTTCAACGATCTAATCTAAAAATTAAAGCTATAAACTCGTTTATTCTCGTATTTGCGAGTATAATAATGGCGGTACTATTATTAGAAAACTTTGCATCTATATTAAAATATTTATGATACAATATGGCTGTTATGATCTACACATTACCTGTTCATTCGGTATCGCCGCTAAGGAATACAAAAATAATAAATATTATTGACGTCCAAAGGAGTTTAAAAAAATCCTACACGCGACCCAGGTAGTACTTACATAAAAATCAGTGCCATCACGTTTCAACCCCTTAAACGCTGTCGACATGTGATACGTTCGTATATTAATGTAAAGCAATTTTAGGGAAATTAGATTTTTTGTATTCATTTTGTTATGCCCTCTCCATTTTAAAGAAGAAACGCGAACGCCACCGAACACCCTTATTATTACTCTTACTATTTATTGTACTTTTCACAGGACGAAATGGAGGACCGGCCGCGGGTGGCAACGTTTCTCAATTCGCTTGCCGACTACTCGAACACCATCCCGAGCGCGGCGGACCCTGATTCCAAGTCCGGCAATGCTAAGGTGGGATCTTCCAGGATGGGAACACTGGTCGGCGTGTACCTACCATGCGTGCAAAATATCTTCGGTGTCATACTGTTCATTCGGCTATCGTGGGTAGTTGGCACCGCAGGCGTAATCTATGGTTTTGGAATCGTGTTCACCTGTTGCTGTGTGGTAAACAAATAATCGTTGTTTCATTATTTTCGCTAAACAATTTAATATCTGCTATAATAATAATACTGTCTATCATGTTTCAATCACGGTACGTTATGATTATAATACATTGTAGCAAATGTTGCAAATCCCTTGGTTATATTATTCGTACGTCCAATGACTTCCGTCTTCAAACCTCTCTATTGTAACCTTATACACCCACCCTTAGCGTAAGATTTGACTTTTGGAATCCCATCTTTTCTGATGCTAACGATATAATCAATATAGAGTTTCCAAAGAAAATTACTTCGACTTATATCTTTCAAAATCTCCCTCGATTCGAGTCTTGCTAATCGCAGTCATGAGACAAACCTTCGGTCCCTTTTATCTATCCATTGAAATTGATAGCCCTGCTCTACTCTCTTACATTAATTAGAAATTACTTCATGCTCAACCTGATCAACAATTCCTTTCAAATTTCGCAGCTCTCTTTTATAGAAAATACTATTTTATAATATACTACTTTGGGTTCTTGTGCTTACCCTGTTGAGTTTAATAAATAAAATGTATTATAATATTATAAATGTAATGATTATTTCATTCGATTTTTGGTGTAACTCCCTCCAATAATTCGGTATTAATTTTCTAATGATTATTTCCCTTTATGTAATTATTATTAATCAACATGTTTTAAAAAATACTATAAACGAATATCTTCATAAATTCTATCGTCATTAATCAACCATCTTTAACATAATATTGTATTTGATTATAATATTTAAATTTTAACGATGACTAAAACTATTTTCACTCGTTGATTACGAACACAGTTAGAAATATATTTTGATATCATACATAAAATATACGAATAAAGTTACCACAAATACTATCGTATACTACTTAGTATGAATTATTTACGATTTGTCTCGTGCTTAGTCTTTCGTCGCTTTCGAAGTTGAGGGGTATCTATATGGATCATATAAATTCTATTACAGAGATGTATCGTAAAAAAACCACAAACGGTCGATTCGACCAACTATTTAGCTAAGCTGCAAGATAAATTTTCTTATCCCTTGAAATAAAGTTTTAAGAAAACGTATTAATAATATATATACCCGTTGATAGAGCAATGGATAGTGCACTGTAATAATACCATCTTATTGATACCGCCCCATAAAACTACAGAATTACAGTATAAATATAAGGACATAAAAATACAGAGTTTAAAATAAAAACAATTTATTAAATTAAACGTATTTTTGTATTTCTATATGAAATCAAAATTTTAAAAAAATATCTATTTTAAAATAGTTTTATTTAAGGATATTATCAAATATACTTATAAATAAATTATGCATTAAACAGAAAATACAATAATCGTGATTCGTAATTTTTTTTTTCAGAAGTGAAAAATATCATCATGAATCATTCAGTGTTATAATATAAAGTTTAATTATCTTAATGCTGTTTAATTATCCTGTTCGTACATTTTCTACATCGTTCACCCGAAAATATAAATATAATTTCCCCTCTATATATATATATATATATATATTTACGTTCATCCAATTACTTAAATGTAATAGCAATCATGTGATTTCCCTTCTGATTAAACTTTGTGGTCAAATGCGACGAATACGTTATATATAACACTCTGTGACGTGAAAAGAAATAGACACCTTCTTTAACAAATCGAACTTACATTAAAATATTATTAATTTGGTCGGTTAAAATGTTCATCCAGTATTGATTTCGACTATTTTATTTTTGGTTTTCAGACAATGTTGACTGCCATCTCGATGAGTGCCATTGCCACGAATGGCGTGGTACCAGCTGGTGGACCTTACTTTCTAATATCCAGGTCGTTGGGTCCCGAGTGTGGTGGAGCTGTCGGTATGCTCTTCTACACCGGCATAACTCTGGCTGCATCCATGTACATCATCGGAGCTGTTGAAATTATTCTCGTGAGTAACGTCTAATAGCGTTTTCGTAACGAAAAACGACATACGAATCTCACGATATCTAATATTGTAGTGTGTCAACGTAAAAACAAATGCAAAAACCTAACTGTGATTTAGATATCCCACGAACTTCACAAACTTTATTACCGTTGAAGAATGAATGTTGCGATGAGTTTTTAATTAAAACGACGACACAAAAACTCAATTTCTGATGACGATTCGTTTTTGAGTTTTAAACACAATAGCATAATGTACGACCGCGCTATAATAAACTAATAAATGAATGTATGCGAATTTATTTTGATTTAAACTGTTCGAGTGAGCAACAGCGATCTCTTTAGGTGCAACCGAAATTAAATTATTATCAAAACATTTTCCAACTATAAACTGATTACAATTAATATGATATAATATGTGTAGAGAGTATTAGCGCTTTTAAAATGTTTTTGTGATTATGATATAACTTTAACAAAACGGTTTTTATAACTATATTATTATACTATAAACAGAATAAAACAATGACTACCTTGTCTAAACTGTTTCATTTAATTATAATATTTGAATATTATATTCTATTGTAGGCAAAAGGCATAGATATATAAATTTATAGACCAGAAAATTAAAGCAATTTTAAATGTAACTCACTGCAGAAGACAACGTGTGTGCAAAGAGATAGATAAACTGCGGATGGGTTGCAATTTACACAAAATCTTATTAACTTTTTCAGATTATATGAGATCATAATTTACATAAAAAAGGGCTTATCGTCTGTTTCTCTTATAAAATATCGGTGTGCTCTCTTCCCTAAAAAAACAGCATACCCGTATGGAATAGCTATAAACGTGTCCTTATTTATTCTTTTATTATCTATGACACTTTCTCCTAACATATCTACCTTGATATTTATATTTTTTTTAGTTAAACCATAGATTTATAATATAATCTTAGATTCACATATTTAATGTTATTCCCGGTCTATTAGAATATAATTGCTTTCAATTTAATTTTAAATTTAACATAACAACTGGAATTTAACATCTATATATCCTTGTTCAAATAAAACAATAACCTTCCTTTATGAAAACAATGTTAATCTAGGTATCTAAAAATATTGCTTAGAAACAAAAATCACACTCAGTTTTTTATCGACATTACACTATCATTTACATAATAAATATACAAGATATACCATAAAGATTTAAAAATGTTACATTTAAATAATATTTAAAACGTGTCGTAATTCATCCTGTATATAAATTATTAACACATAGAAATGACGATTTATTCTGATAAAAATACATAGATTTCGACCAAAAACAAAACAAATTTGCGAAATTCGTGTGGTAGCTAAACTAGATTTGTTCTGAAAGTATTAGATATATACTTGAAACAAAATATAATACGTATATAATTATATATATATATATATATCGTGTAAGATAAAACAAGAATTCTACGATAGACGTCAAACTTTATTATGTTTCGACAGACATACATGGCGCCAAGCTTATCGATTTTCGGCGACTTTTCCAAAGACAGTAGTATTATGTACAACAATTTCCGCGTATACGGGACAATACTGCTGATGGTAATGAGCTCGATCGTATACGTGGGCGTGAAATTCGTCAACAAATTCGCGTCGGTGGCGCTGGCTTGCGTCTTGCTATCCATACTGTCCGTGTACGTGGGCATTTTTTATAACTTCCATGGCAGCGACAAACTCCAGTAAGTCCAAAGAAGTTTTCGGAAAAAAATAAGCCCCCCTCTACAAAATGTGTTTTGTTTATTTGCACAGAATGTGTTCCCTGGGCAATCGACTACTCAAAGACATGGACTTAAAGAACTGCAACAAAGACGTAGGCGGATATTTACACAATCTTTATTGCGCTAATGGAACTTTGGAACATTGTGACAAATATTATATAACGCATAACGCGACAGTGTTAAAAGGCATCCGAGGCATTAGTAGTGGTGTTTTCTTCGGTTAGTATGTTTTAGTTTATATGAACAATAAGATTATTATTGGACGCATTTGCTAAGCATATGTTAAAAAAATATATTTAAAGTATTTTATCCAACTTGGTGACTTAAAGCTAATAAGAGTGGACAAAATATGTAACTTCTCTCAAAATATTTTATGGTTAAATGTTGTGAAACTCAGTTTCACAAGTTTTAAAATTCTAACCGTTTTTTAGCTGTAAATGTATATCCTCATATTAACAGTGGTGTGATTTGGGAGTATATAGGAATGGATTTTGGACTTTTATTTATTATTTCAACAACTTACTATTCTAGCTCAAAATTAAAATATATAATTAATTATAGGGGTAAGATAAAGTTCAAGTATCTCTACCAAAAATAAACTCCTGAGTGCGCCTATGTATTAATGTCTGAAATTGTTTTTATGTGAAATTGCACAAAACTTATTAATATCCTGCCCAAAAATTATGCTTTTTTTAATAAATTTATTATGAATATTAAAATTAAAAATACATTAAAAAATGTATAAAATATATTATATAATTGTTTATATAACTTAAATATATTATATTAATCATTTTTTCAATTAGTTAATCTCAATACTCGTATATTTATATATTGTTAAACGTTAAAAAAGCTTTAATTTGATAGAAATTATGTATTTTATTCACTACAGAAAATATTTTTGGCAACTTTTTGGAAGCTGGACAGTACATAGCGAAAAGTAAATCGTCAGAGGAGAATTTGTCATCTAAAAATGACAACACGTATAATATGGTAATAGTGGACATTACAACGTCATTTACCATACTTATTGGCATATTCTTCCCATCTGTAACCGGTTTGTATTTTTACATAGAAAATAAAAGAGCAAAGAATTTTATTAATTATCTATTATTATATTTATAACAATATTTTTTTTTTTAGGAATAATGGCTGGTTCTAACAGATCCGGAGATCTGGCTGACGCACAAAAATCCATTCCCATCGGTACAATATTGGCTATTTTGAGTACTTCGTCTGTTTATTTGTCAGCCGTCATGCTATTCGGAGCTACCGTCGATAATTTACTTCTAAGAGATAAGTATGTTAATATTTGTATATTCTAAATCGCAATTTTGGTCCTCTCTATACTTTTTAAAACCTATTGTAAAAAATGATAAATACTTGTAATCGGGTATTCGGTATCATTTGGTTTAAGTAATTATCGTACGCAAACCGTATTTATAATCATATTCAAATTCAATTAATATATAAAACTCTACACATAAAATCGAATTTACCAGTGAAAGTAACAACTAAACGTCTTAAAATAAACTGGAGTCATCTTATCTCTTTTCTCCGGTATAAATTCAGTATATTATTTTTCCATATTGTTTTGGAAAAAAAAATGTGTTATTTTACATTGTAAACAAAAATATTATCATATTTTTAAGCACACTCGTGGCGTTGAATATTTTATTATCTTATAGCAAAACACATCGACTTTACGTCTTGTTCAATTTGTATAATTCAAGTTGTTCGATTCAGTAATGCACCAGCATATAAATTGGTATCGTCGTGCATAGTACATCAAAGTAACAAATCTTTGCCTTGAAAATAATATTTATGCCTAACGAATTTTATGACGTTAAATATTAATATCTACAGACATCATATCATAACGCGACTCGGTGGTTGATTTAAGTGCAAATATAATAATTTCATCAATTTTATATGCGAAACTCGACTTGTTGTTGTTGTTGTTGTTGTTTTTCACATTATAAAACGTAATTCAATTTTGCGCGTTTCTTTTCGCCCACCAGGTGTAACTGATTCGATTTTCCAATATAAACCATAAATGTAATAAATAATATATCTCGAATTAATTGAATTTAATTCGTTTATTAATAAATCGTATTATAACACTACTGCACTAGCGTCGTTTTATTCCAATTAATTTTCCTGTTCGGTTTAACTAAGCGTTTTCTCAAGATTAAAGCAATCATCAACGATGAAAAGGCGGTCACACTAATTTTTTTAAAAACCTCTTTATTATTTTAATACCAATCTCATACCAACTCTCGTTTTGTTTTTCCATAAATCTTACGCAGTAAACGATAACTGCCATGAGAATTTGAATCAAACGGTAATTCATTTTTTAGGCACTTAAATTAATAAATAATTAATAATACGTTTATTTAAATGCATAATATAATATGTCGCACAAGTTGTGAATTTAACGTATATTTTATGATGAAGGTTTGGTCAGAGTATCGGAGGACGTCTTGTGGTTGCCAACATAGCGTGGCCTAACGAATGGGTGATTCTGGTCGGCGCAACGCTATCCACATTAGGAGCTGGACTTCAGAGCCTAACGGGAGCACCGAGATTGTTGCAAGTAAGTAACGACGATCTATGAATTGAATTTTTAAATTAAGATCAGATTCAGTTTGTACATTAAACAAATGCAGGTACTTTCGTGCATAATTTCGAAAAAGAAAAAATGTATGTATATATATATATATATATGTAAAAATGATTTTGCGCGCATATGAATTGCGAATTTAAAACTATTTTGTACGCAAACGAGTAGTTCTGCTTTATAAAATATCCTCTAGAAATTAATAAAGATTCAAAACAATCGTTCCTTTTTGTTTTTTCAGGCTATAGCTAAAGACGATATTATCCCGTTCCTACAACCATTTGCCAAGTCATCGGCATCCGGTGAGCCCACCAGAGCATTGATAATCACCGTCGTCGTGTGCCAATGCGGTATACTCATCGGAAACATTGACAATCTCGCACCGCTTTTGGCTATGTTTTTATTGATGTGTTACGCGTTCGTCAACCTGGCGTGCGTCTTGCAGACTCTCTTACGCACGCCAAATTGGAGACCCAGATTCAAATATTACCATTGGTACGCATATATAACTGTAATGATAATTTCTTGGCCGCTTTGAAGGGTATCGAGGAGAGTTTTCGTTTAATATTCGTCAACAGAGTGAAATATTCGTAATGAAAAAATGAATACCATATTTTGTATGATTCGTATAAAAAGGGCTACTTTAATATAATTAACACATAGTTTATTGTTCGATATGGAAGTACAATGTTTATAAATCATGAGAATTCAACTGTTTTATTTTTTCATTCGTTGAATTCTTGACGAAAAATATTTTTGAGTAATACCTATATTTTTGTTGAATATAATAATAATAATAATAATAATTCTAAAATTCCAGAAACCGTTTTTAAAAAAAGTCTAACTTTCAAAAAAATGTTTTAGTCCTGATCGAATAATTTTTATAATGCATGATGTGTATTATCATCGTTGTTTATCGATTACCACATTTTTAACTTTGACTATATAAGAAATTACAAATAATGTCTTGTAAAAAAAAACTACCACTGAAAATGTTGAAATCGTTTTGCTACCCAAAAATATTATCACTCTAATGATGTCCAACAATAACTTATTTTATTAAGCTATTGCGTTCAAATTTGATGTAATCCAGATTTTTGTGAAATTTCGCAGGACGTTGTCGTTCACCGGACTCGCACTGTGCATTGCTGTCATGTTCATGTCAAGTTGGTATTTCGCAATGTTAGCTCTGGGAATGGCGGGAATCATATACAAATACATCGAATATCGCGGGTATGTTTAAAATAATAATCATTGTAACAGACATCACGAATGACGAGAAACTAATATCGTTAATTATTATTATACCTGTATGTATATTAGACGCCTAAAGAATTTTTACAGAAATGACATAAAATATAATTCAAATTAGATATACATAATGTTAGCGTTAATGTATGAAATTCTGATAATTTATAGAATAACTAGGTATTGTATATAATAATGAGAAATTTCAGTTAAACTATAGAATTGTAAAGATAAACACTTCAACTACAGTTTTTTTTTACAATAATTCTGTATAATAACAAGATATTATATAAAATATAATAATAGCTATAAAATTAATGTATAAAAGTCCATATTTATTAAATTACATGATTTTATTTGTATAATATTAGGGATCCCGAAATATGATTAGCATCTAGATTCTCAAATTTCTAATTGCGGCACTAATAAGGGACATTAGTGTACATAAATCTGTTAAACTTTATCATACAACGATATAGACTTAAAATTATAATTGGATATATATTTATCTTTAAATAAGATAGTAGTAAGTTGTCATAGACCTGAACAAATTGTTTTCGATTGCGCCGAAATGATAACTGATTTTTAATCAATTTTAATATTGTATACATTAACTATAAGACCTAATTGGTATTATATTATATATTAACTAGTGAAATTACATAATAATCATACTTACAATAACGGGCTTCTTCAGGTAATTTATAGAATAACTAGAAATTATATAAAATAACGAATTTCATAACATTAACGCTAACACAAAGATATAATATAAAAACAATAGAATTTAAATGTTAAAAAGCGTAAAATATATTGGAAACATCAACAAAAATAATCACAATTATAATTATCATCATACTGACTACTGATTACAGTAATAAGGAATTTTTAAGACAAACTGAGCACGTAAATTACATATTATGACAGCGCAATTTACTTTGCCTAATAATATAGATGAATCAAAATAATTATGTCTATTGATTAATTTTAAAATATAATTAATATCTGTATAGTAAAATGTACGTAGTTGGATAAAATGTAAACCTTTATGATTTTTACCAATTTTAAAAGTAATAAATTGTTCTTTAGATATTTTTGATTCTCAAGATACAATGTCATTAAACAATACAGGTTATTTAAGGGTAGATCTTACTAAGGGGAAACATTATAAGAAATTTATGACTGAAGGGTTATTGAAGTCAGTTGATTTCCGCCATGTGAAATCAAGAATTTTATATTTTTCGTAAAATAACGCCTAAATTATGTACCAACCCTTAGAAACCTTTATACGAATAACGAACAATGATAAAATAAATGATATGTTTTTTATTATTTTATATACGTTTTTAAACCGTGTTTAAAATTCAATCGAATACTATATAATATGTATTTATTATTATTGTATAAAGTTAGGTATAAAGTATAGAGGTCATATTATATTTGCTAGGAAAATTGAAAAAGTTTATTCAATTGTTCCCACTTTTAATTAAATAAACCGCATATTAAATTCATAATATTTATACGCAATAAATATAGTATAATATATTATAATATTTTAATCGCGTTTTAATAAAATAAAATACGTTTTATTTATTTCTAAAGGAAAAATTAATTTATATTTAATATACTCGTATTTATAATTTTGTATTAAATCACAAAATTCTAAATATTAATGAACTGTGTAAAAATTAATTTTTTCGAATACGTTTCTGTTAAAAATCTCAATAAAAATATTAATGTAGTTGAACGTATTAATTAAATGCATATAAATAAATTATGTCAAAAAATATAAAAATATAAAAATTTTAACAAACAACATAAAATTATAGATCCCATACCAATTATTTGTCTACTAATAAATAAAAGGTAACCATAAATAATATACAAACGGTATTATTAATGTGAATATATCAAAATTGTTTTTTAAAATTGTATGATATTGTGTGTTTCAGAGCTGAAAAGGAATGGGGTGATGGAATGCGTGGTTTAGCTTTGTCTGCAGCACGATACAGCTTACTACGACTGGAAGACGCACCACCACACACGAAGAACTGGCGTCCTCAGATACTTATGTTAGTCAATTTCAACGCGGACCTGCCCAAATATCGCAAAATATTCTCTCTAGTATCTCAACTCAAAGCTGGTAAAGGACTCACGGTAAGCGCGACCGTAATTGAAGGAGATTTTATCAAGAAAACTGGCCATGACGTTCAGACCACTAAGAAAGAACTAGTGCGGTTGATGGATGAAGAAAAGGTCAAAGGTTTCGCAGATGTTCTAGTGTCGAAAGACACATCGGAGGGCTTAAGTCATTTGTGAGTTATTATTTATATACGTATTATATTATTCATTATTGTGTAATTTATTTTATTTTTTTGTAGAATACAAATCGCTGGACTTGGAGGATTAAAACCCAATACCGTTATCCTTGGTTGGCCGAACAGCTGGCAGCAATCTGAAAACGATCGATCATGGAGAGTCTTTTTACAAACTATCCGTATCGTTACGGCTGCTAAGATGGCGTTAATCATACCCAAAGGCATAAGATCGTTCCCAGACTCTGCGACTAAGGTTAAACAAAACCAAACAATTTTTAAAATACTATTATAATGACATGTTTAACAATTCAAATATTGTACATACCCGTTTAGTTATCTGGTACAATAGATATTTGGTGGATTGTACACGACGGAGGTATTCTCATGCTAATACCATTCTTATTGAAACAACACCGGACTTGGAAAAATTGCAAATTGCGAATATTCACTGTGGCACAAACCGACGACAATTCAATCCAAATGAAAAAAGATCTCAAGACATTTTTGTACCAACTCAGGATACCCGCGGAGGTTGAAGTGGTCGAAATGGTAAACGATTCTTTTCGTCAAAGTGTTCCGGAATAATATTTTGGATAAAAAATACTATCTAAATTCATAAAGCAATAACTGTTTTAACGAATTCGCTTGATTGGTGTTTCAGACAAATAACGACATTTCAGCTTACACGTATGAACGAACACTTATGATGGAACAACGTAATCAAATGTTAAGAGAACTTAGACTCAATAAAAAAGAAAGCTTTGGAATGGTAAGTTAAACTTTACAATTTGTTTTATCGTAAAATTATTATGAACTAATAATAAGTTTAATTACTACCTATATTACGATTACTTCTTGATTTTACTATCTTTAAACACGGCTTTTGGTTTGTTGTTTTCTCTTTATTGGCTTACAAAAGATGCATAATATCCTAGATTTCAATCGAGAAACACCGACTGGAGAGAACACGCCACTGGTTTGTTTCAGTTTATTTTTAACATTTAGGAACGCTTTAGAGTTTAGAGTGATATAGACATGTAAACCTGTAGTTGAGTATATTAGACAGTATATGACAGTTGTGTTAGTATTAGTTAAAAGTAGTGTAGATAGTAAACAAATAATGAAATTAAATGCTTACGTATGTCAAACACTCATAATTAGAGAATTATTATTTACAAATTATTATTGTAAGGGTGTAATAGTAGTATTGTTTTTGTGTTTTGAGTATAATACTCAACTAGTATAAATTAAAAATAAATCTATTATTATCGATTATATTACAAGTTTTGTAGATACAATTGATTTTATTAAAATTTTACTCCCGTTGGCTGTTAAATATAATTAAACTATATATTCTCATTCTTTAGCGCTTATTAGAAAAAATGTATAAACGTAACATCTTACTATAGTCTACACCAAGACTGATTTTTTTTCTGTGAGGGGGTCCAAAATTTGAATACTTATATTTATAATTATATAACAATTATAAAGCATAAATATAAAGCATATTATATAAAAAATAATTTTAAAAATGTGTAATGTGTATTATATCGATGGGCCCGGACCCCATGGACCCCTCTCAGATACGGTCTTGGTCTACACTGAAATAATCATGATTAATTATAATAACTTATGCCTGCATAATATGACAATATGCTTTTTAACTTTAATGCATACAAATATATTATATTATATCTTGTTTATGTGTTAAAAAAATTAATTAATAATAATATATTAAATTACAAATATTACACTTGTCGTTTGGCAACATAATATCACACTTATTATAATTGTGCATTTTGAACGAACATTGACGAAAAGTGTTGTTCGTAATTATTATTGTTTAATAATGTACTATAAATTGTTTGTCATAATCATCGTTTCTACAATGTAGGTTCAATGTATAATAGACCAGCACCACAGAAAGGACCCGTCAGAAGGAAGGTCCGCAACCAAAGTGCGTTTTCAGGAGACCAACGCAAATGACGAAGCGAACAAATCTAAACCAGTAAGACACAATTGTTGCGTCGTGATCAGGGATGGATCCAGCCTAAGATAACAAGGAAGGGAACAAGGAGGGGGGTGAACTATAATTTTTTTTTATTCAAGAACTACAGGGAAGATTAAAAACGTCAATAATATTTATGTTATATTATAATTTTTCTGATGTAACTGATCACCCCCTCCCCCTGGATCCACCACTGGCCATGACCATCGCGTAATAGAAAAATACACTAAAAATTAATATTTCAAACCAACAGGCGGAATTCGACGTCGATGAGAAACGAAACCTGAGCAATGTAAACGGAGAAAAATCGGGGGTATTGAAGGACTCGCCACCGAAAGAAACGACAGATTCGTCTACTTCAACGTTAAGACCGTAAGTGCCAAAAATATATTCCCTTGTCCCAATCATATCCCGTTGTGGTTCGAAACACTATCGATTTTTCAGAGACGAAGATAACGTGAGAAAGATGCACACGGCTGTAAAATTAAACGAAGTCATTGTCAGTCGATCAAGAGACGCTCAATTGGTTATATTCAACTTACCAGGACCGCCTAAAGACACGAAATTAGAGAGGGAATCAAACTGTATCCTTTTTATGGTTTTTTAAATTCAATAGTTGTAATACGCGTTGAAACTAGATTAGATTAGTTTTATTAGCCTAACCTAATCTGAATTGGAACTATTTTTTCCATAATTTACGATAATGTAATTACAAAATATCTATTTGAAAAAATAACTTGATTAAATTTTAGAAAATATATTATAATATATTATATCATAGTTTTCACTGATTTAAATCGAATAACATAAAGTCTAATAATTTTATTAGGTACTAAGGAAGGTCAATTACATTATTTCTACCACAAATCAGTATAAAAAAGGTTTTCGATTAAATTCAACTAAAACATTATTATAGTAAAATTGTTTTTTTTTTTAACTATGTATATCCATTAATGTATTTATGATAGAATAGCCTGAAATATTAAGTTATTAAACATAATCTCATATTTTTTTGTTATTTTTTTTTTTTTACTTTTAAGTTTTAACAGTTATTATGCGAAATTGTAAAAACTAAAGATCAGAAATTTTAAAAATATTTTTTTCTTCTAAACAATACAATATAATAGTATTTTTACTTTGATCAAAAAATTGAAACTCATGTGGATTTATAGTTAATAGATTAAATAATTTGTGGAAAAACACGTGGCAATTAATTGAAGTTCAATCGTAGGTAGATTATATTTATTTAACTAGGTATTAAAAGTGCTCACTACAATAGGGAACAAGACTAAACATTTTCGGGGATTCATAAACTTTATTTATTATTAAATTAATTTTAAATAAAATCATTTTAGTTAAGTTCCTACACTAAGTTATATTAAGTTACATTAAGTTAATATCTTTGACCCATCCTCTGGAAAAAGTTAATGAGCCCATACCCATATAAATATAAAATACTAATTATAATTTTTCCAAAATTTATTCTAACTCACATTTTTTTTTCTAAAATATTTATCTTCAATAAGTAAAAATATATTAAGTGTAATAAAGTTAAATCAAAATTGCTTAGGTATAAATTGGTTTTCAATTAGACATTTCAAAAGTTTGATCCGATTTTCGCCTAAGTTTTTAAACTTGTCATAATAATTAATAATAACCAATAATTATGGCAAGTGATCCTTAATAACATTACCTTTATTCCTTTTAATTTCATTTTTATGTTCGAATTAATATTATGAAAATAACATAACAGTAGTATGATACTGTGAATTAAAATGGGTATAAATGTATTTAAAAGAGTGATTTTAAAACTATCATAAATGTGTCCTTAACTCATTCGTATTTAGACATGGAATTCTTAGAAGTGATGACTGAGGGCCTCGACAAAGTATTGATGGTAAGAGGCGGTGGTCGTGAAGTGATCACAATTTATTCATAAGTAACCTGACGCTCACGTCTCGTCCATCAGGTACGAATTTTTTTATACTTGTTTACACTAATTTTTATGTTGGCTGGCAACTTTCTCAACACGCCAGGCATCTATCGAACGGTTTTGTTTTTCATTTCAACTGTTTTTGTTTGTTTTTAGTATTTATTATATACGTTTAAAAATAATAATAATAATTGTTGCACATATTATAAGATTGTTCATTGTATTTGATAAAAAAAAAAAATAATTATCACTGTTTTCTAAAATTATGGTTATTGTTATAATTTACTCGTATATGCCCTCGTATATTATATTATATTATATTAAGGCACTTAAGCTTAATATTATTAATTATTATTATATAGATTTCTATGTTAATTGATACGTTATAATATACCTTTATAAAAAATACAATGCGAACAATGGTCGAACTTTTTTACATAATATAAAATATTAAAATATCAAAATCGGCTTAAATACTTATAGTTTAATTTAGGATGGACGACTGTTGGATTAAAATAATTATAGACGTGTTCGATTTTAAACTTGTTTGCTATTAGTCTTTTCGTCTCAGCATGTATATTATAATTATATTAATATGTTACCTACTTTACGATCCACTTATATAATATATTATTATTATTATTATTATTATTATAGTGCGCGTTGGACGTATATTAACATTATTTTTGCAAGGCTATGTTTTTCGTTTGTTTTATTAATTATTATTAATATTATTATTATTATTATTATCTGTACATATTAAAAAAAAATCGATCATTATAACATAAGTAGTGTGTTTACGAACACAATAACGTATTTTCGTCAGCTGTTCATAATTAAGTTTAAAAATCATAAAATTGCGCATATTATACTTATTAAATTATTAAAAATGTGTTGAAACCTACGCTGGTTAATTCTACTTAAATTCGTCGACCCAAAAATGCATAAATATTATAATAGTTCACTGCCAATTTCAATTGTAACACCTGTGTATTGTGAATCGCCAAGAGACTACTATACTACCTATAAATCTAAATCGTTTCGTTTCATCAATATTATTGCTAAGATTTGGGTAGTTATTTTTTTTATCGCCTGTTTATGAATAATAATAATAATATCATTATAACTATGCAACGCGTGTTTAATGCAAAAATGTACGTATAACTATAATTATTACTATTGAATATTATGCTAAGAATGAATGGATTATTTTGGTCTGCCACAATAACATTGACAAAAATAATACCAGCGTATATTTATTTATTTATTTTTATCACACAATCAGTATATTATTTTATCTTTAGCAAAATGTTACTAATTTACAAGCAGAAATATTTCTGATCGAATAATAATAAAATAATAATTAGGTAGGTATACCTATATATATTTAACAATATAACAGTGTTACGATTGTCAACAACAATCTATTAAAACAACTAATATTTAAAGATACTTAACCCAAACCTTATTTAAAGTTATATAAGTTATAAATATTTATACGTTGTTGTTTTTTTTTTTTTTCGAAGACTTAAATAACATCATTATATTTGTATCATTTTTATTGTAAATTGTGTTTTTTCCTTAGAATACCTATTTGAACAAAAATTTGTATATTTATTATTATTATCTATTGTGTTTTGTTCTAATATTAATATATAATATAAACAATAGTTTTAAAATAATGTTAAAGAAAAAAATATAATTGGTTAAAAGTTAATTTGTTAAGTTATCAATTTCTTTACGTTGTTAAATAAATAACTGAGTTATGGCATTGAAATGTGTCTTGTATGTTGTGTTTTTTTTTTATATATAATATATATATATATATATAATTAGTGGTTAGTATAAGCTAAAACATAATAATTGTAAAAGCAAAATTTGTTACGAAAACAATTAATTATGTACTACGTAATAACACCGATGATTTAACAGTTGCAATAACTAAAAACGAAAACAAATTTTAAAAAATGTCTATTATTAAGGTAAAACACACATTATATTCCTGGGCTACCAGCGGAATAGTATAATAGAATCAATGAAAATAATAATAACACAATTTCAAATTGATTTTTAAACAAATAAAATTATTTAATTTATCATTATCATAACCACGGGTTAAGTGGAGATTTATGAAAATTAAGAATACATTTAATAATTAACATTATTGTTCCAAAAAGTATTGCAATCGATAAATCATGATAGTTCGCGGTGTTTTTCTAATTATTATTTTTATTATTATTAATATTATTATTATCATCATTATTATTATTATCAATGTTTATTGTTTTTACGTAATATTATTATTATTATGAAAGATTTTAGTGAAATCGTATATGATATACAACTACCCTATATTTAAACTGGCTCAGACTGGTATAGGCTTTCGTATGTTTATCTATATATACATATATTGATGTAATGTATGATGTACATATACGTTTTGTTGCTTAGGCTTAAATTTGTTTTGTTTTATCGATTGAACAAATTATTAGTTTCGAAATAAATATCGTTTAGATATTCATAATATTAATAATAATATATTCAACCTAATTTAACAGCTTTATTGTACTAATTATAAATGTAATATGTGCAGTATGAGTTGTTTCATATTTTGTGTATATATTATAATAAAATAACACCATAATATTACGATATAAATACTTCTTAATAATACAATTTTAATACTTAGGTAGGTATTAAAAATTAATTTAGTTTAAAAAAAAAACTCGCTATAATATTAAATCAAATTATAATATTATAATGTAGTCGTCTAATTAGTTCATTAGTAGGTATGTACCTAGTAAGAGTTATAGATTTGATTTTTAAATATTTTTTTGTAAGTCAATTATTAATTTATCATAATATTTAATATAATATTATATACTGTTCATATTATATTATAAACAATGAACAGTCATACGCATTAACTTAACTTATTTATCATTACGTTTTTCGGACGTATATTGTTTGAAATCAAATTTATTATCAAATTGAAAATAATTGCAGGACCCATTTGTACGTACATACTATACGTATTGATGTACGAACACGTTTCGTATTTGATATCAAAAGAACAATATTTTGTTAATGATTGTACATATAAAAAGTATAATATAATAAATTTACCTCACCAATTATTAATACGTATGTATATAGGTATTTAGTTCCATTTTTAAAGTTAGACTTTATAGTTTTGACTATTAAAAACTAAACAACATATTACTAAAATTTGATACTATAAAATATAAAACGAGTTATTATAGTCACAACTTACATAATATTATTATAATGATTAGTCGATCTAATTTAGATTTTTATGACTATCGATATTATGTGTACTGGATTATAAACTTTTCATTGAAATTCTACGGACCTGCATAGGACCTAAACCTATAGATATTTCATTTCTAAGATATCTTCTTAATTTCAGTTGAATTTAAAAATTTACATTAATTAAATAACTGATACATACCTATACCTATTTGCAATTTACTAATTACTGCAGCACCGCAATTCGCGTCGAAGGTATTTATATAAGTACTCTTTACATTTCATTTTAACCCATTTTTTTCTAAAATATCATTATCAAAATGAAACATAGTACAAAAGTTTGTTGTCTAAAATAAACTAATGTAGTAGGAACCAATTGGACCTTTTTTAATATTATAAATTATGATGCATTTTTATGCTTGGGCCTATCCAAATTGCTAAATGCTATCATCGTACTCACAGTGTGATTAAATTGAATTATTTTAAAAACAAAAAATCAATTTATTAAAACCGTTGAAATTGAACACAATTAAGTAGGTCTAACCTAACTTATACATATTTTATTGTTGATATATTTATTATTTGTTTAGGAATATAACATCCAAACTCTCTAGTCTGCGTAACGACTAATTTAATTATTACTTAAAATGTCCGTATTATGATTTCATTTATACCTTAATATATCATTAAAATCATTATGAATTGTAATTTGTTTGTGTTATTCTACTATAAAAATATACTCTAATTAAAACCCGCTCAAATGGCTAGATTGTATTGAATATTAGTTTTAAATTAATAATTTTTTTCTGTCTAAGAATTATAGGCGGATGCCGAAATTAAATAAGAAAAAAAATTGTACAATATAAACGAATAGTGTTATATTATGAATTTGTTATTTGTTATACTCGTCATCTACTTATTAATTGGATTAAAAATGTTTAAAAAAAATCTAAGAAATACCTACTTACTTATAACTATATAACTTTTAAAATAATTTTATGTGCCAATATGCTTAGTCACTTTAGTAATTATTAAACGATAACAATAAATTAAAAAGTTGCAATTCTGTAATCAATAGTTCTAAAAATATAATATATTGTATATCATACGTCATAATATAATAATAACACAGTATTATATAATTCAAAGTTACGAATAATAAAAATAATATATTATATTATTTATATAATTTATACGTGTCAATGCACTTATGTTATAGTAGTTGACGCACTGTTGTAAGTTGTTAAAAAAATTTAATATTCTGTTCCTATGTATGAATTTTTGAAAATGTATATTAAACAATAAAAAAAAACATGAAAAAAAATGTAAAATTAGTGATTATGACTATTCGTTTGTTATTTTTAAAAAAAATTGTTTTTATTTTCCTTCTTCTGTGGTGTTCCTGTCAAACAATAATACCATCAGGGACGGATACCAGTGGGGGAGGCTATGGTGGCTCATTTAATTAGTGCCCCTCCCCCCATTTAACTCAATCTTTCTAAGATTAAATTAGGTACTTGTTTATTTTTGTAGTGATGCAAATGCATTTTATTCAAATATCTTAATTGTTTTTTAATTATTTATGATGTGTGATTAACTATTCGTGATGACGTAAAACAATAAATGTATTATATATATATAATATAAATATTAAGTGTATAATGAATAATCTGGTAAAAAAAAATTATAAATCTTATGATTTATATTACTAATCAATGAAAATAACAAGATAGATAATTGATTTTTATCATCTGGTTACAGCAGTTCATAACTAACAATAAACTATAAACACAAATATTATTACATAAATAAATATTGTATTTGTTTTCACTATGTAGTCACATTCACATAATATAATATCTGAATAAAAAAAAAGGCGCAAATCATTAATTTTTAATTACAGTGGCGTATACACAAGAAGGAGACATTTAAATCCATTCATAGATTTTTTTTTATGTATCGAGAATAAATTTGAACTTAAAAAAAAATGTAAAAATAATTTTTTATTAAAATTTCATAAAAAATTATATTACTTATATATACTTACTACAGAAAAAAAAAATGTTCGATTTAATCATTGACACTATGTAAATTTCGTATTTTGTAAACAGAATAGGTACTTAATATAGGTACCGAACTGTATTTGTTCAGAAAATAAATAGGTACCTATTTATAAATTAATTTTTTTCAAAATTAATAGAACCCCAATGTACCTGATAAAACTAAATAGAAGATGAACGATATTTTTGGGCACTGCAGATAACATAGACAATAAGCAATAATTGTGAACAAGTCAATGTTATCTGAGTCAGTGGCGTACCTAAACAGTTATTATTGGTTGGAGGGGGGAGGAGTGAAATAATTTTTAAAACCCATAATCGTTAACATATTTAAGTAAATAGATAAATAACCAAGTAAACTGAGTGTAAATCAAAACAATATTTAACATTTTATTAGGAAAAAAAAATCCCAATATCGAAAATGTGTAAACATAAAGTAAAAGGAGTAAGTACCTATTTTTTACAGATTTTCTT
Organism: Eriosoma lanigerum; assembly: GCA_013282895.1. NCBI lineage: Eukaryota > Metazoa > Arthropoda > Insecta > Hemiptera > Aphididae > Eriosoma > Eriosoma lanigerum. The sequence goes on from CM023358.1 coordinate 33,043,624, forward strand.
GTAATAAAAAGTTTTGTTTTTTATATTAGATTAAAAAAACAAACAGTATGATAACTAACAAAACAAATTAAGGGTACTTATTTAATTGAATTTAAAAATAAAAAAATTATAATATCAAATAGAAGATTTTAACTAACTTGTTGAGTCCTAGGTATAAGTTTGTAACCTATATGTATAATCCAACAAAAATTAATAAGTAATAAATAAGGTACCTATACAAATTTTATTCAACAAATCTAAAAATCTTTGATAGAACAATCACGAAAATAATAATTATTTTTATACACAAAAATATTGATAGATTTAATTCATAAATTCCCAACATGTTTAATATTATAATTGGAAACAATTTTAAATTAATTAATGCATATGGCCCAGGTTAAGAGTAAATTAATTAAATTTATCATTTTTTATTTTATTTCCAATTTGGAACATTCAAATTTACATCATATGTACTTGTTTCAGATAACTTAAGTATTTTGCTCTGTTAATCCAACAGAGAAAAATCAAACGCACATGTTAACCTAACCTAACTACCACAACTATATGGAACATAAAATTTAACACTTAAAGACAGGAACATTTTTAATAAATTATTGTAGGATTTTTGTAATAAATCATAAATATAGTAATTTCACAAGTATTTGTATAATTTAATTAAAATGAATACATATTATAAATAAGTTTGAACTAATAATATATTTTAACATAATATAAAAATTTTAAAAAATATATGTATTAAGTATTACTTAAAAATAAAACTCAAGGAAAAACAATATAATAAAAAATTAAAAAATCAAGTCTCATAGTTACATGCGGAACAAAAAACAGTCAATAGATAAAACACATTCAATTAAATGTTAAAATATTTTAAACAATAATAAAAATATTTTAATTAAAAATGTAAGAATAAAAAAACAAAACAGTTAAATTCATAATCTCTTTGAAATAAAATAAAATAATACTCTCTTTGTTACTTATAGAATTAACATTAAAATTAACAAAAGATTAAAATTTGAATTAGGTATGAAACATTAAATTAAATTTTAAAACGTGTTGTTTCAATGGCAAATGTATACAAATAAAATAACTAAAAATTAATATTTTAAAAATACACTTCAGACAAAACACTTGTCCTTGTGTAAATAAACATAAATAAAACATATTTAATTAATTTTAAAACATGTTAAACAAAACAAAAATTAAAATATACAAACAAACATTATACATAGAAAAACAAACAAATTTTAAAAATCACGATCTCTTAGATATACAATAATAGTCTCTTTTGGTTTATACATAAAACATTAAATAAAATAAAGAATTTAATTTAATTTAAATTTATAAAACTATAAAACCTATAAATTTTAAAGATTTTTGTTGTAATATACTTATTTAATGTAAATTATTATTAATTTAATCTTTATTAATTAAAGTTTTTGGGCATTTTATGAACTATTTTCTTTAGCTTTTCAGCAAAAAATACAATTTTATCATTTTGGTATTTCATGAATATTTGATTATTACTAATTAGTAAAGTGCATTCCAAGTATTTGTTAATCGAAGTTCCAATTAGGCTGTGGGCGACAAGGTATCTAGTTTTATATAGATGTTCCAATAGTTGATTTAATGACTTTTCCATGATTAGAATAATATTTTGTTGAAGTTGATCATCAGCCACACAATTTTTATTTGGTATGGGATAATGTAGTATGTCACGCATGTAAGCCATGTGTTCACATAATTCGTTTGGAGTGACTTCTAAGTCTAAAGCCTGAAATAAAAAAAATTGTTAATTATTCATGTAAAAAATATATTTGGCACCAAACAGACATACCATTAATAAATCTTTAAATTTTTGTTGCCGTTCCCTCAATGCTTTAGTTGATATACAAATCTTTTTTTGTGCACCTTTCGTAATGGAATTTTGATTGACTTTGGCTATGAATCCTTCAATGTTGTCCTCGTCGATACATTCAATTTCAAGGTAACTAAGATCATTAAAGAACCATTGGTATTTGTGTAGTTTCAAGTAGTGAAGCCACTCAGTAAAGGCCCCATCCATTTCTTGACTAATAATTGTCAGATTGGTAAATGTTTGTGGGAAATTAAAATTCTGATAACTTTTGCTGGTTGCAATCATTTCAAGATTATCGTAGCCAAAGCAGTTTACTGAAAAAAAAAGTATAATATTATTGTTTAAATAATTATAGATATTTAAATAACTGCCGATTGTCAATGTATAATTCTTACAACTAAAATATGGGTAATTATGATTTTGAGGAGCCTGCATAGTGGATGGCTGCAACATGGTTGGCCAGATAGAATATGTTTGGTCTTGTTTCTTATGATCAGTAAATATTGAATTTAATCGTTCAGGACCAATAGCAGTATGTTTGAAATTATCTTGTTTTATATTTTTTGGCAGTCTTGTCATACGGATATGGTGGCTATCAATATCCATATGTTTAATCCGTAGTACTAGATGTATCAATCGCCTGTAAAAATTTAATTTTATGATTAAAAATACATGCCTAATTGATTTTTATTTATAATGAACATACTCAAAAATAGTCTTTAAATGTGGAGATTTCTCAATTAAATTACATATCTTCATTGCCACCTCAATATTCATTCCTTTTTCAATTGTCTGATTTAGCATATGCTTTATGCTTTCAAAATATTCTTCTTTTGCCATAAAATTATGATTTTTAACCAACATCAATGCTTCATGAAGTTTTACATATGAATTTGGTGTTGCGCTTAGCCATTTGGTAATTTTATTTGGATCATTAGATTCCAACTCCCTTTTTTTCATCTCTCTGAACAACATAGAATACAAATCTGGATAATCGAATGAAAGATTATTGAGCGATTCACTCAGACATTCCTGTCGGTCTTTGAAAGATTTACACTTCAGTAGTGTCATTACTAGTTGTTTCATTCCATCCACTAAAAATAATTTTCTGAATTAATAATATGCAGTTAAAAAAAACTACTTTCTTATAAAATTAGGTAATTATTTTATAAAAACTATAGGAAAGGTAAATAGTAAATAATTCTGCAACGTGTAATAATGTCCTACACTTTTTTTTAATAATTGTTGATTTTGTTGAATTAAAACATATTTTTTCCAACCCTTTATAAATTAGATGGAAAACCTTACAATAGTAAATGTATATGATACCTAACATTCAGTTTTATTAGGTAAGTTAGTTGGAATGAATGAACTAAAAATGAAAAAATATGAGTAATATTTGATTTTTAAGACAATGTAAGTGTAAAAACTAAAAACCGTTTAAATGATTGAAATCTTAATAAAGAACAATGATTATGTAATAGAAAAAAAAAAGTTTCATCCTAATAAGCTGTTAGAAAAACATTATATGGTTTATTCGTTTTAATAAATGTATGACAGTTATACCTTATAAATATACATAATAATCATTTAATTTAAATTTAACTAGGCAATCAAGTAGGTGGATATAATTTTTTATAATATATAAAACTCAACAAAACGGTATTAAATATTTATAATAATATAAATGAGTTAACAAGTTTTTACGTATACTTACTGGTTGAATATCGTCTTTGTTCGTCAAGTTTTTTTAAAAAGAAATATGTGCTGTTTGCACACACAAAAATAACAAAATGGTTACGTCGAAAAAACGTTGATGATCCGACGACAGCAAAACGACGAGAAATAATGATGGCAGGATTGAAATTCGAATTCGGTCCATCCGATCGAATAGTATCATTCACCCCCACTGACCGATCGCGTTGACCATCCGATAGGCCAGTTTACTAAAAACCAGTTCCCTCTTACAATGGCCGAAGATCTCATTTAAATTGTTTACAATAATATTTCCCAAAAATGTTTGGGTTGAAAATTTTAAGATAAGGTTTTTATATATTTGTCAAATATTATTTTATTTTTTCCGTTACGTTTTTTTTTCTTTTTAATACCTACCTGTAAATAAATGGTATTGTGTGTCATGTTGGGTCCAAAATCTTTAATATAGGCACATATTTTGCAGATGTTCAGTGTTTAATTGTTGAATATTATATGGAATTTTATAAAAAAAATAATATATTACATTCCTCTGTCCAATATTATATAATATAAAAGGCCATAATATTATTTCAAAGCAAATTCAGAAATTTCGATTCACTCAAAAAACAATATTTATGTCTCGAATTATATAACTGAGTTACTGGCACACATACAGCGTAAAATATAATATTATATTGTACAATATAATTTACAGCATAAAAACGATATGTTTGTCTGTTTTATAATTTAAAAATATAGGTTATAAGAAGAAATTGTAATTATTTTTTAAAAAAATGTAAAAATGTAGCTAAATTATATATGATAAACCTATAAAAAATAAAGCCAATAGGTATACTACCAGACACGTAGTCAGGTTTTTATAATGGGGCTGTTTTAATATATTAAAATGTTAAATACTAACATTCAATACTTCCTTGACGAAAATTTTACATTATAATATTATCTATTGTCAATTAGTAATACAAATTTAGTATAATTCATAAAAAATTATACAAATGTGTGTAAGATAATATTTTGTAAAAACCATAGTTTATAATAAATGTTTAGCATAAATACGTTCGATAAGGGTATTTTTCCTCACCGGCTACGGCTAATCTTTTACCTATAGGTTGATTGACTTGACTTATATTCTTTATAATATCATTATATTTCCAAATTATATTCATAAATATTTACGATCGATAATCATATCATAATTATAATCTAGACGTTACTTCAATTACATTACGTGATCGTGATGTTTAGACCTAAATATAATAATTAGTTTTGTGATTTAAAATTACAATTTATTTATAATTACATATATATATATATATATATATATATACAGACAGATGTTACTATACAACTGTCACATATATCCCTCTCTACAAGGGGGGGGGGGGCCCTTAGATTTTCTTTTGAAGTTTTCATAAAGCCAAACCCCCTTGACCATTTTATAATATAAAAAAATAATCTGTATATTTATTTTTATAAATTGTCTTTATTTATCAAATAACGCGCTACAGATTAATTAAATTGTCGAATTAGGAATTTTTTAAAACTTGGTTAAATAATATATGATTATGCTTCTATTAAATTTTGAAACCGTAAAACTTAAAATTGCAAATTATATTGAACATTATTGAGAAACTTCAAAGCTCTAATTAGACAGAAAATCAACCCTATCCAAAATTTTATCACGTATGTAGATTAATTACCTATGAAAATACTCAAAATAATGTCAAGTCCATAGATTCAAAATTTAATTATTTATCAATAAAATATTTAAAACCAAATTCGTCAAAATCAGTTTACGATAATTTTGCAGTTTTTCAACCATTTTTTGAGTGATTTTCTTATCCCAAGGAAAAACTTTTGAGAAACTCGGAAAATGAGCTAAATGAATTACCAACCAGATACAATTTTCTATCGAAAACATACCCTATTTATGATGATCGGACCATATTATTTCTACCCGAAATCGTGCTTTCAGACTAAAAAAAAACAAGACAACTACTATTATAGACAAGTGCCATATATAAAAAAAAAACACAACATTTATTTATTTTTTTGTAGGTAATTTATGAATATTATACTATACATAGTTAATAATTAAATAATTAAATAATAATTATAAATATATTATTGTATTATATATATTTATAATTACATAATTAAATAGACTACCTCTATTCTATAATCAATGTTAATACCTACATTTTATATTTAGATATATTAATAATTATTATTTATAATTAAAAAGCTATATTTAAAAACGTTAAGTATATTTATAAAACAAATTATTAATATTACACAGCTCCTATAATATTTCCATATTAATGTCATTGTCCATTGATCATCGTCTTTACGTTAATTGACCGATGAAATATTATTATTAATAACACCAATATCTTTAATATAGTATTATGAACAATTTACAGAGGTATATATATATATATATATATATAGAATTAATAGTATACCTTACACAGGTTAATTTTATTATTAGGTATAAAAACTAATTTTCTCTAACAAATAGCATATTATTTCAATTATTTGAAGAGTAGGAATAAAATACAAGTTTAGGTTTTAAGATGGGATCCATAAAAACTACCTATATACTTACATTAATTTTTAGTAGATAACTAACAAGTTGCGTTAATAATTCATTCGGTGATACGTATAATATTAAAATATAATCATTATAAAAAATAATCATTTTATTCAAAGCCGAAATATTTTTGTTATAAGCGATAACTAATACCTAATATTCTGGAAAACGGTTTCTTTCTTTTTTTTTTTTTTATTATATTATAAAATTTATATGGGTAAAAAAAAAATAATGATTAAACGTGTAGACTAAAGATATAGAATGAGTATTTTCACGGTAAATGTGTTAATAAAAATAATTTAATTTCCAAGTATTTACCAATGTTATGAAAATTCAATAAAAAAAAAAAGGACCACAACCAAAACCTGTATTTTGTAACATGAGGGCGGACGTTGCACTACCTGCTATACAATATGATATTATAAATTTATAACATCTGTCAAGAATTGTAACCTTGTATTTAGGTAAGTCTCTGCCCACAAAAAATAAATGGCTAACACTCAATAGAGTAAATACAAAGACTAAATTCCATTTTATAATAACAACATTATATTTTACGTATATTTTAGAGTTAGGACGTTATAGTATTTCATATTATTATAATTTAGTAGGTACTATATTGAAATATTGAATTTGACTTTTCTAATTCCTTTCGTATTTTTTTCCAAACTATAAATAATAAACAATTATTATATAATTTATTACTACTTCCACAAACTCGAACATAATAAATATAATAATATTATTTATTTCCACCTGTAATTTTATAGAACACTATAAATTTAATACACATGAAGCTATAACTAACCTATATCTACAATTATAAATTTATAACTCCATTTAACAACAAATTAATTATTTCAAATAAATACAACTCATAGCTGTTAACACTTTTATAGTGTTTTTATGTGTTATATACAACAATACAACTATATAACTTAGAAAGTTAGAATTTTAGAAGTAAATTTATTTTTCGTACATCACAGGGAGAGCTAATAAATGATAGTTAATCATCTGTAACTTAACTGTTAGATAAAAAATGACATTGTTTATAATTATATAATCAATAATTCGTCTAGTGACCTTTAGAGATCGAACTTCCACGGGTAATAACAACACAGGTTTCATGGTAATAAACTAATAACAGCATTTTTCATTCTACCTATCACTTTTAATTAGGTATATTACAAAATTTAAAAAAATGTAATAAAAACATTACATTTTAATATTATATTATAAATTATAATAAAATAATTATAGTAAAATAATATTTTATTGTTTACTATTTCCAGCGCTGTCTTTGTTATAATGATAGTGATTCGTGATATATATATATAGAAAATTCGAATCTAGTACGTGTTAAACAGTTTTTAAAAAAAAATTGTGTAAAAATAAATGACAAATGAACGCTTCGAATAGTGTTTAATTCATTGAAAAACGCTACAATACAATTTGTAGGTAAATAATAAAATAAGTATTTTTATACCCAGGTATAAGTATACTATAATAATTTTATCATATCTATTTTAAATACATTTCCTATATAAGAATGAAAATAATCCAATTCATAGTTTTCAGTTTTAATTTTTTGGATCCAGGCCTATCTGCAGATACCTATTAGAAGAACTTCATTAATATAGGTAAATTATTTTCAAAGAATAATTATTTATATAAGTATAACATGTAAATCTCAGTATAGATAATATTATATGCATTATATAATTATACCACGAAGGGACGAAGCCTCGCCTAAAAAAAATGTCCCTTGCCATGCTCCACCCTAAAAGGACGGGTCTGACGCCCCAAGTCTTTCCGATTCTGTTCTGGACTTCTGGTTGTACAGAAATTGACAAAGGAACAACTGTCCCTAATATATAGCTTCAGCAATAGAGTAAATTTAATTATTTTACGATGTAGTTATAGGTAAGAAATATATGTTATATCTGGTAATATGAATTATGAATTGTGTCGTTTACGATAAACTTACAATGAAAAAAAAAACAATTATTTCTATATTAAAGTGAAGAATATTTTCTATGCTATATCGCGAATAAATCAATTTGCAATAGTAATATTATTTTACTAAAATGTGTAGTTGACAAGCAAATATTGATGATGGAGAGACTACTTTAAACCAAGTGCCGCAAAAACCGCAGGGACAGCTGGGGCAATTCCCTAGTAAAGAGGCCTCTTGGAGTTGGTCTAGGGTAGGGTTGCCATACCGGTTTTGAGTATTGCGTCCCGGTGTCATAGGCGATTTTTACCTCTCAAATTTTTACCTCAGGGGGATAAAAATCGTCTAGTGTATCAGGTGATTTTTACCCCCTTAAATTTTAACCATCTAAATTAACAATGTATTTTTGTTATTTTGTTCGAATTCAAGTGTGTTTATATTATGGATTGTTCTATATTCAAGTTAGATTTTTTCTGGTGGTTTGATTATAGTAATTTATCACGTTATTATAAAAATATCAATTGTTACAATATCATTATGCTTATGCACCTAGCACCTAGGAAAAATTATATAATAATATAAAAAGGTTTAGATTTTAAAAATTTACTAGTTTTAATTTTAATATGATAAATTCAATAATATTAGATAGACAAAGTACAAAGTTATAATTATTATGTAGTAGGATTATATTAATGTTTTTCTAATTAAAAATAAAATGTTTATGGAAATATTTAGATAAAATAAACATCCAAATCAATAATTACATACATAATAAAATATATAAATACATTTATATTAATCACATGCAAATTACTTCAGGTAATTTTTACACAATATGGTGAAAAATTAGGAAAGTAAAATATTTTATCGCAGTTGCTTTTAACCATCAGTAAAAAATAAGGTGAATACAATTTTACTACCGTCGATTTTTACCACCCTCGGTAAAAATTTAGGTGGGTGAAATATGTTAGTTCAGTTTATTATTATTTCTTCGATAAAAAATATAGAGGGTAAATCTTTTGTGGTTAAAATTTAGGGGGGGGGGGTAATAATCGCCTGTTACACCGGTGTCGCAATAATGTGTTTCGGGACGGCCAATTGTCTCGGAATGAAATATCAATAATTTACGTTTATATCGTCTAAACACATTAGGTTGAAAACGTATATTGCATTGTTATGACAAGTTGATTAATTGACTAACGAAATCTATTTTTAAATTGTTTTCCCGAATGCGTAATGAGACTTTAATTTTTGTTGAATATATTTTTAGTATTAATTAAAATGAGTTTCGACAATATGTCTTAGGCTAGGTTCACATGGACGCGCGTGTCTATTGATATACGGGTTTCTTTATGCATCTTCAACATTGCGATCGCGGTAAAGGCGCAAGAATCTCTTTTTGAGCGCAAACGCGCGTGTTGAAATACTACATATTATAATCAGACCGTTCGTATGACACGCGCGCCGACAACGAATGCCACGTGTCCATACGTTGTCTATACTTATTTATCAAAACACGTATACCCGTATTACAAAAATAATACGTTTATTAAAAACAATTAATTCTTATAAATTCTTATACTAAATTAATAAATAATAACTATTTTTAATAATAAGAATATTACGTTATCCAGTGGCGCCGGTGTTGGGAGGGGGGGCAGAGGGGGCATTTGACCCCCCACCCACCGTTAAATATGTAAGGGAGCAAATTACAATTTTGCTCCCCCTGAAAATTTGTCATCATAGTTATACATTTAATACTTAAACATTTTAGAGTCATAGTTTAAATTTAAATTACATTTTTATTATTTTTAATATTTATATAATATAATTAACGTGACCATACGTCCCGCTTTGGGCGGGACAGTCCCGCTTTTGAACGATGTGTCCCGCTGTCCCCAACGATCCCAAAAATGTCCCGCTTTGAAAAAAATGGCGATCTGCATTGCATTTTATCAAATATGATCATGTATTTAATTATTTCAACAGAAATCAATACTCGTATTCGTATACGATTATACATATTAATTTATATCATGTTTTTATCGTTAATATAAATTATACAATAATAATAAAATTCGTTATCTCTATCACTGCGTCAACCACTCAAATTTATTATAAGTTATAATACTAATATCATTGATTAATTATAGAATAATTGTATAATTAATCAATGCTAATATATAAATATGGGTATCCCGTATCCGTCTACGATTATTGTTTATAGCTGGAGTAGCTGGTATAGAATATGACGACGTACGGTGTATAAAAATATTAGTTATTTAATTACATCTCTATATTAGTTGTCCCGTCTGCTTGGCACGCGTTATACTTCAGTATTTGTTTTTATTTTTTTGGCGATTGTTGAATTTTAAAAATGCAGTAACTGATTTTTATAAAACAAGTAAAGAATATTTGGAGCAGTGGTGTCAATTCAATACAGAAGTAAAAATTTTTGAATGGGCGAACCTGACAAAAGTTTCCACCTGGGAGGAAGTTCAAAAAGTGATGGACTTACTAATTGAACAGAAATTTATTAACAGCAGTAAAGACACGGAAATATTTGACGAGTTTTCACTTATTTGTAATTATATAACAGCTGAAAAAATAACACAATGGAATTCCAACAATATAGCTATTGAAAATCGTTGGGTAGAAGTATTTACACAATTTACACACATCCATGATAAAAATCTTTCTCATGTGAATTTTGGTATAATTATAAAGTACATTTTATGTTTGCCAGGCAGTAATGCTCCAGTAGAAAAAGTATTTTCACATATGAATAAAATATGGAAAAGTGAAAAAACTCAATTGACAATTTCAGTATTGAAAGCCATTCTGATAATCAAGGGTAACATAAATAAGACGTGTCAACAGTTCCATTCCTACTTAAAAACCAAACCTGATATTTTAAAGCTGATTTGCTCATCTGAGAAATATAGAAAAATAGCGGAATAATTTTTTTTTAATATTTAATATTATGATATGCTTAATTCTTAATTCTTAATTCTTAGTAAAATAAACATTATTTAACTCATTTTGAATATGTCCTCTTGTTATATTTTTCATTATATTATACGTAATATTATATTTATATTGTTGAAGTCTTGAGCAAAAACTTAAAAACTTAATTTGCTTTTCCTATTAAAATTTACAGGAGTCCCGTTTTGAGGAGAAAAAATTATGGTCACGTTAGTTATGGGCCTATGAAAAATTATTACGCACATAAGTCATGGAAATCAATTAATTGTGTCCGGGACGCGTATTTTACAAAGGTACACATTACATTCAGAACCGCTCTGCTCTGATTGGTTCGTTTGAATTTACCGCGGTTTTGTTCATCATTTTAGAATATCAATTTTATTTAAGTTTAACATCATATTTTTTTGTAATTAATTATAACTTTTTGAACAGTTTTCGATTATTTTTAATTGAACAATACTATTACTAATCCAACGTGGATTTACATAACAAATTGTGGGATATTTTAGATTTGCAGAGCGAAGCGACGGCACCGAGGAGCGTAGCGACGAATTCCAACAACACGCAGAACTTACTTCGTCTGCGGTTGAATTTGAGCTAATCAAATTGTTTAATAAAATATATGTTGTAAGTGTAAGTTAAGAATTTATGACTATATTACTATAATATAAGCATATGATATACTTAAGTAATATATAATCAATGATATACTAATATTTATACTATAAAATCATCTAATAATATAATATATTTTTCTATAAATAATATTTATTATTCAATGAAACAAAATAATACGACGATTAACTAAAGTAAAATTGTTGAACAAAACCGTGGTAAATTCAAACGAACCAATCAGAGTAGAGCAGTTCTGAGTACACATTTATTTGCAAAATACGCGTCCGAGGCCCCAAGAATCCTAGTTGCGGCACTGCTTTTAACGTCTTATACCTATTACGAATACTCAATACAGCCGGCTTGTACAATGGCCGGTGTAAAAATATAATGATTATTATTAATTTACGATTTATTAATAGTATCGACTGTTACCAATCGATAAAGATAATTTTTTAATAAAACAAGTTAAGATCAATTTGTTATATTATATAATAATAAATAATGTAATATTCAATTTAAAGGAAGTCATTATTAAATATATAATTGTTATAGTTATGATTATTTTACGATGTAAATTGTTATTTAAATATACACAAATAGACGAGTTCCTTTAATTTTACAATATTGATTTATTTATAAGTAGAAAACTGTTAATAATATTATAATAGTCTAACTATACGCACCTACCTATTATGATCGAATGGGAGAGAAATACCTATACAAATTAAACCATAGAAAAATCAAAATTAAAATACAAATATTTTAAATATGGAATATAATATAATTATAAAAATATATATTGTAAATCGTAATATACTATAATAATCAATTTTAGAATTATAAATATCTATAACTCCTCCTAGTACCTAAGTAAGTTGCACAATAGAGATAGACGAGATTTTTAATTAATAATTAATTAATGATACTATTTAATTAATTGGCGATACTAACTTCAATAACATTTTTAAACTGATAAACCAAAATTGCAGGAAATATTAAACATTTTTTTGAAAAAAAGTTTAAAGCTCTAAACTTGGCCAAAAAATCAACTTATACGTTCAACAATTTTACCACACTTGTATATTATCTATGTTAGTACTCAAAAAAAATTTCAAGTTCCTACGATCAAAACTCAATTAGTTATCACAAAATATAAAAATTTAAAATAACAAAAACCATAATTTTTCCACAATTTTTTGGTAGTTTTTCTTCTCCTAAGGAAAAACTTTAGAGAAATTCGAAAAATAAGCTAAACAAAGTACCAACTAGATGCAATTTGCTATCGAAAGCATACCCTATTTATGGTAATTGGACTATTATTTCTACCCGAAAAAATGTTTCATAAGTATAAAAAAAATACATCTTTGTAAAACCAATATATTCCTCGCTTCGCACAGAATCTAAAATAATAAATAAAAAGAACGCCAACTATTAATTTACTAATAAGGTAATAACAATACATTTTTAAACCTTTTGAAACGGATGGGTGGGTAGTTTTTATAGTTGCCCCTGTGAATCAAACATTCATGATATAACTGTCAATAATATAAATATTTTAATGGTTTGTCTTAATATTAGACTAGTTTGTGCCAAAAAAGAAGCTAAGAAAATAACTATACTCAGTATCTGAGTATTACTCATATTATATTTATATAGCATTAAGCTTATGATGACAAAATGACAAATTAACCAATATATTATTCATAATAGTGTACCAATATAAAAATAAATTGTTCTTCATTGTTGGGAATATGCCCAATTTTGTATATAAGATGCCTGTTGAAGATATTAAATTGAAGAGAATAATTATTATTAATTACATATTTATCTATAATTTATTTATAGATACTCTAAAATGTATATGTGTACCTAACTAAAATTCCAAAATAAACAATACAAATGACTTCAGCCACAGATTTAATAATGTAGTTTATTTAAGCACCATTCAAAAAATTGTAAGATTTAATGTAAATTAATTTAAATATATTATTATAAAATAGGAGATAAATAAAATATTTTAAATTTATTGATTATTGATTAGATACACATGATAATTAAAAACTATTTATTATATTTTTATAATTTAATAGATTAAATATATATTGTATTATTTCAATAAAATAATTTGATATGTAAAAACATTTTATATATAAATAACATATAATATGGTAAAATACTAAAATATAATATAAATCATAAGACAATGTACATTAATTGTGGAATATAAAATTTAACTATATTAAAAATCGATTATATAATATAAAATTATACATTTTTAGTTTGACCTGTATTATAAAACATATAATACTACAGTCATATAATTTATTAACAAAAATACAATGATGATCAATTATTATTGGTCTGTTAATAAAGTAAAATGGCAAATTATTAATAATTATTTAAATAGTTATATTATAATTATTAATTTTCAATTTTGACAATAGGTTTATCAGGTTGTGAATTGGAAATAACCCGATAATTTCTATGATTTTCTTGTACTTTTATGAAATGATTTAACATTGTCTTTGTATCAAATACTTCCGTAAAATCTTTTTCAACTCTTTCACTACCCTGGCTGTAAAAAAAAAAATTATTATACTAAACCTAAACCTTACAATAAAAATAACTTTGCATTTATCATGACTAAATACAAATTACGTACTTTCCTAATCCAACTCTTAACTGAGGAACACATTTCAACCTATGCCTCAATAAATGAAATGCTTCTGATTGAGGCATTATCATTAATAATCCGTATAGTGCTTGTATTAAATATTGATTCAATGGTTCTTCCAAAAGCTCCATTCTCAAATCTAAAAATATTAATCATATCAAATATTTAATTATTGGTAAGTTAATAGTTTATATACTTACGTATAAAAATTGGGGATTCCAATAGCTGAATTAATTTATCTACTTCAATAAGTAAGTCGACAGTAACATCCATTGATGCACTAAAAATATACATTCAGGAAAACTATTTTATTTTTAAAAAAATGAGAATTAGTTAATATTCTGTAATTGGTCAATTATAATATAAACTATAAAATAAGGTAAAATATTAATCATATAACACAATTATTTTGAAAAAGGATACAATGTCTGTAGTAATTTACAAACAAGAAAATAATTTTGAGTAAGCAAACACAATGCTACTGCAGCTACTGGATTATGACACCATGTTTGAAATAAACACAGAAACATTTCTCGGTTTTCCTGAAACAAATCCATTTTTATTAACTATTAAAATTGTATTTATATACAAATTGAAAATCAACAAGCATATTAAATATTTATGACAAACAAATATAATAATAACTGAGAATAATGAGTACTTTCAATATACTTAGGTACTGTTAAAACAAATATTAAAATTAAAATAAAAAATAAACTGAGTATTGTGCAACAGTTTTACTCATGATTTAGACCTTAAAATATACAGATAAATGGTAGTAATGTCATATTGATAGTATTTTGTATCATTTGGTAATAAAATATTTTTTAAATATTGATATAATTATTAGAGTAAATTTACTTATTTTTTTTAAAAAAAAAAAATCAAAAATGTTACTATGATCATTAATGTAACTATCATTTTTTTTATTATTAGAAAATCAATGATCGTATTAACAATTTATAAATTATAGTTGTTAACAATTTTTTAATTTTATTAATTAAATGTCAATTCATTTTATGTTTAGATAATTAAAACAATAATAATAATAATAATTCTTCAATTTTGCAATAGTCTTTGCAATGGGTCCCTCAGATCCTTATTACGGACCTAGGTCCCTTGCTGAGCCACCACCCTTAAAAATCAGTATACTATGGTGAATTATATTATATTATTAAACTAAATTAGATTACTAGTTTTTAAGGACAGATGTATTTCCGTGTCTAATTTTGAATAATCTATATTAATGATAAACATACCAGGAATAGGATAAACACATCTGTGTTATTGCAGACTAAAATTATAAAATATACTAAAATAGTCACACACGTTATAAAATGATATCTAATAGTATAAGTACTATGAATAGGGTAACCCGAAATATATTATAAGCTTCCACAAAATGCTGCGGGCATATCTAATATAATATATACTATATCTCTGTGAGAAGGACAATATGGTACACATATGGCATCCTGTTTACCACGAAATTATAATTGTTACGGATGGTAGATAGTATCAAATGTATCCCATAGAAGAGCCAATGGGAAGACCAAAAGTTTATATAAGAGAGCTAGACACTAGGAAAAATCAGACGACTGACAACTGGTAACTGGTAACTGGTGTACTGAAAAGACTACTGATGATTGGAAGCGACGTATTGATGAACACCACACTTGACTTCTCAAGAACAAGTCACATAACACGTCAGAGTATCGTATTTTATTGTAAACTTTTATTCTCCAAGTTAACTGTATTTAAATAAACAAGTAGTATTAAAATTATTGAATTTAACTTAGACATTCCAATACGAATCTAGTTGGTCTGGTTGGCACGCAACACCTTACCTACTTAATAATATAATTTTTTTCACCTACCTATAGATGGGTTAACAATAATTTAATTTATAAATCAATTTTAAAAATGTCTACAAAAAATCTATAATAATGATCAATTGGCCAATACAACACCATACTACCAAGGTTAACATTTCATTATTCAATCTATAT
>CM023358.1:33060527-33074841 GCA_013282895.1 Eriosoma lanigerum
ATCGATTTATTTGGAATTCGACAGACTGATGCGAATTTTTGACAAAGAACCACCATTAATAATAACTTGCACAATGATCGTCGTGATTCAAATTATAAATTGTACGACAAAAAACTTATTAAAGTTTTAGCACGAAACATTTATACAACGTATCCATATATAGATCGGAGTAGTACATATACTACCTTTATAACCGATATATTTGGGATGCAATAGACTGATGAGTATTTTTCTCAAAGAACTATCTTTAAAAATAACTTGCACAATGATCGCGGGTTTAAAATTACTATCTGTATGACAAAAAACAAGTTAAAGTTTTCACTTGATAGCCTTATACGACATAATCATATAAATGTATGTAGAGCATACTACAAGAGTGGTTTGTTACATCAGTTATTATAAATTAAAAATTTACAAAACGTATTATTTTAAAATAATATGTACTTAAATAATTGTTTTGATAATAATATTATTAATTGATTAACGGAAATAGTTCCAATTAGAATACAATAAAATAAATAGATAGAAGTCTAATTAGAATAAAATAAAATAATAATATTAAACCCACAATAGTAAAGAAGTAAAATAGTATATTAAAATATTACTTAAAGAAGAAATAAAATAAGAACGGTATTAATAAGATAAAAATATTGAAAAATTAAGGAGAGTAATATTAAATAAATCAATTTCTTTAATTTAATTGCCTGCGGACATAAGTATGTTAACTGGAGTGAATAGCATATACATTGAATTAATAGGAGAATAATAAAATATTGAAAAATTTCTAGAGATAGATTGGTTAATTCTAAAATTTAAACACTCGAGGATTTCAAGGCAATCGAAATATAATTTTCATATTTTACGGCTTGTGTTCGATTTGTTAAAAAGAAATGAATCCATGAGAGAAATGGATCATAAAAACCATAAGATTTAAGTTTATTTAATAAAAGAGAGTGATTAACTCTATCAAATGTTTTTTTTTTAAATTTTAAAATTAAAATTACTCGCTCCGCTGAGAATCTATAAGTTAGAAAAAGATAATACTTTTCCAGTTAATGAGTGTTCTACGTTAAGTGGAACACTCTGTATGTCCAATTTACTTATTGTTTTACTTTAATTACAGCTTATAAATAACTACAAATACTTGAATAAAAAAAATTATTTTTTTATTTTTACATAAACACAATATTATGATATTTTTTTAAAAAAACATATGGAACAATAAAAACATATTTAAACGCATAGCAACATAATAAATGAATAATAGAAAGATATTTATAGAAGGTAATTTATAATAATAAAATTATTTAGTAACAAATTTATTATATAATATGTATAATATAATATATAAATATAATATATGTTATACCTAATATAAAACTTGTGAAAATTTTACCTTATTTATTAATAATTAAATTATAAAAAATACCTTAATACATTATAATTACTTTAGTCCATACACATATATTATGTTGCTATAAAACTTTATTCTAAAATTTAATTTGTTAATCTCGTATTTTTGATTTAGCCAGCATTTTTATTCTGTTTGAACATTTTGCAAGTTATGCTCTTGATTTTACCGTAAATTGATCTTCCTCATCTTTAAATATTTTACTTATAGGAGCCACTTTTGGTTCTGATAATTTTTTTTAACCTGTCTGAAACTGTTAAAAAATACAAAAACAAAATAATATTTGTTAAAAAAACAGTTGTATAGTTAACTATATGTATTTTTTACAAGTATTTATACTTAATAAATAAAATGTTTAAAATAATTTATTAAATTTTTGGTCCTGGTTTCTCAAGACTTTATGTTAAATACGTGTGCTTAATAATGCCATTTTATCACCATATTTACTTTTATTAATTTTTGTATTATTATAACAATGTTAAAATATAAAATAATTGTTGTACCATGTTCGTTAAGGAAAAAATTATAAACATTTATTTAGACCTAATAAAGCATAATATAAATGGTAAATGATAGTTTTGTGAGCAATTATATATTAATTTATAGATTATTTATTGAGTGTACAAAAATTGTGTTATTGACAAATACTCATATATTAATTTTTAATAAAAAAATTTAAATTATAGAAAATTTTCAAACTTTTTAAAAGTCATTAATGTGTTTAATTAGCAATTGTTATGTAATTTGTCTTATGAAATCTCAATAAATTTATAATAAAAAAAGTGAAAACGTCAATTTAGGATGTTCCTCCTTCGTCCCTTTGGTCCTCGGAGTAATTAGTGGTTTATTACAATTATTAAGATTTGAATGCAAGAAGATTAAGTAGTATATTATAGGGCTTCTATAATATTTTCAAATCGATAAACCCAAAATTGTAGGTAATATTAAACTATTTTGGAAAAAAGATCTATGCACTATATTTAGTCAATAAATCAACCAATCCGTTTAAAAATTTTACCACAAGTAAATATAACCTATTTTAAAATTTTACTCAAAAAAAATATTCATGTCTCTACGATTAAAACTCAATTACGAAAATCGTTTTTTTGCCATTTTTTGGTAGTTTTTCTTTTTTTAGGGAATAACTCTTAAGAAATTTGAAAAATGAGCTTAATAAAGTACCAAGATGATACGATTTGCCACCCAAAACATAACCTTGTGGTAATCGGACAATTATTTCTACCCAAAAATTCCTTTTCATACATAGAAAAAAAAAATTAAATTAAAACATCTTTGTGGAAATAATGCATTCCTCGTACCGCTCAGAATCTAATATTTTTAAAGTAAAATGTTATATTATTTTGGATAAAGTAAGAAGTAAATGACATTCTAGTTAGGTAACATTATAGTTATCTTTTCTTTTACTTTGATCACGGGCTATCGAATATAAGATTACAAATTAATAGTTGTGTCATCATTGTGTACTACAGTTAAACTTATAATTTATTTTTAATCGATTTTAGTGATCTTCATATAAGTTTACTGGTTTAAAATGTATGTCGTAAATAAGAGGATATAGAACTTTTAATACACTAGGTATCTACTTTAATAAAAAAAACAAATATTTATACGGGATTATTAAACTTGAATTAAATGTTTTAATATACATACACGTATAAAAATAAAATAAATTATTAACTGAATAAAGATAAGTATATAAATTCAAAATGTATATGTATTGTTGGTGAATATTAAAAATTATTTACCTTTTTCTTTCATTGATTTATTTTGAAAAATCTTTTGAAAGTTGGGTCGGTTTATTGTCTCTGTATGTGTCTTCTTCGGTTGAGCCAATTTTATTAATCGTTCACTTGCGACGTAAAATAAAGCAGATTTTAACCTATAATCGTTTGAAAAATAAGTGAATATAATATAATTCTATCATATAAAATATGATTTCAAGTAATACCGTATATGATTCATTATACGTCTTATTAAATTGTTGACGACGGATGGGTTGCGCTAAAGCTTCGATACGGGGAGACATTTCTATTTTTATTTTTTTCTATTTTGAATAAAAATATCAAATATATAAATATTATAGAATATTTGTTGTGAAAATAAGTAAGAAAATAAGTAATTATCGTAAGAAACGAGAATGATTTGCCCATATATACTCATAGACCTGCTGCAAAACTTGCTCGTATCATTGCAGTATTAAAAGCCGATTAATAATATACATAAATTATTTAATAATTATGACTCAAATTTCATATTATTGTCACGGTACTTGAAGACACGGACAGCTCACTTTATATGACCTAAAATTCTAGCTACCCTAGTCTTACGCCAAATTATTCTATACGATAATCCATTATTGGTTTATATTATAATACATGCTAAACATAATATAGTGTAAGCATCTCCAAAGTTTAAACATTTTAACTATTTTTATAATTCCTTTAATTTTTTAACCAATTGTAATTAGTTCTTTTAAGTTACATTAGTTACAATCGCCATATCAACTTTTTTCGGATACCCACCCATTAAAACAAGTTTAAATGTAGAAATTGCAACTGTCATACACAAATATAAACTTCGATACCATCTTTCCAGCAAATTCAATATATTATAATTAACCAAAAGCATAATCACAGTGTTTATAATAAATAAAATATTGTTGTGTGTCACACACAAGACTATGTTTACAAGCTAGGTATTCCTAGAGTTTATACTAATTTTACCGTCCACATTAAGATAATATCAACAAACTTAAGATAGTGAATTTAGCGGTGGGTTGCTAACTTTAAAAAGTAGTATCGTGTATACGATCTGTCTATAGATCTGGGTATTCTGTAATTTTTTTATATTTTAAATTTATTATTAATAAATTAAGAAAATCTATAAATATAAAATGTGTATTTAATTGTATAATATTATATTATTAATATTGAAATAAATAATAATATTTTGAAATATATAATTATATACAATAATATGAGTACAAATATGACTCATTTGCATGTAATATATAATTTATATATTTAATCAGTGTTCGAAACATTTACACTTATTGTAATCACCTATACAATGAATGTGTTCACGTTCACTTTCACCAGATAATTGAACGCGTTCATTTTCCGTTCATCAAGTTATTATGCGTATCCATATATGAGTTTTTTAGGAAAGACTATATTTTTTATCACACTGGTAGAAAAGCACGAATACAATAAATAAATCAAACACTTAATCTTAATGGTCGTACCCAACTACTAGTATAGAAAAGCTTACGCTATTTGACAGTTTTGACCAATATATGCTATTTTAAATTTAAATGAGTAGTTGTAAAAACAAATTTGGTTAGTATCTAAAATATGTGATTTCTCTGTTTTACCGTAAAATATAATATTTAAATTATTTATTTGAATTCAATGTAGATATTTAAATATTTTTCTTTTGTTGTATTTATAAATGTAATATTCAAAAGTAGGAAGGCCGATTGTGAACGTTTCTCCTTCCGAAGAAATTAGTGGTTTATTATTATTATTAAGATTTGAACACAATTATATTGCATTAGAAAATACGATTCTGAGCGTATCTAAATATATTGCAAAATATTATACTGATAACCAATTTCAAAATTTACCACGAATGTAAAAATGCAAAATTAATTTCAAATTCCTACGATCAATATTCAAGGAATTATCATTCCTTTTCAAGGAAAAACTTGTGGGAAATTCACAAAATGAGCTAAATAAAATACCAATTAGATGAAATTCGGTATAGAAAGGGTTCTCTATTAATTGTAATCGGACTATTATTTCTATCCGAAATAAGGTTTTCATATATCAGAAAAAAAAAAATAAAAAGCCAATAAAAATTGCCGATTTCCCGTTTTTCAAGGTGTAACGATAACAATATTATACCCGACGCGTCATTTTACGTCTCCTTAGCAATTTACAAAATATAGGCTAGACACGGGTGAACAGAGTACGACACACGATGAGTAGAGTTTTAACAATTTTAATGAGCGGTCATTTTAGTTATAGGTATTTTTGTATTTCATTTAAATTAAATTATCAGTGACGTCAGTCTCGTCTCGTACTCCCCTTCACCTGTGGTCTACAATAAACTTTCCTTCAAAACAGGGTTACTCAGGTGATAGTGTATTTGTTTATTGATAATATTATTTAATATATTGATTTTGTTTTCGTTGCCAAAATTGTTGTTTGTGTCTGTGGAAGCAGGTCATAAGTTTCTAGGACCTGTTAAATATAAATAAGAAACCTTTGTTTTATATCGGTCTAACGACCCGGTTCAAAAGACCGGTAAGTGTAGTAGTAAATAGCCAGCCGACTGCTCCTTAACTGGATAGGATTTAATATATCACATTGACGACCACCGTTGAATCTTAGGAAACGAGGGTGTAGCGTTGCAAAGGAAAAACGTTTGCGAAATGTGAAAAATGAGCTAAATAAAGTTAGAATACTGTTAATAAATCTTTAAAAATTCGTTTGTATATACTATAACCAATAACTATGTAACTGCTGATTGGCGTCAATTAAATAAATAAATAATTATTATTCACTACAGGAGTACAAGATAATTTTTTTCTTATCATAATTTACTATAATTATTATTTTGAATATTGTTGCTATCAAATATCATTGTGATAATATTCCAAGTATACCCACAGAATAAATAACAACTTTCGCATAATTGGTAAATCCTTTATATATTAATGAACTGTTTATGCAACACAAACGGCTCAACAAAGATATTTAATGGTTCAATAAAAACAATTATTAGTAAAATATTTAGTGAACGACTAAACGATTATGTAACTGGTCATTAAATAAATCCTAAAGTACACGGATCTATGCATTAATCATTCACATCATAACGTTTTCGCATTTGACATAATATAAAAATTTAATTATATAATCTAAATAAACGGTCATCTTTATTTTATTATAAACATATTATATGTCATGATAATATAAATTATTTGAAATTAGCGCTAAAAAATCGGGGCAGTCAAAACAACGCCGTTCAAAACTCGTTAAAAATAAAAAAATAAAAACGTTAAAAATAGTACCTATATAATCTATAATGGAAATAACGCATCCTCCGTGGCCCTGCGATCTCTTCGATGCGACAGCCTATGCCATCGTCACCGTTCGTTGTCATTCAGTGTTAATTTTACTTTGCTCTACGCCACTTCTGCAATATATTTCGTTTGTGCGTATATTTTTTGTCGGTATTGTATATTTTGGCGTTTATTGGTTACATTTTATACCATTGTGCCTGGCATTGTTTTTAGATATAAACCGATTTATTTGGAATTCAGCCGAGTGTTACGTATTTTTGCTAAAGAACCATCATTAAAAATGACTTGCACAATGATCGTCGTGCTTAATATTATAAATTGTACGACAAAAAAACTTGTTAAAGTTTTAGCACGAAATACTTATACGACGTATCCAAATATAGATCGGAGTAGTAAATATACTACCTTAAAAAACCGATATATTTGGAATTCAGTAGACTGATGCGTGATGCGTATTTTAGTTCGATACCTTTGTCACATCGCCACCGGCCGTCACGTTTAGTATTTATTTAGCTCGCTTTGCGCTCCACTACGTTTACAATATATTTGCGTGTGCATACATTTTTGTTGGTTTTGAATATTTCAGCGTTTATTGGTTACATTTTGTACCATTGTACCCAACATTGTTGTTTAAATATAAATCGATTTATTTAGGATTCAATAAACTGATGAGTATTTTTATCAACGAACCATCTTTAAAAATAACTTGCACAATGATTGCGGGTTTAAAACTATAATTTGTACGACAAAAAATAAGTTAAAGTTTTGATAGTCTTATACGATATATTCATATAGATTTATGTAACAAATACTATGCTATAATATATTACATTCCCCTTTGTACATAACTACCAGAGTGGGTAGTTACATCAGTTATTATAAATTAAAAATATACGAAACGTATTATTTTAAAATAATATGTACTTATTAAAGTGGTGGAGCTAAAAGCGAGCAGTGAATTGAATACTGAGCGCTAAACGGTGACGGTCGGTGGCAAACTGACCATAGCTAAATACCATAGAATTGACGAAGGCATCGGACGATTTATCGTGGAGATTATTTGGCAGAACATAGGGATGGTAAATAGGATTTGTTCAATGTGCTAATTTATGACATAATTTAAAAAAAATTAACTCTTATTTATTGTAAAGAACCATCTTTTTCGAAAAAAAAAATTACAAAATATCCGGATCTATAAGCATTAATCAATTACACTATTATGGTCATTATTATATGGCCTATTATGTCTTGTTATTAGTCATATCTCATATATTATAATTTATAATATAATTCTCTTGACATAGTTATCAAAAAAGTTCGTTAAAAAAATTATTATTGTAACCATCCAATATCTATCAAGACAATAAGAATTCGATCGCAATACCTCTTGTAGATTTATTTATAAATTCAATATAATAATTATAATATTTATTTTTATGCTCGTATATTTATTTTAAAAGTTTGTCATTTAATTTTTCAATAATCCAAATGAAGAATACTTTATTGTTAGATTTACTTTTTTACAAACGATTTAATCAAATTGTTTAATATTAATATTATTTAAGTACCTGTATTAAACTAAATGAAGAATGGATTTTGTAACCTGACGAACCAAAACAAAATTCTACAGAAATGATTGTTAACTATGCATTTGGTAAAGATTTAGATGATGATAATAGTTATTTTCAGATCATGATAGCAGTGATATTCAGATGATACAACTTCTTTGGCAATCGGTATAAAATGATATAAATAAGGAAATGTTTCTAGTATCGATAATCTACTTGAACATTTAAATAAAATAATCATAGTGCACTCGAAGCAGTTGATTTGCTAATGCTCAGCCATGCAACAACTATTAAAATATATTTTATAAGGAAACAAGTTATTGTAAAAACAAAAATAAATTAAATTATTATGGCATTGGATATTGAACATAATGAGGAAATCATTGTATTCAATTAAATTAAATTGAAATGAGTAATATAAAAATGTATACAACATTTAAAAAATCTAAACTTGTTTTAATGTTTTAAAATACGAAAATTTAAATTAAAAACAAACAAATTAAAGTAATATTTTGATTAAACGGATGTAATAAAATTGCCTATGAGAAGCGCCTTGTTAGTTTTAATATAGATTCATAATAGGTATTAAAAATATAAAATAATAAATATTTAACTTAAATAAAACTAGTGTTTATAATAGAAATATTTCAAAAAAGGTTTGTACATTTTGTAATTTGGGTGAAAAAAAAAAAATGTTAATTTAAAAACTTAAATAAGTTTTAAATACTATTTATTATTAAATAGAAATATTAGGGAAAGTAAAATAAATGTTTGTTTTTGATTTTGAAGGTCCCCAAAATATTCAAAAACAATTTTGCGAGGGGGTAGTACGTAAAACCGTAGTTAATTATGATTTGGGTGAAAACAAAAAAAATTGATTCTAAATAATTTTCGCCACATCCGTATTAAACAGTATATCTGTAATTAAAATTTAAAATTATTATTATTTTACGTTAATGTTAATGTTAATGTTCGATATTCCTTAGATTTAAATTATAATTAGTTAACTTACTGTTTTAAATTTGTTCGACACTACATTATAGCAACGCTGGGCATTAACGAATTAGTTTAATTTGATTTAAGTTATATAACCAGTTACTTATTTTGAGTATCAACTTTAAACTTCACGAGTTTAACTTTTTCTAAAATAACAAATTATTTACTTTTTTTTATGAAGTAAAATGTTTAATTAATTTCATTTGAATTGTTGCAATAACAGTTTTTTTTTAAAAAAATATTTCAACTCAACTAAGTTAGGACATTTATTTTAATTTAATTTAAAAATTTCTAGAATAATTATTAAACAAGTTAAAAAAATTAGGTAACTTGCCCAGTCTTGCATCGAAATTTCCTTTTAAAATAATTATAATAATTACTAAAACTTATAATAATTTATGTACCAGGATTGTCCATTCCTGATTTAATTAATGATTCCTTATTCATAAATTCTCTCCATAACATTACTTCAAAATGATCTATAAATACATTATTGATTGTCTATTTAATAGGGCGAGGTGTCAATCCAGACGACTTAATGATTTGAATTTGACTTGGAATGAACATAATATTATTATAGCGAAATATAATTGTTGAAATTTCTGATAAGTAACATATCAACGGTAAATTGGAAACAATCGCCTTAAATGATTAATCTTAATATAAAAACGAAATTTATATGCATTAACTATAATTTATCTGGCGAAATTTCGAATTTCATTACATGATAAATATTCTTTGGGAGAATTCTTTATCGCCATGTAAATTATTTCAGTCCAACTAATGATCGATAGAATCTAAAACGATTATTTATGTAATATGTATATCATAATTTTATATAATATATTAAGAGCTTTAGCTACTACAGTATTGTTATAGTTTTAGCAGTGATATCAAATTATTATGCACAACGGCGATTAAAAAAAGAAAATATCGTAATATGATTTTTGCATGATATATCAAATTATTATATTGTTATAGTTGAACATATCGAATACTTGAATGAGTTGAATCAGTGCGAACCAGATCAGCAACTCACTTGACTCAGTATCACCACAATGATTACTGATTACAATGAATCTTAAAGAGTTCCGAATTGACTGAATTTCGGCAAATTATGTACTCGTAAAAATGTAGCAACTCATTCGATTCATCATGATGTATTAAATAAATAATACGTACTATTTGTGTATAGAGTTATGCACGAAATAAATATTATATTATTTAAACGTACATATAATTACAACAGTAATACAGCTTTTTTTCAAATCTTTATTTAAAAAATAGTCACACAAATGTTTATAATACATTGAAACTAAATTAAAATAAAATGTTGTGAATTAATAATAATAAAATGTTTTATAGACGTTGGGAAATATATATACTTTATAAACATTTATCCAATATTAATAAAACTACATTTTTAAATGTAAATAAAATTTTAGTTTTTAAACATATATGTGATATAAATATTTAAACTTATAATATAATAATTATTATATTTAATTGAAATGCCATTTATTTATTATATTTTTTTATTTATAATTTGAAGCGCCAACTAGGCCATTGACTAATATTTATTATTATAATTTAATATTTGAAACAAATTTACGAAAAATGTATATTATTATATCGAAGAGTAGCATACTTAAACGGAGTAATGTACTAATGTACATGTACATAATAGTATTGGCTAAAGTTCAGTTATAAACTTAAAAATATAAATTAATTATTATAATAACTTTATTGTTATTGTTAAAATTCTTATTTATCATTAATCCATTTTTATTGTATATATTATATTATTACGTGACTATGTGGTTATATGCATTGCGTACTATATAGTATATGATATTATGATAATCTATAATATAATATGTAATACCTATTACAAAACTTTATTATCTATAAATATAAAATTATAAATATTGTGGGTTGTGGGATAGAAACCTGTAAGTGTGCAATATACTTTAAAAGTATTGTTCATCTTGTACGTCAACAGAGAATAGCGTACAAACCGATGACAATCAAAATATTCTAAAGAGCATAAATAAACAATAAACGTGTATGTAGAATAACAAGACGAGTTATAGGTAACATTAATAATATTATATTTTAAGGATGTAGTATCAAATTTTATTTTATAATAACGATGTTTACGCGCCATTTATCCAGCTATTTTCAGAAAATGAGAAACCTGTGTTTATTTGCTTATTAATTATTGTTTTGATTATAATAAAATGGAAAACGAAAAGATATATAATATAATATATTTTATGTTCTGTATACGGACATTTTCACTCGGTCTGTTTCATTTTATACTTTTAAATATGTTTTGCAAGTGGTTAGTGAACTTTGTAGTAGCCCACTATTCGTGGTATCGCCTTATCGCTAATTAAACGTGAAATAATAATACCTATTATTATTTATCATAATAATATCTATTTTGTGACATTGTATCCCTAGGGCAACCATATTTGGTGCCCCTCAATTTGGGGTGGTTCCCCCCTGAAATTTCATTATTTTTTGACCCATTGTAAATAGAAAAAATGTTTAGAAGATAACGCATATAATTTTAAAACAATAAAATATAATAGGAAGAATCCTTAGAACATCTGAACATATATCACACACTATATGTCATCTCCTACTATAGTACTATCATCTATCATATTATTAGAATTTAATAGAGATATCTGAATAAAATATGGTAATCGGCAAAATAAAAAGTTGTAAAGTTGTTGCAAAGAGTAGCACATGCAACCCCAAATAACAAGTAAAACCATATCTACTAAATCTACAATTTAGGCAATAACAATTATTTTTAAAATAGGTATTATGGTATAGAATATAAAAATAAAATATATCATATTCATACAATATGCAATAATAAATACCTCAATCATGATGAAGTAATTAAAATAGGTATACAAATATATTTAAATTAATAATTATAATTATACAAAAAAAAATGTACACATAGTTAATTTTGTAATAATACATCATTTTTATTTATTTATTATTAATAAACTGTTTTATTTCATATGTCATTATTTTCTTATTTTAGTGCAGTATGTACCTATAAAAGTACAATGTTTAATAAATATATGAATGCAATATTTATTAAATATTTTAATTCATATAAATATATAACATTAATTTTTGGTTCAACTAATGTACCTGCAACATTTGGGCAATATAAATCAATTACCAGACAATTAATTTTCAACTTTTAATAAATATTTGACATTTAATTTCCATTGTACAATAAACATTTAATAAATATTAACTTGCTGTGTGGGAATATATTATACGTACGACACGTCATGTGTATGTCTTGAAATCGCCTACGACGCAATAATGAGCTTTTGCACGAACAAAGTCTGATGTGTGCGATTAACGTTATGCCACATTTTTTACTAATATATTATTTTATAACGCTTGCATTAATGACCCAGTGTATAATAATATAACGTTTGCGTTTATGCTATTTTTTTTCTTCTCGACAAACGTAAATACATATTACTGAAAAATTAATGCAAACACGAACGGTGTTAATGTTTATTTTATTAAATATGCATTTTTACAATAAAAGGGTATACGTAGTATGCCAAAAATATAAATGGAGCACAGTTAATGATTTTTCATAATGACGAAAAAGATTATTATCGAAATGAATTTCGAACGAGAATTGTACCACAAATAATATTATCGTTTTCTTATGTAAATCAAGAATATGCAATATATCAACATTAAAAGTTGAAAACAGAATATTATGATAGTGATAATATTAATTTTTTGATGGTGATCAAGAATATTAACTTATAATAAAAACTTGGAAAATGAATATTGTAAAAATTTCTCGTATCAAACCAGTTACCAGTAATGCAACTGGATGCCCGGGGCAATCACTCACACAATGGACCACAGATGCTGAAAGAATTACGCTTATAAATGGTGATTGAGACCATTCCTGATCTTAGGCAAATATTTATTTCACAAATGATAGATAAATCAAATGCCGACCGCTTTTGAAGCTACACTAGTTAACACCGATAATGTTATATATATATATATAAACAAACAAAAAATTTACTATTAATAATATTATTTTGCTACCTGTTTTAGATTTTGCATTATAATGTATACAGATACAGAACATGTTATTTTCATGATTTTAAAATTAATTTTTTTTCATATTATAAAACGGTGAGGGGATTTCGGCATCATGAAAAAAATCTGTACCCCCTGTACCTACCCCACCCCTTAGAATTTGTTAAATACGCTTCTGGGTACATAATACAATAAAACTTTATATTATGAGTATTTTATATGATTTTTTAAAAGTATTCCATAATTTTGAACTCAAATCGCATCGGATGGTCACGTGGTTTCAATTCCTGGCACATTTGAACTTTATACGTTTATGAGAATGCCGAGAATTTTATGCGAAATTTGCCACATAGTGATACGTTGAATTTTGCAATAATTATTCATATAATATAAGGTGACAAATTATTACTTTTTATTAATTGCAATGCGTTTAAAAATTATTGTACATTCTACTTTTATATCTGCAGATAGATGCTATAAATATTTTAGTATATTTAAGATAAAACTTAATATGATAAATTTTACGTCTAACCTAACCGGTAGACACGACCGATTTTTAATCGAATGGCTTCTTTTTATCATATTGAAATGTTATTTTTTTTGTAATGTATTATTGTCAATTTAAATAGGTAATAGTAGGAATGATTAGAGGGTTCTGGGCCATAGAATTACTATAAATACATATTATACATAATATTTATTTACAAAAAAAAAAAAAAATTAAATTTAAAAACTTATTAAATTTTAAATTTTTTTATTATACATTGGAAATATTATGGGATGATAAAGAAGTTTTTTTTTGTTTTGAAGATCTCTTAAAAGTCAAAAAAAATTTTGCGAGGGGGGTAGTACGAAAAACCGTTTTTATAATTTGGGTGAATACAAAAAAAAAAAAAAAAATTTAATTTAAGAACTTATTAAATTTTTAATTTTTTTATTTACACAATACAAATATTATGGATTGTTAAAGAAGATTTATTTGTTTTGCAGATCTCATAAAAGTCAAAAAAAAATTTGCGAGGGGGGTAGTACGTAAAACCGTTTTTATTTTTTAGGTTAAAACAATAAGAAATTTTTGAAAATTTTAAAACTTATAAAATTTTTAATTTTTGTTAT
>CM023358.1:33074941-33090177 GCA_013282895.1 Eriosoma lanigerum
GATACTTTATTATATTAGTTTACCTAGGTAATAATTTTGAATTTAGAGTTAATTTTTAAATTTGAAAACATGTGCATTTCCTCCCTTTTATAGACGAATATATATTTAAATATCTCAATACAATGTACTGATAAAAAATATAAGAATACATTAGTGAGTACTTTTAGTGATTTTAGTACTTTTGGTGATTCATAATATTGATTATAATTTACGTTAATAGGTATTATTGTAGTTTTCATCAAATTTAAGAAAATATTTAGCAAAAGCATTAATATTAATATTATTAGGCAAATCAAATTAACCATTAATGAAATGCTTATTGTATAACAATTTTACTTTTACGTTTGTTTTATAACTTATAAGAATGATTTTATTTTCATTAATATAATATTATTGTTTAATGACTTTTTTTAAAATTATTGTTATTATTTCATTTGATCATTTGTAATTTACATACCTAATATATTTCCGTTGTTTCTGTAACTCATACGAGTAAACACAAGTTTTCTTTCCGTTTATTTTCATCTTTGCTACACAAAATTCTAAATTATGTATATTTTATATTATATTCAATAATTATTGACAATTATATAGCTTTGTTAGTTAGTTTGTTAGTTAATGTAAATTAATAGAAAACAGAATGAAAAAAAAAATTATTAACATTAGTTATTAATATTAAATATGATTATTATTCAGTAAATAAATTAGTTTCTACCGTTTTTGGAGAAATCATATAGTTATAATATATAAACAATGTTTATTAAACATATAATGTAACACGTATTATAAAATAACCATATAAATTTCGTCATTGTTATAAAACGCGCGAGAACTTTAAAATTGTATAGCAGTACGTGTTTTTTTACTGGGCCTAAACTTAATAAAACTAGGAAATTCAAACATAAACCTTCTTGCCTATGCGGATGACATAGTATTATTAGGAAATACTGAAGAGAAGATAAAAAGATTATGTGGAAAACTCTTGACTATGTCACGAAAAGTAGGATTATATGTTAATGATAAAAAAAGGAATACATGACTATAAGTCTTCAAGATAAAGAATATCAGCAATGGCAATTTATGAATGTAGAAACAAGAAGGATATAAGTTTAAGAGAGTGACACATTTTAAGTACTTTGGACACCTTCTAACGCAAGATAACGAGTTGAAAATGGAAATCAATACTTGAATACAAAATGCCGTTAACGAATTTTGAATATATTATGCTCAAATAGAATTTTCTGAAATATCTATAAAAACAATAAAAATTTTTACTACCATTTTCCACATTGTATCAACAAAGATTCTTCGCGATCACAACAATAAAAAGTAAAATAAAGAGAATTACTTTGATCCGTAAAAGTGAGTGAGATTGTCGAGAGTTCGTCCTTGAATAACACATTTGTGCACCACACGTCAAGTATATATATATATGCCATTAACCGATGTATTTTTATTACATTGTACAATAATATTATCATATAAAATAAATATTTCTGCTAACACATTTTTTCATCATTTTATTCATTCATTTCACAATAATTAACCCTCATATAGAGTTAATGAATTGTAATCAGTGTACCTATATATATATAAATACCCAATAGTGAAAAATAACTTGACACAATAATGGTCGCCAGGGGTAACATTTAAACTACGCAAGGTTATTTGTAAGGTATATGCCATATTATGAAAATTAAACAACTTCACTTAAAAAACGTATTACCTAATTAAAACACACAGTTGTATTGTATTATTTTAATGAAAAATATTATTTAAAAATAATTTGTGGCCAACATAAAAATATGCGTATTGTAAAAAAAATTGAAATGTTACCCCGGATGGTCTTAAAATTTTAAGCGGAAAACGTCGTTGTGCGACTGAAAACTTGCTTAAGCTTGTTTATGAATGATTTATTTTACATTTTTAAATAGATCAAACCCAGGCGGTACCAGAGTTCAACATTAGAGTGTGACCATAAATGTAAAAGAAGAATGATGGAGGCTGTCGTATATAGATATATATATTATATCAATTTTAATAATATGATTTGTGTGAATGGCAGAAACACACACACACGATACCGTGCATAAATAAGTGCAAGAACAGCACAAAAATAAAAACCGGAGGATAATATGTTCTTTTCTGGGAGTCGGCTTTGGGCTGTCTGTTTGGTGTCGTGAGTGTGTCGTTTGATGATTCGATCTATTATATACGGCAGATTTTTGGATTTTACTTTTTTTTAATAAACTATTGTTTTGTGTTTTTGTTTTAAGAAAATAAAATAAAAGTTTTGCCGTATCGTGTTGTACTTTTTCACATCAATCTAATTGCGTGAGTGATACGACAAAGTGACGCCCAACATGGGGCTCGAACCCACGACCCCGAGATTAAGAGTCTCGTGCTCTACCGACTGAGTTAGCCGGGCAACTAACCTAAAACTGCCTTTATAACAGATTTCGGATTATAAAATTTTAAACGTATCCCTCAAGGATTTAAAAATTCGGACCAATTTTTCAAAGAATAAAGAATAATTTATTATTGTATAGCATTCCTAGGCATAAGAGGATTAGCATATAGAATTGAAAAGATATTACTTATTATTTTATTCAAAACTTCACTCTGCGTAATAAACTATTTATTATTCATTTATTCTGCAGGATCAGAATCAGGTACAACAGTATTATCTGCACAGTTTTGTGTTTAATAAACGTGACTGACAATTTTTTTTATAAGATTTTAAAGTAAAAGTTCTTAAACAACGGCAAAATTATGGTTTAATTACTTTATTATTGATAACTAATTAAGTTTAGATCGTAGGAACTTGAAATTTATTTTAAATATTTACAATCGTAATTTACACACATAGTGAAATTTTGGAATAAATTATCAGTATAGTAAATTGTTATATTTTGAGTTAAAATTTATGCTAATACTAAAAAAAATGTTCAAGTCTCTACGATCAGAACTCAATTAGTTATGTTATCATGAAGTAAAAAAAAATTAAAATAACAGAAACCGTAACTTTGCCGATTTTCCGCCATTTTTGGTAGTTTTTCTTCTCTCAAGGAAAAAATTTTGAGAAATTTGAAAAATAAGCTAAATAAAGTACCAACTAGACACAAATTGCTACTGAAAACATACCTTATTTATGGTAATCAGTTCATACTCGAAATCGTGCTTTCGGACATAAAATAAAAAACATCTTTGTAATATCAATCCATTCCTCGGTTTACTCAGAACCTAAAATTAAAATAAGAAAGCATTTTAAAGTCGTACATATTACATAATATAATATACTATACTCCCAGACATAACTGCCCGAGTAGGTTGTGACATCAGTTATTATAAATTAAAAATATACACAACAAATTATTTAAAATAAATGTATCTATGTATCAAAACAATTTAGTTTTGAATATATATATATATATAAATGTTCACAAAAAGTACATAATATATAAAAAGTTTAATAAAATTTTAACACATTGGATTACAATAATTTATTAATTATATAAATAACTATCTAGTTGAAAGTGAAATTGTTTTTTTTTATATTATAAATATGCAGTTATATATATAATTCGACCGTGTTTTATAAGATCAACGTTAACACAAACAATTGAAAAACACGATTTTACTATTAAATTTTAGATAATTATGTGCATGTAAAATATTTCATATTATTTTAAGGAAGAATTTTTATTTCGTCTGTAGAGACCAATGGCGTTGCTAAGGGCAGCTATCAATTTTTTGATTATGATATTAATTTTACAGTATTATATTTACGTAATATGATTGATTGCTAATTGTTAAAAATTGAAATATATTATAATATTATAATTAGTGTTTTTAATTGTATAACTACGTTATATATCCCTATAGTAGTAGTTATACCTATATACGTTATAACTATAACTTATTAATATTAACAAATTTATCATATTGTTTTTGTAGTAGCTTATTATACTAAGTATGCAACATAATAAAATATCATGGTAATAATATAAATAATAATTAAATACAAAAGTTTACGATACAATTAAAAAGTAGAAGAGTTCAAAATATAAATAATTTGGAAAAATTTGTATATGACAGTAAAGGGATTGAATAATAATCATTATTAACAGAAAATGAATTTATAATCAGTATATTTTATTGCATTTTAGGTAAAATAGTTATAGAGTTTAATTATTGATTTATTTTACTTATTTATAATTATTAATTATTACATAATTATAATTATGTATAATTAATCAATGGTTTAATAAAATCCACATAGCACAGAGAGATACTGAAGTTAATTATTGTATTTCGTGCCTACAATATCAGAAGTCCTATATCATATATCCCAGGATAAATCATGTAGGATAAACTCTGGATATCCAATTAAGACATTCTGAGGATATTTAATTAGAACATTAGGGGGACTTCCAACTGCAATGTACCTTTGACATTCTTAAACTTTGTTCCCTGGACCTCTCATTAAGTTGTCTACATGATATTGTTGATATTTTTTGGACGGCCTCTTATTAGTACTATTTACAAATTTGTATAAATTAACGTGTAGATACTCTTAGTCTTAAATTATTATTTACTAAATATATTGCATTGCATTTGAGAAATAACCGAATTATAGAAGAATGATATCTATGAAAAAATATATTATATACCCTTTTTGAGTAGAAATAATGGTCTGATTACTACGAATAGAGTATGCTTTCGGCAGCAAATTGCATCTAGTTGTTATTTTCTTAGCTCTTAGTTACTATATTTAGTGAAAGACTAAACGTTTATGCAACCCGGCATTAAATAAGTCCCGGAGTATACGGATCTAAGCATTAATCATTTACCAGTATAACGTTTCGCATTTGACATAATATAAAAATTTCATTACATAATGTCGGTCATCCTTATTATACTTGGTGGGGCAGTGAAACGGGCGATTTTAAAATAACAAAAAAACCAAAAAGATTATTTTTAATAAATTTATTCATACCATCTGAAAGTATATAAAAAAGGATTTTAAAAGTGTTAATTTTGTATTTAATTTTTATGAATGATATCCACAAGATTGTGTCCATTTCGAAGCATGCATTCGTCAAGGCGTCTTTTAAAACTGGATATGACATTTCTTAATATTTCCCGAGAGATTTGTGACACCTTTTCTTGTATTCATTGTGTGAGATCATCAATTGTTCTAGGTGTTGTTTGGTATACTTTATTTTTAATATACCCCCACAGAAAAAAATCACAGGCTGTTTAATCAGGCGATCGGGGCGGCCAAGGAATATCCCCATTTTGAGAAATTAGACGGTTCGGAAACAATTCACAATACTCATACTTACTCTAGCTGTATGACTCGTAGCTCCATCTTGTTGAAAATATCCAGTTATTCCATATTGAGCAAGTTGTGGAATAAAAAAAAATTGCTACATCGGGAATACCGTTCTGAATTAACGTTGACTGCCTCTCCACGTTTATTCTCGAAAAAATACGGGCCTATGATCCATAAAGAAGATAAAGCGCACCGAACCGTTACTTTGGAGGAATGTAGAGGTCTCTGATGAAGTTCACAAGGGTTTATGTCACTCCAATACCGAAAGTTTTGTTTATTGACGTATCCGGACAGGTGAAATGGAGCCTCGTCACTCATCCATAAATTATGGACAATATCTTCATTTTCATTAATAACAGTCAAAAAATGTTCACAAAATTGCCTTCGATCAAAAATATCCAACGATCCATGATTACTAAATGCTTAGATATGTAGAACGTAATTTTAAAATATCAGTATGCCCGCATTGATTACAGAATTTTCTGGAGTTATTTTTAAATCGCCCGTTTCACTGCCACACCATGTTGTATAAACATATTATATGTCATGTCAATATAAATTATTTGAAATTGGCGCTAAAAAATTGGGGTAGTCAAAACAACGCCGTTCACAAGTCTAATAGTACTTATAATCTATAATGGAAATAACGCATCCTCCGTGGCCCTGCGATATCTTCGGTGCGACAACCGATGCCATCGTCACCGTTCGTTGTCATTCAGTATTCATTTTGCTTTGCTCTACGCCAGTTCTGCAATATATTACGTGTGTGCGTATCTTTTTTGTCGGTTTTTCATATTTTGGCCTTTATTGGTTACATTTTATACCATTGTGCCTGGCATTGTTTTTAAATATAAACCGATTTATTTGGAATTCAGTAAACCGATACGTATTTTTGCTAAAGAACCATCTTTAAAAATAACTTGCACAATGATCGTCGTGATTAAAATTATAAATTGTACGACAAAAATCTTGTTAATGTATTAGCACGAAACACTTATACGACGTGTCCAGATATAAATCGGAGTGGTACATATAGTACCTTATAAAACCGATATATTTGGAATTCAGTAAACTAATGCGTATTTTGGATCGATACCTTTGTCAGTTCGCCACCGGCCGACGTTTAGTATTTATTTTGCTTGCTTTGCGCTCCGCCACTTTTGCAATATATTTGCTTGTGCGTACATTTTTCGCCGGTTTTGCGTATGTTGCCGTTGATTGATTACATCTTGTACTATTGTGCCTGACGTTGTTTTTAAATATAAATCGATTTATTTGGGATTCAGTAAACTGATGAGTATTTTTGTCAAAGAACCATCTTTAAGAATAACATACATAATGATCGCGGGTTTATAATTATAATTTGTATGACAAAAAACAAGTTAAAGTTTTCACTTGATAGTCTTATACGACTTATTCATATAGATTTATATTGTACATACTATAATATATACAATTTCCTTTGTACATAACTACCAGAGTGGTTGCTTACATCAGTTATTATAAATTAAAAATATACATAACTATTTTTTTTAAATAATATGTACTTATTAAATTGTTTTAAATATATAAGTTCACAAATGTACGTAAAAAGACGAATAAAACTTTGTTACATTGGAAAACAATAACTAAATAATGAATATATCTAGTTAAAAGTGAAATTTTTTTGTTATTTTGTAAATATGCAGTTATTTACATAATTAATAAATATATTTGTGATCTAAAAACTTCAAAGTTAATATAGGTATGCTTTAAAAAAATGTATTTAATTTTTTTATTACAATAGCCATTTAAAATACAGAAAAGTTTTTATTTTGAAAATGAAAACATATACCTATTTACTTAATTACTTTAAATTAAAATATTATAGAAAAAGCTAACAATCGACATAGTAACCTATACCTGAAAAACAATGTAATTTTACAATAAGGAAATACCCAGATAAAATTGTATATAATTCATTAAGTCGTTTTTGTAATAAATATGAAATTATTTTTAATAACAATGAAGATTACTTGATATTATTATAGGTCATACAAAATTATATACACATATTTATATTTTAGTATTATTGAAAGGATTGATTTTTTTATATATTACAAGAAATAAAATAAAAATTTCTAAAAAATGCAAAAATTTTTTTTTTTAGAATAGTGAGTTCTTAATACACATTTACAGCTTGAAAAATATAATTCCAAGCTAATTTAACCTACCCTAACTGAATTATAAA
This sequence comes from Eriosoma lanigerum, assembly GCA_013282895.1. Lineage (NCBI taxonomy): Eukaryota > Metazoa > Arthropoda > Insecta > Hemiptera > Aphididae > Eriosoma > Eriosoma lanigerum. The sequence goes on from CM023358.1 coordinate 33,082,510, forward strand.
TTTCACATATAGGTGTTAATATTCTATATTTCAAACTTATCTTATACATTTTTTTTATATTTGCGAATATATCAAACGTTTTATCTTTATTATTAATAATTTGATATTTTATATTGTGACACTGTGTCATAAAATATGATATTAAAAAATTAGCGATTTTATTGTTAACTATCTTTTCTTGAAACATATGCTTACCAGATACTCTTTTCTGTATTAAATTTTAATTATGCACATTCAAAAGCTAGTAACAGTTAACTGATAAAGATCTGGCAGCATGTATTACCTTGTAAGCAAAAAAATATATGCCAGGCATAAAAAATCTTTCAAGCAATATGAATTTAAACAAAACAATAAAAGTTAATTTTTTTCAATAATTTTGTTTTGCATTATTATCAAAAATTTTAAATTTATATTTTATATTATATAATGTAATAATTCTCTCAGAATAAAAATAATTAGTGAGTCGTCTGAAATTGTTTTTTTGAATTATGGCATAAATTATCACATTGAATAAATCCTATTTGCCATCCCATTCAATAGAATTTTATTTTTTATTTTCCGTGATAAATGAAATAAATTGATAAATAAATTAGCTACTAGGTAATCTGTATCTAAAGATCTCCACAAAGAGTCTCCCGATGCTTTGGCCAGTTCCATATATTTAGGCGTTTAGCCTTAGTCAATTTACCACCGACTGTTACCGTTAACTGTTCAATATTCAATATTCACTATTCTCTTCGATGCTCGCTTTGAGCTCCACCACATTTACAATATTTTTAAGTGTATGTACATTTTTCGTCGGTTTTGCTTATTTTGGCGTTTATTTGTTACATTTTATAACCATTGTTCCTGGCTTTATATATAATATACAACCGATTTATTTGATATTCGACATACTGATGCGACTTTTCGACAAATAACCGTCTTTAAATATAAATAAATAATTAAATATTTCTACTTCAAAAGTATAAAAATCATAGGCGTGCGCAGACCCTACTGACCCTGAACGTTTCGAGTAGCTAGATTTAAAAGACTGAAAATGCAAGCTACAATGCAACCGTATAAATGTGACAATATAAAGTATCTTAGTTGATTATCCAATTAACGTATTCAATATTTCTATAAGTTAATCTAAAAAACATTCTAAATATCTTGATCATTTTATTTTTTTATATATTTTAGAATAAAAAAATGAAACACATTTATAGCATACAATATATTATATTAATTTATTATTTTAAATGTCAGGGTAATGTGTGTTGGACCCATAGACCTTACACCAAATAATGGCAAAAAATTGGCAAAATTGCAAAAATTACAATATTGGTCATTTTTTATTTTTTATTTCGTGATAACAAATTGAGTTTTGATCATAGAGACTTGAAAATTTTTTTGAGTACTAACATTGGTAATATACGAGTGAGGTGAAATTTTGGAATGAATTATTAATATAGTGTATTGTAATATGTTGAGTTTCGCTCAGAAACGTATTTTCCAATGCAATATTATTGCATTCAAATCTTAATTATAATAAACCACTAATTTCTCCGAGGACCGAAGGGACGAAGGCGGAACGCCAACAATCGACATTCCCACATTTTTTAATTTTTTTATTATTAATTGAGTTTTGATCGTAGGAACTTGAAATTTTTTTTGAGTGTTATAAATATAGGTAATATTTACGTTTAATAAAATTTTGAAAAGGATTGGGTTTTTTTTAGTTAAATATAGAGGTTTGAATTTTTTCCAAAAATATTAAATATTACCTGCAATTTTCGATTTAACGGTATGAATTTTTTATAGAAGCCTTACTCATATACTATATAATCTATTTACAAAATATTTTGAAAATCGTAACTAACAATTTTAATCATGAAATGATAACTACTTGAATATTGATTATATGGATTTGAAATTTATTTTGCATATTTACATATGTAATTTACATTCATGTTAAATTTTAGAATGGATAATCAGTATAATATATTGCAATACATTGAGATTCGCTCAGAATCTTATTTTCTAATGCAATATTATTTCATTCAAATTTTAATAATTTCTTTCTCTCCACTAATTTCTCCGAAGACAGAAGGGACGAAGGAGGAAAGTCCACAATCAGCCTTTCCCACTATTATTGTTTATAATTACTATATTATTCTATATTACTATATAACTAATTATTATTGTTATAAATATTAAACCTTAAATTTAATAACAGTTTATTTAAAACATTTATAGGAAAATAAATTATTTCATATCCATTATTTATATTAAATATTTTATGTATATTTTACAATATATATAATATATAGTTCAATGTTTATATTTAACTTTATATATACAATAAATTAATAATATTAAAAGTAATTACTGTATAAGTACTACATTACTTTTTCGTAAAAAACAGATTGATAAACAAATAGCCGACTTCTATTTAACCTTTGAAATTTCGAAAATTTTATTATTTTATATGATATTAGCCACAAAATGTTAACAACGATTAATAAGAATTAATTGTATAATTTAGAGCCTTTAATAGGAATGTGCGTATTGAGCTTTGGTACTTTATGAGACGATGCTACCCTTCGTTGTGGAAATGGTGAGCATCATGTTACATCTTTTGGTATAAGGTCCATGGTTAAACTGGAAACTAATAAAGTAAATCAATTTAAGTTAAAATAAAACAGTGTACCCCGAAAAAGTGTTTAATTTAATTGAATTTATTTAGTGGTTTACCAACGGGATTTATTTCAATTCTTACCTTTTTGGTTAGATCCCCAGTTGTGTCATCATCGTCATCATGTCTCCTAAAACATCTGCGCATGATACCCATTTCAACATTTAAATAGATACTTACAAATATTTAATTATAATAATTTTATGCCTAAAGGAATAATGAAAATCGATTGGTATAATATAAATCATCATTAAAAAATTTTGTTTAAAGACTCAGTTGCGAAGATACCTTCGTAGCTAGGACATCCATTATAATACATTTTGTTATTATTTTTTTAATATGTTTATTTATAACCCCGGCGATTATTTAAATAACATAAATTGGCTCTTTTTTTTATTTATATTTTGTAATGGAGAATTTTTGATATTCATGTTATGTAAATGATATGAAATGATATTCATATCTATTTTTCTTGCCTTATGCCGAAAATAAAGTGTCATACAATTTGATTAACTCTTCTCTTACATAATATACGAGAGTCATAAGAATCCTGAGTCAATAATTATGACTTTTTTATTCTTTTACTGACATTTATCAATTAAAAATGGATCTGAAAATCATAAACTTGGTATAAAATAATATGGTTTTTAATATAATTTAATGTTATTTTAATCGATAATTTGCATTTTAAATGTACAAGAACTTCATGCCCAGTGGCGGTTAAATGATTTTGTCATTAGGGAGGACGATCCTGATTTTTCAACATAAACTTTGACAATTGTAATTAAATGTCATATTATAATGATCTAATATAGTATAATTTGCAAACTGGAAACAATATGTTTAATGGATAGAAAATATTAATAACATTGTAATAGAATTATTAAATTATTAAATCTATTTTTCTTTTCTTTTTTTTTTTTCAAGTTCATTCAGTACTTCATCTTATGTTATATTTATGAACCTACGATGAGAAGCTACTATGGTTAAGCTATTAAGATGACTCTATAATAAGATAATTTTTAAACAATTCATAAATATTAAAGTATTATATCGAACGTGTTTTTAATTTATATTTGAAATATTTACACAAGCATAATCATAATGTACAGCTTAATCTATTTCCAAAATATTTGGGAATTAATAGTAATTTACAATTACAAGGTATGCATTTGGTTAATAATTGTATTTAGTTGGTACTTTTTAAATTTAATTTTCGAATTTCTCAAAAGTTTTTCCTTGGGAGATGAAAAACTATTGAAAATTGGTGTAAAATAGGCAAAGTTTGGTTTCTGTTATTTAATTATTTTTTATTATTTCGTGATAACTAATCAAATTCTAATCGTAGGGACTTAAAAAACTTTTTGAAGTATTCACATCTCATGATTTTCTGACGAAGTATAGAGATTTGAAGTTTTTTTAAAAATAATTTAATAATAATTTAAGCAATACATTCTGTTAGGATATGTTTTATAGTGGTTTGAGTTCCGCATGTCTGGCATATTGGGGGCTCATTTTTTTCCATTAGGTGTTTGTGTGTAATTTTAGTGTGTCCTATTCTTAGACGATTAATAATTACTTCTTGCTTTCGTGGTAAGTTGATATAGTTTGGGGACCATGAGATGGTGTTTTTTATTTCGTTTAATTTGGTAAGTTGTCTCATCCAGTGGTGTTGCCATATATTCTCGGTGGTATTGTTTATGTGGTTTTTTAAATCCTTGATGGTGTAAGAGTTTATGGTGTTGACTGTATGATTTGTGGATGCTTCGAAGGCTGCTATATCTGCCGTTTCGTTCCCTAGAATGCCGATGTGTCCGGGAATCCATGCAATGATAACCTTTTTGCCTGATTTTATAATTTTGGTTATTTGGTTTGTGATAATGATTGTTATATTTTCCTGATAAAATTTATTAGTGATGTTCTAAATCAAATTATTAATTTTAAAGTACTACCAATAAAAATTAACTCATTATATAATCTAATCAAAATTACCTTTTCACTCGTTAATCCCCAGCATTGATTAGTAAAATTGAAGAGTAGATACCGTGAATGTGATACAATCATTTCATTAGAAAATAATAAATGTAGGTATGTAGGCACAAGAGTGGACAAGTAGTGTTTATTTTACGGGAAAATATTTTAAAGGGTCTACCAAAATAGAAAAAAAGCAAAATAAAATAATAATAATAATAATAATAATAATAGAAACGTATTAGGTATTAATGAATATATTTTTAAAATAAATGTTTATAGGGGCAGAAAAAATTGGTGTAGCGTCGATCAGATACGATTATGCTATAATATGAAACGACATTGTTGTTTATTAATTTACAATGTTTACAATTAATATTATATGTTTTACTACTTTACAAACAACTTTCTATGCAGTCTTGTGCAAAAGACTTATTAAATCTTAAATATAATTTGACATATTTTAATTAAAAAAAAAAAAAACACGCTTATTTAAGTGACCGAAAGTGTATGAATCAGTATCCCGATGGGACAGTACGTGCCGGACCTGATTTAATGTGCAGTAGATATTATCCGGCTTTGCTTTTTTGGCGCAAATAACTTATTTAAAATAATATATTATTATATAAACAAATCACACAATTTAAAATAATCAAAACAACATCATTTAGTTTATTTTAGTGGAAAATATCACAATGCAACAAACTGATTGGTTAAAACCTAAAGGTCACGCATATATAAATAATTATTGTTATGTTAATTTTCACTTGATATACGGGAAAAATATGAATATGAATATCTTTGAGATCGCTCAAATATATTTTGACTTTTGAGATGAATGAATAGGGTATAACACTCAAATACTCAATGCATTCTGAGACGGATAAAAGAACTCAGGAAAAATACCTTCTAAAAAGAATATGAAATGAAAATGATAATTTGGGACGGACGTAGAAAATTAAAAAGTACTTCAAAAGAAAAGAATTTATGCTGAAATGACAGAAAATTCAAACAGATGACTGAACACTTTCTATTTAGAAAGTGCTGGTAGTCTAGCACTAGAACATCTATGGCTATGTAAAGCAATATAGTTATTAAATATTTCAACCGATAATCTATGTTATAAAATGTATAATGTACAATGGTGCATTATTATAATACGTAATGTTTATTTCAATTTTCAGTTGGATAGTTAGTTAATTTGGAAATTTAGAAAAATCAAAACGATTTGAAATTTTAAGTCCACAGTTTTTATAACGATTCCGGTTTGTTGTTTATTTTCTTATTCATATATTATAGTTATATTATTTTTTTATCATAATATATTAGTTAAGTTTACGATTTTAATGTATAAATAACCCAAAATTGTAATTCAGACTAATTAAACGTCTGTGATGAAACTTAACTATAGAAAGTACCTACGCTTGAAATTTTATAATGCGTTTAGTTCATTTATTTATAATAATTTACAAATTTTTTTCAAATACATTTTTATGACTTTCTATACATTTTTTGTTCATATTTACTGTATAATTGGTACTATTAAAAATATTATTATTATTTAAAAAAAAAAATGTTTTGACGAATTTTTTACCATAATCTTACAGTATTTTCTATCTAAAGCCCTTGTCCGACAAAAAAAAAAAACATCTGAAGTCCCAGCCGTTGAGGATTTCACAAAATCACCATCAGTATGTTGCATACAAACATTGCGGGAGAAATTGCGTCGGATTACAGATAAGATGTTTTTTTTAATAATTAGAATATAAAAGCATTTTGTTATCAATTTACTTTCATTCATTTTACTTTCAATTTATTACAATAGTATGAGTATATAGTATTTAAGTATTTATGGCAAAGAACCATCATAAAAAAAAAACAATCACAATAATAGGCGGTTTTAAATTATAAGTTGCACGATAAAAAATCTTACTAAAGCTTATACATGAATCACTTATACGCGGTATTAAGTAACAGATACTTATACCGTATTATTATCGAACAACCTATAATTTTAAATTTTTTTAATTAAATTTTTTTTTTTTAATGACTTTAAATTAATTTTTATTTTTAAATTAAATTAAATTTGAATTATTGGTTCTTTGCCAAAAATACTATTTTAAATTAAAATTTTTTATTTTTGGTAACCTAATTATAATAACGGTTATACGTACTACCTCTCCCCAACTTAAATATTTTATCAGAATTTTGAAAAATGTATTTATTATACAATATGAAGCAATTTATTTGGAATTCATCAGTCTGATGAGTATTTTTGGTGAAAAACCATTTTAAACAAATAAAATAATCACAATAATGGGTGGGTTTAAAATTATAAGTTGCACGATAATAGAACTTACTAAAGTTTATACATGAAAGAGTTATACGACGTATTAAGATACAGATACTTATACGACGTATCTAAATAAATCGAAGGTAGTCATACTACTTAATGAAGAGATTTATTGGAAATTCTGCAGATCTATACGACGTAATACGACACACGTACTTTTACGACGTATCCAAATAAATCGAGGGTACTAAATACTACTTAATGAACAGATGAAGAGATTTATTGGAAATTCTGCAGACTTATACGCGGTATTAAAATACAGATACTTATACCGTATTATTATCGAACAACCTATAATTTTAATTTTTTTTACTTTATTATTTTTTTTAAAAAAAATTAAATTAATGAAATTTTATTTTTAAATTAAATTAAATTGTGATAAATGGTTCTTTTCCAAAAAATCGATTTAAAATTAAAATTTTTTATTTTTTTTTTATCTAAATCCTTTTAACGGTTTTACGTACTACCCCCCTCACAAAATTTATTTCGGAGTTTTTGGGGACCTTTAAAATACAATGTAATCATTTATCAAACTTCTCATAATATTTCTATTAAATAATAAATATTATTTTAAATGATATTCAAATGTATTTTTATTATATTTATTATTATTTTCATTTGCTAATCCCAAATCATAACAACGATTTTAAATACTAAAAAAAAAAAA
>CM023358.1:33090277-33104616 GCA_013282895.1 Eriosoma lanigerum
ATAACAAAAATTAAAAATTTTATAAGTTTTAAAATTTTCAAAAATTTCTTATTGTTTTAACCTAAAACATAAAAACGGTTTTACGTACTACCCCCCTCGCAAATTTTTTTTTGACTTTTATGAGATCTGCAAAACAAATAAATCTTCTTTAACAACCCATAATATTTGTATTGTTTAATAAAAAAATTAAAAATTTAATAAGTTCTTAAATTAAAATTTTTTTTTTTTTTTTGTATTCACCCAAATTATAAAAACGGTTTTTCGTACTACCCCCCTCGCAAAATTTTTTTTGACTTTTAAGAGATCTTCAAAACAAAAAAAAACTTCTTTATCATCCCATAATATTTCCAATGTATAATAAAAAAATTTAAAATTTAATAAGTTTTTAAATTTAATTTTTTTTTTTTTTTGTAAATAAATATTATGTATAATATGTATTTATAGTAATTCTATGGCCCAGAACCCCCTAATCATTCCTACTATTACCTATTTAAATTGACAATAATACATTACAAAAAAAATAACATTTCAATATGATAAAAAGAAGCCATTCGATTAAAAATCGGTCGTGTCTACCGGTTAGGTTAGACGTAAAATTTATCATATTAAGTTTTATCTTAAATATACTAAAATATTTATAGCATCTATCTGCAGATATAAAAGTAGAATGTACAATAATTTTTAAACGCATTGCAATTAATAAAAAGTAATAATTTGTCACTTTATATTATATGAACAATTATTGCAAAATTCAACGTATCACTATGTGGCAAATTTCGCATAAAATTCTCGGCATTCTCATGAACGTATAAAGTTCAAATGTGCCAGGAATTGAAACCGCGTGACCATCCGATGCGATTTGAGTTCAAAATTATGGAATACTTTTAAAAAATCATATAAAATACTCATAATATAAAGTTTTATTGTATTATGTACCCAGAAGCGTATTTAACAATTTCTAAGGGGTGGGGTAGGTACAGGGGGTACAGATTTTTTTCATGATGCCGAAATCCCCTCACTGTTTTATAATATGAAAAAAAATTAATTTTAAAATCATGAAAATAACATGTTCTGTATCTGTATACATTATAATGCAAAATCTAAAACAGGTAGCAAAATAATATTATTAATAGTAAATTTTTTTTTTGTTTATATATATATATATATATAACATTATCGGTGTTAACTAGTGTAGCTTCAAAAGCGGTCGGCATTTGATTTATCTATCATTTGTGAAATAAATATTTGCCTAAGATCAGGAATGGTCTCAATCACCATTTATAAGCGTAATTCTTTCAGCATCTGTGGTCCATTGTGTGAGTGATTGCCCCGGGCATCCAGTTGCATTACTGGTAACTGATTTGATACGAGAAATTTTTACAATATTCATTTTCCAAGTTTTTATTATAAGTTAATATTCTTGATCACCATCAAAAAATTAATATTATCACTATCATAATATTCTGTTTTCAACTTTTAATGTTGATATATTGCATATTCTTGATTTACATAAGAAAACGATAATATTATTTGTGGTACAATTCTCGTTCGAAATTCATTTCGATAATAATCTTTTTCGTCATTATGAAAAATCATTAACTGTGCTCCATTTATATTTTTGGCATACTACGTATACCCTTTTATTGTAAAAATGCATATTTAATAAAATAAACATTAACACCGTTCGTGTTTGCATTAATTTTTCAGTAATATGTATTTACGTTTGTCGAGAAGAAAAAAAATAGCATAAACGCAAACGTTATATTATTATACACTGGGTCATTAATGCAAGCGTTATAAAATAATATATCAGTAAAAAATGTGCGAAAAAAAATGTGGCATAACGTTAATCGCACACATCAGACTTTGTTCGTGCAAAAGCTCATTATTGCGTCGTAGGCGATTTCAAGACATACACATGACGTGTCGTACGTATAATATATTCCCACACAGCAAGTTAATATTTATTAAATGTTTATTGTACAATGGAAATTAAATGTCAAATATTTATTAAAAGTTGAAAATTAATTGTCTGGTAATTGATTTATATTGCCCAAATGTTGCAGGTACATTAGTTGAACCAAAAATTAATGTTATATATTTATATGAATTAAAATATTTAATAAATATTGCATTCATATATTTATTAAACATTGTACTTTTATAGGTACATACTGCACTAAAATAAGAAAATAATGGCATATGAAATAAAACAGTTTATTAATAATAAATAAATAAAAATGATGTATTATTACAAAATTAACTATGTGTACATTTTTTTTTTGTATAATTATAATTATTAATTTAAATATATTTGTATACCTATTTTAATTACTTCATCATGATTGAGGTATTTATTATTGCATATTGTATGAATATGATATATTTTATTTTTATATTCTATACCATAATACCTATTTTAAAAATAATTGTTATTGCCTAAATTGTAGATTTAGTAGATATGGTTTTACTTGTTATTTGGGGTTGCATGTGCTACTCTTTGCAACAACTTTACAACTTTTTATTTTGCCGATTACCATATTTTATTCAGATATCTCTATTAAATTCTAATAATATGATAGATGATAGTACTATAGTAGGAGATGACATATAGTGTGTGATATATGTTCAGATGTTCTAAGGATTCTTCCTATTATATTTTATTGTTTTAAAATTATATGCGTTATCTTCTAAACATTTTTTCTATTTACAATGGGTCAAAAAATAATGAAATTTCAGGGGGGAACCACCCCAAATTGAGGGGCACCAAATATGGTTGCCCTAGGGATACAATGTCACAAAATAGATATTATTATGATAAATAATAATAGGTATTATTATTTCACGTTTAATTAGCGATAAGGCGATACCACGAATAGTGGGCTACTACAAAGTTCACTAACCACTTGCAAAACATATTTAAAAGTATAAAATGAAACAGACCGAGTGAAAATGTCCGTATACAGAACATAAAATATATTATATTATATATCTTTTCGTTTTCCATTTTATTATAATCAAAACAATAATTAATAAGCAAATAAACACAGGTTTCTCATTTTCTGAAAATAGCTGGATAAATGGCGCGTAAACATCGTTATTATAAAATAAAATTTGATACTACATCCTTAAAATATAATATTATTAATGTTACCTATGACTCGTCTTGTTATTCTACATACACGTTTATTGTTTATTTATGCTCTTTAGAATATTTTGATTGTCATCGGTTTGTACGCTATTCTCTGTTGACGCACAAGATGAACAATACTTTTAAAGTATATTGCACACTTACAGGTTTCTATCCCACAACCCACAATATTTATAATTTTATATTTATAGATAATAAAGTTTTGTAATAGGTATTACATATTATATTATAGATTATCATAATATCATATACTATATAGTACGCAATACATATAACCACATAGTCACGTAATAATATAATATATACAATAAAAATGGATTAATGATAAATAAGAATTTTAACAATAACAATAAAGTTATTATAATAATTAATTTATATTTTTAAGTTTATAACTGAACTTTAGCCAATACTATTATGTACATGTACATTAGTACATTACTCCGTTTAAGTATGCTACTCTTCGATATAATAATATACATTTTTCGTAAATTTGTTTCAAATATTAAATTATAATAATAAATATTAGTCAATGGCCTAGTTGGCGCTTCAAATTATAAATAAAAAAATATAATAAATAAATGGCATTTCAATTAAATATAATAATTATTATATTATAAGTTTAAATATTTATATCACATATATGTTTAAAAACTAAAATTTTATTTACATTTAAAAATGTAGTTTTATTAATATTGGATAAATGTTTATAAAGTATATATATTTCCCAACGTCTATAAAACATTTTATTATTATTAATTCACAACATTTTATTTTAATTTAGTTTCAATGTATTATAAACATTTGTGTGACTATTTTTTAAATAAAGATTTGAAAAAAAGCTGTATTACTGTTGTAATTATATGTACGTTTAAATAATATAATATTTATTTCGTGCATAACTCTGTACACAAATAGTACGTATTATTTATTTAATACATCATGATGAATCGAATGAGTTACTACATTTTTACGAGTACATAATTTGCCGAAATTCAGTCAATTCGGAACTCTTTAAGATTCATTGTAATCAGTAATCATTGTGGTGATACTGAGTCAAGTGAGTTGCTGATCTGGTTCGCACTGATTCAACTCATTCAAGTATTCGATATGTTCAACTATAACAATATAATAATTTGATATATCATGCAAAAATCATATTACGATATTTTCTTTTTTTAATCGCCGTTGTGCATAATAATTTGATATCACTGCTAAAACTATAACAATACTGTAGTAGCTAAAGCTCTTAATATATTATATAAAATTATGATATACATATTACATAAATAATCGTTTTAGATTCTATCGATCATTAGTTGGACTGAAATAATTTACATGGCGATAAAGAATTCTCCCAAAGAATATTTATCATGTAATGAAATTCAAAATTTCGCCAGATAAATTATAGTTAATGCATATAAATTTCGTTTTTATATTAAGATTAATCATTTAAGGCGATTGTTTCCAATTTACCGTTAATATGTTACTTATCAGAAATTTCAACAATTATATTTCGCTATAATAATATTATGTTCATTCCAAGTCAAATTCAAATCATTAAGTCGTCTGGATTGACACCTCGCCCTATTAAATAGACAATCAATAATGTATTCATAGATCATTTTGAAGTAATGTTATGGAGAGAATTTATGAATAAGGAATCATTAATTAAATCAGGAATGGACAATCCTGGTACATAAATTATTACAAGTTTTAGTAATTATTATAATTATTTTAAAAGGAAATTTCGATGCAAGACTGGGCAAGTTATCTAATTTTTTTAACTTGTTTAATAATTATTCTAGAAATTTTTTAATTAAATTAAAATAAATGTCCTAACTTAGTTGAGTTGAAATATTTTTTTAAAAAAAAACTGTTATTGCAACAATTCAAATGAAATTAATTAAACATTTTACTTCATAAAAAAAAGTAAATAATTTGTTATTTTAGAAAAAGTTAAACTCGTGAAGTTTAAAGTTGATACTCAAAATAAGTAACTGGTTATATAACTTAAATCAAATTAAACTAATTCGTTAATGCCCAGCGTTGCTATAATGTAGTGTCGAATAAATTTAAAACAGTAAGTTAACTAATTATAATTTAAATCTAAGGAATATCGAACATTAACATTAACATTAACGTAAAATAATAATAATTTTAAATTTTAATTACAGATATACTGTTTAATACGGATGTGGCGAAAATTATTTAGAATCAATTTTTTTTGTTTTCACCCAAATCATAATTAACTACGGTTTTACGTACTACCCCCTCGCAAAATTGTTTTTGAATATTTTGGGGACCTTCAAAATCAAAAACAAACATTTATTTTACTTTCCCTAATATTTCTATTTAATAATAAATAGTATTTAAAACTTATTTAAGTTTTTAAATTAACATTTTTTTTTTTTCACCCAAATTACAAAATGTACAAACCTTTTTTGAAATATTTCTATTATAAACACTAGTTTTATTTAAGTTAAATATTTATTATTTTATATTTTTAATACCTATTATGAATCTATATTAAAACTAACAAGGCGCTTCTCATAGGCAATTTTATTACATCCGTTTAATCAAAATATTACTTTAATTTGTTTGTTTTTAATTTAAATTTTCGTATTTTAAAACATTAAAACAAGTTTAGATTTTTTAAATGTTGTATACATTTTTATATTACTCATTTCAATTTAATTGAATTGAATACAATGATTTCCTCATTATGTTCAATATCCAATGCCATAATAATTTAATTTATTTTTGTTTTTATAATAACTTGTTTCCTTATAAAATATATTTTAATAGTTGTTGCATGGCTGAGCATTAGCAGATCAACTGCTTCGAGTGCACTATGATTATTTTATTTAAATGTTCAAGTAGATTATCGATACTAGAAACATTTCCTTATTTATATCATTTTATACCAATTGCCAAAGAAGTTGTATCATCTGAATATCACTGCTATCATGATCTGAAAATAACTATTATCATCATCTAAATCTTTACCAAATGCATAGTTAACAATCACTTCTGTAGAATTTTGTTTTGGTTCGTCAGGTTACAAAATCCATTCTTCATTTAGTTTAATACAGGTACTTAAATAATATTAATATTAAACAATTTGATTAAATCGTTTGTAAAAAAGTAAATCTAACAATAAAGTATTCTTCATTTGGATTATTGAATAATTAAATGACAAACTTTTAAAATAAATATATGAGCATAAAAATAAATATTATAATTATTATATTGAATTTATAAATAAATCTACAAGAGGTATTGCGATCGAATTCTTATTTTCTTGATAGATATTGGATGGTTACAATAATAATTTTTTTAACGAACTTTTTTGATAACTATGTCAAGAGAATTATATTATAAATTATAATATATGAGATATGACTAATAACAAGACATAATAGGCCATATAATAATGACCATAATAGCGTAATTGATTAATGCTTATAGATCCGGATATTTTGTAATTTTTTTTTTCGAAAAAGATGGTTCTTTACAATAAATAAGAGTTAATTTTTTTTAAATTATGTCATAAATTAGCACATTGAACAAATCCTATTTACCATCCCTGTGTTCTGCCAAATAATCTCCACGATAAATCGTCCGATGCCTTCGTCAATTCTATGGTATTTAGCTATGGTCAGTTTGCCACCGACCGTCACTGTTTAGCGCTCAGTATTCAATTCACTGCTCGCTTTTAGCTCCACCACTTTAATAAGTACATATTATTTTAAAATAATACGTTTCGTATATTTTTAATTTATAATAACTGATGTAACTACCCACTCTGGTAGTTATGTACAAAGGGGAATGTAATTTATTATAGCATAGTATTTGTTACATAAATCTATATGGATATATCGTATAAGACTATCAAAACTTTAACTTATTTTTTGTCGTACAAATTATAGTTTTAAACCCGCAATCATTGTGCAAGTTATTTTTAAAGATGGTTCGTTGATAAAAATACTCATCAGTTTATTGAATCCTAAATAAATCGATTTATATTTAAACAAAAATGTTGGGTACAATGGTACAAAATGTAACCAATAAACGCTGAAATATTCAAAACCAACAAAAATGTATGCACACGCAAATATATTGTAAACGTAGTGGAGCGCAAAGCGAGCTAAATAAATACTAAACGTGACGGCCGGTGGCGATGTGACAAAGGTATCGAACTAAAATACGCATCACGCATCAGTCTACTGAATTCCAAATATATCGGTTTTTTAAGGTAGTATATTTACTACTCCGATCTATATTTGGATACGTCGTATAAGTATTTCGTGCTAAAACTTTAACAAGTTTTTTTGTCGTACAATTTATAATATTAAGCACGACGATCATTGTGCAAGTCATTTTTAATGATGGTTCTTTAGCAAAAATACGTAACACTCGGCTGAATTCCAAATAAATCGGTTTATATTTAAAAACAATGCCAGGCACAATGGTATAAAATGTAACCAATAAACGCCAAAATATACAATACCGACAAAAAATATACGCACAAACGAAATATATTGCAGAAGTGGCGTAGAGCAAAGCAAAATTAACACTGAATGACAACGAACGGTGACGATGGCATAGGCTGTCGCATCGAAGAGATCGCAGGGCCACGGAGGATGCGTTATTTCCATTATAGATTATATAGGTACTATTTTTAACGTTTTTATTTTTTTATTTTTAACGAGTTTTGAACGGCGTTGTTTTGACTGCCCCGATTTTTTAGCGCTAATTTCAAATAATTTATATTATCATGACATATAATATGTTTATAATAAAATAAAGATGACCGTTTATTTAGATTATATAATTAAATTTTTATATTATGTCAAATGCGAAAACGTTATGATGTGAATGATTAATGCATAGATCCGTGTACTTTAGGATTTATTTAATGACGAGTTACATAATCGTTTAGTCGTTCACTAAATATTTTACTAATAATTGTTTTTATTGAACCATTAAATATCTTTGTTGAGCCGTTTGTGTTGCATAAACAGTTCATTAATATATAAAGGATTTACCAATTATGCGAAAGTTGTTATTTATTCTGTGGGTATACTTGGAATGTTATCACAATGATATTTGATAGCAACAATATTCAAAATAATAATTATAGTAAATTATGATAAGAAAAAAATTATCTTGTACTCCTGTAGTGAATAATAATTATTTATTTATTTAATTGACGCCAATCAGCAGTTACATAGTTATTGGTTATAGTATATACAAACGAATTTTTAAAGATTTATTAACAGTATTCTAACTTTATTTAGCTCATTTTTCACATTTCGCAAACGTTTTTCCTTTGCAACGCTACACCCTCGTTTCCTAAGATTCAACGGTGGTCGTCAATGTGATATATTAAATCCTATCCAGTTAAGGAGCAGTCGGCTGGCTATTTACTACTACACTTACCGGTCTTTTGAACCGGGTCGTTAGACCGATATAAAACAAAGGTTTCTTATTTATATTTAACAGGTCCTAGAAACTTATGACCTGCTTCCACAGACACAAACAACAATTTTGGCAACGAAAACAAAATCAATATATTAAATAATATTATCAATAAACAAATACACTATCACCTGAGTAACCCTGTTTTGAAGGAAAGTTTATTGTAGACGACAGGTGAAGGGGAGTACGAGACGAGACTGACGTCACTGATAATTTAATTTAAATGAAATACAAAAATACCTATAACTAAAATGACCGCTCATTAAAATTGTTAAAACTCTACTCATCGTGTGTCGTACTCTGTTCACCCGTGTCTAGCCTATATTTTGTAAATTGCTAAGGAGACGTAAAATGACGCGTCGGGTATAATATTGTTATCGTTACACCTTGAAAAGCGGGAAATCGGCAATTTTTATTGGCTTTTTCTTTTTTTTTTTTTCTGATATATGAAAACCTTATTTCGGATAGAAATAATAGTCCGATTACAATTAATAGAGAACCCTTTCTATACCGAATTTCATCTAATTGGTATTTTATTTAGCTCATTTTGTGAATTTCCCACAAGTTTTTCCTTGAAAAGGAATGATAATTCCTTGAATATTGATCGTAGGAATTTGAAATTAATTTTGCATTTTTACATTCGTGGTAAATTTTGAAATTGGTTATCAGTATAATATTTTGCAATATATTTAGATACGCTCAGAATCGTATTTTCTAATGCAATATCATTGTGTTCAAATCTTAATAATAATAATAAACCACTAATTTCTTCGGAAGGAGAAACGTTCACAATCGGCCTTCCTACTTTTGAATATTACATTTATAAATACAACAAAAGAAAAATATTTAAATATCTACATTGAATTCAAATAAATAATTTAAATATTATATTTTACGGTAAAACAGAGAAATCACATATTTTAGATACTAACCAAATTTGTTTTTACAACTACT
This sequence comes from Eriosoma lanigerum, assembly GCA_013282895.1. Classification (NCBI taxonomy): domain Eukaryota; kingdom Metazoa; phylum Arthropoda; class Insecta; order Hemiptera; family Aphididae; genus Eriosoma; species Eriosoma lanigerum. The sequence continues at coordinate 33,099,864 of CM023358.1, forward strand.
CATTTAAATTTAAAATAGCATATATTGGTCAAAACTGTCAAATAGCGTAAGCTCTTCTATACTAGTAGTTGGGTACGACTATTAAGATTAAGTGTTTGATTTATTTATTGTATTCGTGCTTTTCTACCAGTGTGATAAAAAATATAGTCTTTCCTAAAAAACTTATATATGGATACGCATAATAACTTGATGAACGGAAAATGAACGCGTTCAATTATCTGGTGAAAGTGAACGTGAACACATTCATTGTATAGGTGATTACAATAAGTGTAAATGTTTCGAACACTGATTAAATATATAAATTATATATTACATGCAAATGAGTCATATTTGTACTCATATTATTGTATATAATTATATATTTCAAAATATTATTATTTATTTCAATATTAATAATATAATATTATACAATTAAATACACATTTTATATTTATAGATTTTCTTAATTTATTAATAATAAATTTAAAATATAAAAAAATTACAGAATACCCAGATCTATAGACAGATCGTATACACGATACTACTTTTTAAAGTTAGCAACCCACCGCTAAATTCACTATCTTAAGTTTGTTGATATTATCTTAATGTGGACGGTAAAATTAGTATAAACTCTAGGAATACCTAGCTTGTAAACATAGTCTTGTGTGTGACACACAACAATATTTTATTTATTATAAACACTGTGATTATGCTTTTGGTTAATTATAATATATTGAATTTGCTGGAAAGATGGTATCGAAGTTTATATTTGTGTATGACAGTTGCAATTTCTACATTTAAACTTGTTTTAATGGGTGGGTATCCGAAAAAAGTTGATATGGCGATTGTAACTAATGTAACTTAAAAGAACTAATTACAATTGGTTAAAAAATTAAAGGAATTATAAAAATAGTTAAAATGTTTAAACTTTGGAGATGCTTACACTATATTATGTTTAGCATGTATTATAATATAAACCAATAATGGATTATCGTATAGAATAATTTGGCGTAAGACTAGGGTAGCTAGAATTTTAGGTCATATAAAGTGAGCTGTCCGTGTCTTCAAGTACCGTGACAATAATATGAAATTTGAGCCATAATTATTAAATAATTTATGTATATTATTAATCGGCTTTTAATACTGCAATGATACGAGCAAGTTTTGCAGCAGGTCTATGAGTATATATGGGCAAATCATTCTCGTTTCTTACGAGAATTACTTATTTTCTTACTTATTTTCACAACAAATATTCTATAATATTTATATATTTGATATTTTTATTCAAAATAGAAAAAAATAAAAATAGAAATGTCTCCCCGTATCGAAGCTTTAGCGCAACCCATCCGTCGTCAACAATTTAATAAGACGTATAATGAATCATATACGGTATTACTTGAAATCATATTTTATATGATAGAATTATATTATATTCACTTATTTTTCCATCGATTATAGGTTAAAATCTGCTTTATTTTACGTCGCAAGTGAACGATTAATAAAATTGGCTCAACCGAAGAAGACACATACAGAGACAATAAACCGACCCAACTTTCAAAAGATTTTTCAAAATAAATCAATGAAAGAAAAAGGTAAATAATTTTTAATATTCACCAACAATACATATACATTTTGAATTTATATACTTATCTTTATTCAGTTAATAATTTATTTTATTTTTATACGTGTATGTAACATTTAATTCAAGTTTAATAATCCCGTATAAATATTTGTTTTTTTATTAAAGTAGATATCTAGTATATTAAAAGTTCTATATCTTCTTATTTACGTCATACATTTTAAACCAGTAAACTTAAATGAAGATCACTAAAATCGATTAAAAATAAATTATAAGTTTAACTGTAGTACACAATGATGACACAACTATTAATTTGTAATCTTATATTCGATAGCCCGTGATCAAAGTAAAAGAAAAGATAACTATAATGTTACCTAACTAGAATGTCATTTACTTCTTACTTTATCCAAAATAATATAACATTTTACTTTAAAAATATTAGATTCTGAGCGGTACGAGGAATGCATTATTTCCACAAAGATGTTTTAATTTAATTTTTTTTTTCTATGTATGAAAAGGAATTTTTGGGTAGAAATAATTGTCCGATTACCACAAGGTTATGTTTTGGGTGGCAAATCGTATCATCTTGGTACTTTATTAAGCTCATTTTTCAAATTTCTTAAGAGTTATTCCCTAAAAAAAGAAAAACTACCAAAAAATGGCAAAAAAACGATTTTCGTAATTGAGTTTTAATCGTAGAGACATGAATATTTTTTTTGAGTAAAATTTTAAAATAGGTTATATTTACTTGTGGTAAAATTTTTAAACGGATTGGTTGATTTATTGACTAAATATAGTGCATAGATCTTTTTTCCAAAATAGTTTAATATTACCTACAATTTTGGGTTTATCGATTTGAAAATATTATAGAAGCCCTATAATATACTACTTAATCTTCTTGCATTCAAATCTTAATAATTGTAATAAACCAAATAACCTAATAAACTAATTACTCCGAGGACCAAAGGGACGAAGGAGGAACATCCTAAATTGACGTTCTCAATTTCTTTATTATAAATTTATTGAGATTTCATAAGACAAATTACATAACAATTGCTAATTAAACACATTAATGACTTTTAAAAAGTTTGAAAATTTTCTATAATTTAAATTTTTTTATTAAAAATTAATATATGAGTATTTGTCAATAACACAATTTTTGTACACTCAATAAATAATCTATAAATTAATATATAATTGCTCACAAAACTATCATTTACCATTTATATTATGCTTTATTAGGTCTAAATAAATGTTTATAATTTTTTCCTTAACGAACATGGTACAACAATTATTTTATATTTTAACATTGTTATAATAATACAAAAATTAATAAAAGTAAATATGGTGATAAAATGGCATTATTAACCACACGTATTTAACATAAAGTCTTGAGAAACCAGGACCAAAAATTTAATAAATTATTTTAAACATTTTATTTATTAAGTATAAATACTTGTAAAAAATACATATAGTTAACTATACAACTGTTTTTTTAACAAATATTATTTTGTTTTTGTATTTTTTAACAGTTTCAGACAGGTTAAAAAAATTATCAGAACCAAAAGTGGCTCCTATAAGTAAAATATTTAAAGATGAGGAAGATCAATTTACGGTAAAATCAAGAGCATAACTTGCAAAATGTTCAAACAGAATAAAAATGCTGGCTAAATCAAAAATACGAGATTAACAAATTAAATTTTAGAATAAAGTTTTATAGCAACATAATATATGTGTATGGACTAAAGTAATTATAATGTATTAAGGTATTTTTTATAATTTAATTATTAATAAATAAGGTAAAATTTTCACAAGTTTTATATTAGGTATAACATATATTATATTTATATATTATATTATACATATTATATAATAAATTTGTTACTAAATAATTTTATTATTATAAATTACCTTCCATAAATATCTTTCTATTATTCATTTATTATGTTGCTATGCGTTTAAATATGTTTTTATTGTTCCATATGTTTTTTTAAAAAAATATCATAATATTGTGTTTATGTAAAAATAAAAAAATAATTTTTTTTATTCAAGTATTTGTAGTTATTTATAAGCTGTAATTAAAGTAAAACAATAAGTAAATTGGACATACAGAGTGTTCCACTTAACGTAGAACACTCATTAACTGGAAAAGTATTATCTTTTTCTAACTTATAGATTCTCAGCGGAGCGAGTAATTTTAATTTTAAAATTTAAAAAAAAAACATTTGATAGAGTTAATCACTCTCTTTTATTAAATAAACTTAAATCTTATGGTTTTTATGATCCATTTCTCTCATGGATTCATTTCTTTTTAACAAATCGAACACAAGCCGTAAAATATGAAAATTATATTTCGATTGCCTTGAAATCCTCGAGTGTTTAAATTTTAGAATTAACCAATCTATCTCTAGAAATTTTTCAATATTTTATTATTCTCCTATTAATTCAATGTATATGCTATTCACTCTAGTTAACATACTTATGTCCGCAGGCATTTAAATTAAAGAAATTGATTTATTTAATATTACTCTCCTTAATTTTTCAATATTTTTATCTTATTAATACCGTTCTTATTTTATTTCTTCTTTAAGTAATATTTTAATATACTATTGTACTTCTTTACTATTGTGGGTTTAATATTATTATTTTATTTTATTCTAATTAGACTTCTATCTATTTATTTTATTGTATTCTAATTGGAACTATTTCCGTTAATCAATTAATAATATTATTATCAAAACAATTATTTAAGTACATATTATTTTAAAATAATACGTTTTGTAAATTTTTAATTTATAATAACTGATGTAACAAACCACTCTTGTAGTATGCTCTACATACATTTATATGATTATGTCGTATAAGGCTATCAAGTGAAAACTTTAACTTGTTTTTTGTCATACAGATAGTAATTTTAAACCCGCGATCATTGTGCAAGTTATTTTTAAAGATAGTTCTTTGAGAAAAATACTCATCAGTCTACTGCATCCCAAATATATCGGTTTTAAAGGTAGTATATGTACTACTCCGATCTATATTTGGATACGTTGTATAAATGTTTCGTGCTAAAACTTTAATAAGTTTTTTGTCGTACAATTTATAATTTGAATCACGACGATCATTGTGCAAGTTATTATTAATGGTGGTTCTTTGTCAAAAATTCGCATCAGTCTGTCGAATTCCAAATAAATCGAT
>CM023358.1:33120262-33141327 GCA_013282895.1 Eriosoma lanigerum
ATACGTACTTTTCCGCCACTTTTGCAATATTTTCAAGTGTGCGTACATTTTTTATCAGTTTTGCTTATTATGGCGTTTATCGGTTACATTTTGTATCATAATGCCTGACATTATTTCTAAAGATATAAATCGACTTATTTGGAATTTTTGACAAAGAACCATAATAAAAACATTGATGGTCGGCTTTAAAATTACAAAAATCTTTCTAAAGTTTATACATTAACGACTTATAATGTAGTAAATACTACCTTATATAAACCGATTTATTTGAATTCATCGGACTGATGAACCTAACGTATTTTTCCGCTACTTTTGCGTGTGCGTACATATTTGGCGTTTATTGGTTAATTTTGTACCATTGTGTCTGGCATTGTTATTAAATATATAAATTGATTTATTTGGAATTCGATTATATGATGCGAATTTATTACATAGAACCGTCTTTAAAAACAATAATGGTCGGATTTAAAATTGTACGACAAAAAAACATGCAACATTTTATACATGAAATACTTATACGACGTACCATAATAGATCGAAGTAGTACATACTACATAATATAATATATTAATACTCACAGACATAACTGTCAGAGTCACATCAATTATTATTATAAATTAAAAATATACTTCACAATTTATTATAATAATAATATTTTTTTTTTTGATATATAATATGTACCTATACCTAAACCATCAGGTACATTTTTCTAATTTTATAAAATTAAAATAATTCTTTGTGATCTATAAAGGAAGATACCTTTAACCAAAACAAAGCGTGAATTTTCATTATCTATATCTAGTCAAAATGCAATTGATCCAATTAGTGGTTCTTCATTACTAAGGATCAGTTCGGATTTAATTTTATAGAGTTTAATATTTTCCTAGGTCCAATAATAAATATCTTACATAATTTCCCCTTATTAATACTTCTTTTAATTGTACTTGATACTTTATTGCTAATGTTAAGCAAATATTGCCACAGTAAAAAGATGGTCTTGCAGCAATTTTTTCATTCTGTGTATTGTCTTAAAACGTATTGACCATAAGTGAATAACGGGACCATTCCTTTTTAAAACGTTAGGATAATGTGTAAAAAAACGTAATTATGGCTTAAGTACATTTTTACTAAATTAAAAAAAAAAAAAATAGTTTCAAATTGTTTGTAAGTAACAAACAACTATTTTCTTTGAGTGATGTTAATATAATATCAATAACAATATACATAAATATAGGTCTAGTATTGGTTCACTTATAATTCCAAATTCCTTACAAGTAAACTAAAATTTCTACATTTATAAGGTCCAATGATAGCATGCATGATTTGTTATTTTCTGGTCCAAATTAAAAACCAAATATTCTATAATTTAATACTTGCATCGAAAATATATAAGTTTTTGTGTGGTATACTGAAATAAGACACATAATGGTATTTAGCTCACCATTCAAATGTATCGTGCATAATATCTAAATTTAATTGATCAAACAAATTAAAATCTAACTAAATACATATTTCTTTTAATCCTGATGCTAATGGATAATTTTTATTTAAATTATTGACATACTTTTTTATTTATTAAGAAGAGAAATATTGTCTTAATATTCAATTTTTAAATCAGATTTTTTCGTTTATCAAATTCTACAACAAAAATAAGATGGAAGAATCATTTTCAACAAAACCAATTATAGAAATTAAACCAAGGTAATCTCTTACAATTAGAGGCCTATATCGAAATATAAGTCCCCATTGAGTGACGGAATATCTATATATATATATACTACTTTCAATCAAAAAATTAAGAGTTTAAAAATTACTTAATTTCCAAATTATACTCTATCTGAAGGATGAAAAAGCAAGGCCAAAAAACATTTGACACCGTTGTTGAATGATAAGATAAAATGCACAGTAACATTAACTGTACCTTATTTTAACTGCATCCAATACATTCTTTTGAAATTTGTCTTTGAGATATCATTTGTTCAACATAATTCATTATGTAAACAGCAATACTCTCAGAAAAAAACAGTTTCTATTCCATCAATTACAATATGTACAGCTATTCTAGACATAATAGTATTAGAAACAATTAGAATAAAGAATTGAACAGAAATTATTTATTATTTTATTCTAAATTATTTATTATTCACATTTTCAAAACAACAATATTAGAAATGATGCTAAAATTTTTGCCAAAAAAAAAATAAAGGCACCAACGTTATTATTATTGAGGACGAAGATTCTCTATTAAAAATAGTTTAAAATTTTTCTTTTTAATTCATAATCACATTATTTAAAAAAAAGAAGAAAAAAGTGGGAAATAATAAATTAATCTTATTCAATCAATACTCATTTTTAAATTATAAAACAAAATATTTTAATGATATTTATGAATTTTTTAACGAATATAACTTATTTGAAAGTAAATATTTACATGTAGTTTGTGTAAATATGATAAGAGTTAATGCTAATTTTGATGAACTCCTACTTTTTTTTGAAAATTATATTTAATTTAATTTATCAGATGTAATTGTTCTAACACAGACGTGACATAATGTAAATAATTATATAATTATAATCATATAATTTGGCAAATTTCAAAATGTGTTAAACCAAACTTATGGATTGTTATTTATTAAAAGTAGTTTATCTGTAGATTTTACACCATTCATACACAATAAACCTTATTAAGTTATAGTAATTTCTATAGAATGGCATAAGTAATTTAGCTGACAATTCTATATCTGTATCTATATTCTGTATCAAAATCTAAATAAAATATAATATAATGTGTTTCTACTACAAAATATATTTTACCATGTCATATTCCTATAAAAACGTTTCTTAAAAGTTGTATTATTGACAGCATCTTAAGATCCATTTCAGCTACAAATATATGAATTCTAAATATAATCTAAGTACAATCAGTAAATTAATTTATGTTCATCTAATTAACCCAAATTTGCCACATACAGTTGGGTGTGCAAAAAAAAAAAAAATAAAAATAGTGAGGAAACTCTGTCCCCCTGCGCACCCCATCAACATAATACAAGCTCTGGATAATATATAATTTTAATAATGAATTTTACACTTAAACTATTACAAATACCATATTGCCTTAACAAGTTTATTATAAGCCGTTTTAATATCAATGTTTATTGATTTTTAATTTTTAAATGAGGAAAACCTTATCCAATTCAACGGTATCCATTTTTACTGATTTATAGACTTCATTATTTTTACTAAAAAAGTAAAAACATTTTATATTTAACTAACTCTAGTAAAAGTCATTATTCAGTAAATAAAAAAATTAATTTAATATTACATTTTACCTATTTGACTTCATTTCGTTTCAATGCGTTTTGTGTATCAATCAACTTTTTATTTAAACTGTTTATTTTAAATTTGAATTCTTTTTTCAAGTTATTTACTTCGCTCTTTTGAATATTATTTATATTTAATTGTTTGTTCAAACTCATGTAGATCATTTCTTTCGAAATCTAAATAGGTTACGAATTGTTTGCTCCGATTAAAAAAAGTTCGGGTAAGTTGGTATTTTATTTAGTTCATTTTTTGAATTTCCCATAAGTTTTTCTTTGAGATGCGAAAAAGTGGCAGATTACAGTTTCCGTTATTTAATCATTTTTTATTTCTTGATTACTAATTTAGTTTTGATCGTAGGGACTTGAACATTTTTTTTTTTTTTTTTTGTTCTCTGCACAACATTCGACACTATCCACAGAACATTGCTAGTAACTCAGTTATTTCAAATATAGACAATACAATTATATTTTATTTTATATATTTTTAACACTTATTCAATAAAAATCAATAATACTTCTTACCATGCATTTAAATTAAATAATATAGTAATTAAGGGCACTATGGATAAATATAATACAATTGCTTAGCATTTTCATAATTTTATGGTTTAATTCGAACGAGTTTTTCATTAACAATAAATTATTTTACTGACCAAAAGGTTTTCGTTTAGTTGCAAATAAAATTTTTTTTTATTCTAGACCATGGTCTATATAATAAATTACGTGTATAAGTAATAACTATTTTCAGCTCATTTTACTTCTTTGTCATTTTTATTACAGAATTCTGCATAAAGATTTTTCGATCAACTAACAACTAATTTGAAACCGTCCATCAACATATTACGATGCTATAGTCTGTAACCTACCAGCGTTGGAGTTGTTATGTTATTCTATTTTTAAACATTATAGAATTTTACGATTTTCACAGATATCAGATATATATATATATATATATAATATTACATTTATAGATAAGGCATGAAAGGGTCAAGTATTACAAACATATAGTATCATAAAGAAATAAATGTAGATATTTATTATAATATTAACAGAATAATTTATTGAAACAAATTCAATTTTACATAAATATAGAAAACAAATGGTATACAAATATAAAATTATATACTTACTATATAATATAATATTAATACAAAAATGAAAATAATTAATTTAAGTATATAAGAAAAAAGGAATAATATAATAGTATATGTGTAATATCATAAATATAGTAAAAAATAAAACACATATATTATGTAATATGATATAGAATATTATATGAAGGGAATAAATGAAAATAAATTTAAATAGGTATATATATATATATAGGAAAAAATGTAGCTTAAAAGAACTAATTACAATTGGTTAAAAAATTAAAGGAATTATAAAAATAGATAAAATGTTCAAATTTTGAAGATGATCACACTATATTATGTTTAGCATGTATTATAATATAAACCAATAATGGATTATCGTATAGAATAATCTGGCGTAAGATTAGGGTTGCTAGAATTTTAGATCATATAAAGTGAGCTGTCCATGTCTTCAAGTACCAGTGACAATAATATGAAATTTGAGCCATAATTATCAAATAATTTATGTATATTATTAATCGGCTTTTAATACTGCAATGATGCAAGCAAGTTTTACAGCAGGTCTATGAGTATATATGGGCAAACCATTCTCGTTTCTTATAACATATAATTATTTATAAGGGCATCATTTTATACAGGTCTTAGGAGCACGACAATGTTTCTATAATATTTATATATTTGATATTTTGATTTGTTTAGAAAAAAATAAAAATAGTAATGTCTCGCCGTATTGAAGCTTTGGCATTAGTAAAACAATAAGTAAATTGGATATACAGAGTGTTCCACTTAACGTAGAACACTCATTATCTCGAAAAGTATTATCTTTTTCTAACTTATAGATTCTCAGCGGAGCGAATAATTTTAATTTTAAAATTTAAATAAAACATTCGATAGAGTTAATCACTCTCTTTTATTAAATAAACTTAAATCTTATGGTTTTTATGATCCATTTCTTTCATGGATTCATTTCTTTTTAACAAATCGAACACAAGCCGTAAAATATGAAAATTATATTTTTAATGAAATTAATGTTTTATCCGGTGTCCCACAAGGATATTATGTGTCGTCATTATTATTTTCTCTTTTTATTAATAATATTAATCAAATTTTAAAATACTCAAATTGCCTCTTACTTTCAGATGACACTAAATTTATAATATTATTGATTGTAATGATGATGCGTTAAAGCTACAAGATAATTATCAATAGTGTAATGAGAATGATATGCCATTGAATATTAATAAATATACAGTCATTTCTTTTTCTTTAAAAAAATAAATGCATTACGATTTGATTACATACATTTATATGATTATGTCGTATAAGACTATCAAGTGAAAACTTTAATTTGTTTTTTGTCATACAGATAATAATTTTAAACCCGCGATCATTGTGCAAGTTATTTTTAAAGATAGTTCTTTGACAAAAATACTCGTCAGTCTACTGAATCCCAAATATATCGGTTTTATAAGGTAGTATATGTACACCTCCGATCTATATTTGGATACGTTGTATAAATGTTTCGTGCTAAAACTTTAACAAGTTTTTTGTCGTACAATTTATAATTTGAATCACGATGATCATTGTGCAAGTTATTATTAATGGTGGTTCTTTGTCAAAAATTCGCATCAGTCTGTCGAATTCCAAATAAATCGATATATATATTTAATAAGAATGCCAGACACAATATTACAAAATGTAACCAATAAACGCCAAAATATAAATAAAACCAAAAAAATGTAAAAAAATGTATATGCACACGCAAAAAAAATGGAAAAATACGTATCAGTCTGATGAGTTCAAATAAATCGGTTTAATAAAAACTATATACTATTTCAATCTATACGTTTCATAGGTCGTTCATGTACAAACCTTTTTGACGTACAATTAATAATTTAAAAGCCGACCATCATTGTGTTTTAATATTGGTTCTTTGTCAAAAATTCGCATCAGTTTGCTAAATTTTAAATAAATCGGTTTATATTTAAAAAAAATTCGAGGCACAACGGTACAAAATGTAACCAATAAACGGCAATATATATATGAAACCAACAAAAACTCTACGCACACTTAAAAATATTGCAAAAGTACGTATCTGTCTGCTGAACTCCAAATAAATCGGTTTATATCAAGTAGTATGTACTACCCTCGATTTATTTGGGTACGTCGTATAAGTATCTGTATCTCAATACATCGTATAACCAATAAACGCCAAAAGATGCAAAACCGACAAAAAATGTACGCACACTTAAAAATATTGCAAAAGTGGCAGAATAGTATACGTGTCTGTCTGCTGAACTCCAAATAAATCGATTTATATCAAGTAGTATGTACTACCCTCGATTTATTTGAGTACGTCATATAAGTATCTGTATCTTAATACGTCGTATAACCAATAAACGCCAAAATATGCGAAACAGACAAAAAAATGTATGTAAATATATTGCAAAAGTGGCGGAGAGCAAAGCGAGCAGCGAACAGAATATTGAATACTGAACAGTGACGGCCGGTTGTTAACTAACAAAAGATTCAAAGTATTTCATTTCATCGTCCGAATCACCGTGGAAGTCATCGGCCACAGTACATTTACTACAAATGCCCATGGAGGCTGCGTGATTTCTAATCCTATTAAAGATGTGACGGTGTAGTTTTGATTGGCCCTATTTTTTAGCACCAATTTCAAATAATTAATAATTTACGTACATGTTTATACTATAATATTTGTTATGATATATGAATAGGTTGGGTATCCAATATTTATACTATCTTAATTCATGTTAATTATTTTTTTTTTTTTTTTATATGATTACTTATTGAACATGGCAATTCTGGAAAATATTGATAATTTTAAACAATTGTTAATTGTTTTATTAAAATTTATTTAATGAAATCCATTTAAAATTAATAATTCGATAATGCAACATCAGTATTCATTATTTATAAATTATATTTACAATAAATAAATACGTATAAATATATAAACATGTAAATTATAAACTTAAATTATTTTAGATTTCAATATAAATAACTAATTAACATTGCACGTCAATCAGTATAAACATACTAAATTGTTATACATATACATCGAAATCCTTTACAACATTATTGTTTTCTAATCGGAATGCTGTTTAGACCCAATTAAAACCCTATGCTCGTGTACATTTATACGACATATGTATGTTATAGATATTAGTACTAAATTACTTTACATCAACATTAATCATTAAAATGTCGATTTTAAACATTTCACCTTCGGACCTCGGAGAAATTAGTTGTTTATTATAATTATGATTTAAATGAAATGATATTGCAAAAATAAAATTTCCAAAAAGTTTACAACGTGTGTAAATTATCTATCAGAATACTCAAAAATATTTCAAATACCTACGTACAAAATGGCATTAGTTATGAAAAATCTAAAATGAATTTCGTCAATATTACGATTTTCGTGAATTTTACCATTTTTCCGAAATATTTTGGTAGTTTATCTTTTCTCAAAGAAAAATCATTTGAAGAATTAAATAAATTTGCTATACAAAGTACCAACTAGATGCAATTTGCTATTGAATGCATACCCTATTCGTGGTAATCAGACTATTATTTCTACCCCTAAAAGTGTTTTCAGACTATTAATAATACAAAAAATATCATAATATTCAATTCTACTAAATATTTAAACTTTATAAGCTGATAAAACAAAATTGTGGCTTACGATTTTTATAATATTTGGAAATAGATTAATTATTAATTGAGTAGGTTTCTACAATGTTTACAAACCATTAAACCCAAAATTGCATGTACTATTAAACAGTATTGTGAATATAATTTCAAAGCTCTATTCTTAGTCGGAAAATAAACAATCCATTCCAAAATCTCACTTCTCGTGTTAACTACTTATGTGAATACTCGATACATTTTTAAGTTTCTATGATCAAGAATTGATTTAATTATCGCTAAATAAAAATAATTTAAAATAATTTTCCCGATTTTCCGCCATTTTTTTAAGAAATTCGAAAAATAATCTAAATAAAGTGCCAACTAAATGTAATTTTCTACCCGAAAGCATACTCTATTCGTGGTTATCAGACCATATTTTTTATACAAAAAAGTGTCTTGAGGCATAAAAAAAAAAAATTAAATTAAAAAAAGCGGGAACGTCAATTTAGGATGTATTCTTCTTCTTCGGTACCCTATTTGTGGTAATCGTACCATTACTTCTACCCAAAAGTTTTTAATCTAATTATTTGTGCAAAATATGTAAAATTAAAAAAGGAAATAATGTAAAAGCATTGCTATATTGATAAACACTTATTAAGAAATTGGGAACAATATAAAACATTTAGGATGAACTTACTAATAGTAGTATAAAAGAGGCCTGTATGACATACAAAATTTTAGAGACTTGGTTAAAGTAGGAATAAACAATGCATTAAATTTATTAGAAGGCCTTTGTAAATATGATATTTTTAATATTTTATTATGTTTATGACTTAAAAATATTCTCCTTAGAAGTTCTTAATAATAGATTGGTTAATTTTAATTTTTGTCGTGATAAAGGCAGCAAGCCTATTACATTAAATGCAAAATAAATTTAAAAAAAAGGTAAAATATTTGTATTTCTGCATCAGAAATGATGACGAGGGTTTTTTAGTGATCCCACGCGTTTAACCACGTTCTACATGAAGTCGACGGAATCAGTTCCTCCTGGTATTTTTTGGAGTTCTTCGGTTTTTAGTTTTAAATAAATACACACTGATTGTATGTTATAAAGAAGACTAATTTTTTAAAATAATTATTAGGTTTAAAAAATATCAGAATTGTTTAGTACCAACGGATAACATTAAAGCCCGTAATACTAAACTAAACTATATTTAAACTTCAAAATGTAGTCGTCGTTCACTCAGATATGTGTTTATTGTTGACATCGAATATCGAAAATAGGGTTATATAGTAACATCGAAAGCGGATACAAAGTGTTTCGAGTATCTACAAACTCTTATTACTGAACACCATAAATTATATCAAGATTTTAAACCAAAAATTATATTTTATGTTACATTATCATATATTATTGTACAAATTTGAACCCCTCATATTATTATTATCAATGAGATTCACAGCAAAACACTTGCAATTAAACATCAGTTGTAATTAAATTATATGTTCATTAAAAAGCACTTTAAATAATTAAATAAAAATAGGTCCATTATTAATAATATAGGGTGGAAAAAATAAAAAGATATTTGCAAATTAATATAATAGACTTGCTAATTAAGTGTCAATGGATTACTGTAAAAGACACTAAATAAAAACCCCAAAACATACTAACTCTTCATATTCATGAAAATAAACTTACAAAGCGGAGCCGGAATCAATCATATGGATAAGTACATTTATGAACCAGTCGTCCTTAGTCAATCTAAAATTGTTTTTACCCAGATTCATAATATCTATTCAGTTTTATTACTTAATGATAGTTAATATATGGGTTATAATGATATATACTCATATTTATATACCCTTTTATTTCTTTACTTATGTATTTTGCAGCTAATTTTCTTATGTTGTTTTACTTTTTTATATTTTAATATTAATCTAAGCCAAAAAATATGTAATATACAATAATAATAGAAATAATGTTAGTATGTGATATTGTGTAGTATTTACTTAAATAATATATTGTAGCACAGTATCACTGACAAAATATATATTTATTTGTAATTTTACAAGTATTTTGTCAATACTGACAAAAAATGTATGCACACTCAAATATAGTGCAAAAGTACGTATTTCAGTCTGCTGAACTCCAAATAAATCGGTTTATATTAGATAGTATTTACTACTTCGATTTATTTGGGTACGTCGTATAAGTATCTGTATCTTAATACGTCGTATAAGTTTTTCATATACAAACTTTAGCAAAATTCGCATCAGTCTGCTGAACTTAAATAAATCGATTTAAATTAAAATACAATTCCAGGCACAATGGTACAAAATGTTACCAATAAACGGCAAAAGATGCAAAATCGACTTAAAATGTACGCGCACATAAAAATATTGCATAAGTGGCAGAAAAGTATATGTGCCAATCTGCTAAACTCCAAATAAATCGGTTTATATCAAGTAGTATGTACTACCCTCGATTTATTTGGGTACGTCGTATAAGTATCTGTATCTTAATACGTCGTATAGCCAATAAACGCCAAAATATGCGAAACTGACTAAGAAATGTACGTAAATATATTGCAAAAGTGGCGGAGAGCAAAGCGAGCAGCGAACAGAATAATTAACACTGAACAGTGAACAGTGAATGGCCGATGGTCCTTCGACTGGCAAAGGCTATCGTCCGAATCATCGTTGAGATCATCGTTCGCTACACCTTTATTGCACACGGACACGGATGCTGCGAGATTTTTGTTCCTAACATAGAGATTTAAACGGCGTTAATTTGATTACTTTATTATTTTAGCGCCAATTTTAAATTATTTATTTTTTTATTAAAATTGAATGTAAACTATATTAAATATCACTATGCGTTATTTGTTCGTTATGTTCTGTTTAGGTAACAATAAATTATATTATTATATATGTCCTTTATATAATATGTTTAGGCACTATGGTAACAGTATTTCGGTTTTAATATAAATTTTATGTTGTTAATCATTATTATAATTATTATTTTAATAGCTATATTGAAATTATTCGAATATCTAACAAAAGTATTTCTATACATTTAATTAACTTAATATTATTACCTATTCGGTTTAATTTAAATTTAAAAGTTAAAATTTATAATACGTTTTAATGTAAGTAAATTATATTTAAATGTAATATTGTAATATGTATATAGCTATGTTACTACATAGAAAATTAATTAAATTATTTCTCAAACTAAAAATATATTTTATTTACACATTATTTTATATTTATTTGTAGATTTTATTAATTTATTATTTTATTGATATATTTATGTAGGTATCAATTTAAATTCATTTAATTAGGTATATCAACATTTTTTTATTAAATTTTACAAATAATTATTAAAGTATCTATACTTATCTATACTCACATTTCAACATTTTCAAATTCAACTTTTAAAATGTATTATTTTCCTAATGAAATTATTAACAAAATTAAGATAAATGTTTTTATTTTGAAAATCCCCAAAAAATACTAAAAAAATTATGCGAGGGGGGTAGTACGTCAAACCATAAGTATGATTTGGATGAAGCCAAGGAAAAAAAAAATATTTCTTCTTAATTGAAATATTGTGGGAAGTGGGATAAAAGTTTACATTTTATTTCGAACGTTCACAAAAAATCCGAAAAAAATTTTGCGAGGGTGGTAGTTAGTATAGCTTTTTAGTAAAAACAAGTTTTTGATTTGAGTGAAGCAAAAAAAAAAATTTTTCAATTTAATATTTCAAAATAGTCTTAATTATTATTCACTGGTCATTCCGGGTGCATACAATGTGTTAAATTTAAATCTTTAATATTATGTTAAATTAATATATTATTAATACAATTTGTATTTTTTTTTGGAATTATTTATGAAATATAATAGCATTGAATATAGAATAGACTATAGTATAATTGTCTATTCTATAATCAATAGTAATAGTTTAAAACTAATATTATAAAGAAATAAAATAGTTACTAGTTACTTATTAGGTTATACGACCGACTTTTTATTGGTTGGTCTATAGATTTTAAATTTTTAAATGACTATAACAGTCATTTTTGAACTCTGCAATGTTTGTTGTAGGTATGTCAGTGTACCTACAGTTTCTATTGCATTTTAGAAATTAATTTATTAAATAAACATTTTTAAATTTATTATTGACCACGAAATTACAATGAATGATATTATAATTTTATACATAAGATATATATGAGATAATCCATACCAAAATTTTATTACGTTTGTAAACTATCAATGACAATATTATAAAAAAAATATATACAAGAGCCAGAATCTCTATTCATGAAACAGAGAAATTACATATATTATGTACTATCAAACTAGTTTATACAACTATACATTTAAATTTAGAACTACCTATATTGGTTAGAACTACCAAATAGCCCAAGCTCTGTTATTCTAGTAGATGAATACTACCATTACAATTAAATTTCTGAATTATTTATTGTATTCGGGATTTTCGGCCTGTGTGATAAAAGGTATAATCTCTCCTAAAGAAACTCTTCAAACGGCTATTTTAGAATGACCGGTTACTGATAATACCAAGTAAAATAGAGAATTTTAAATATCAAACGTAATATAGCAAAAATATTATTATATTGAACATATTTTTGTAAATAATTAGAGAAAATTAAAAATTCTCTATTAAAAAATACAAAGAGAAGAGATAAAGTAGATTGCTTATTAATATTATTTCAAAAGAAAAAGAATAATAATATAAAAAAATTAACAAATAAATAATTAGATACGAGATACCTATTTAAAATAATAATAATTATTATTATTATTCTAGCTTACAATGGTCTCTTCGCAACGTAATTATTAAACAAAATTTGTCAATAAACAAGACCCATTGACCGATTTTCTCACTGCGCCCAGAGACGTACACGAATGCGCATCAATACGTAACATTTACACATAATTAACTCATATTATTGTACTACCATTAAGTATATGGTTAATGAAGTATCTCTCTGCGTACAATCATTAGGAAGCATGATGGAAGGGATTTCAGAATCATATCGGAAATCTAAAGTTATTATTGTATATATGTATATTTCCGCGTATCATACTCACCTACTTATTCGTCATACCATCCAAACATACAGGGTCAGACACTCGAGTCCTACATCACCTTAGATCTCGATCTCCTTCATGTCGTCCATTTATACACCAGCTATCTTCATATAACTTTCTATTCCTCCTATCCACATCTTCTTAGGTGTTCCTCTACATCTATCACTAAAATATCCACTATTTTCCATGTCTTTCTAAAAACTACTATTCTTTTACATTACCTAAGTTCTTGAACCTATCAGTATCATACAGTCGTATAATATACATCATCACTCATCATCAATAAATATTCCTTGTTCTTATAATTGCATGATCATTTTCTACAAAATCATACATGATTACCTAATTTAAATTCTAATAATTCTTAGTCCTTTCCCTAAAGCG
The DNA here is from genome assembly GCA_013282895.1 of Eriosoma lanigerum. Lineage (NCBI taxonomy): Eukaryota > Metazoa > Arthropoda > Insecta > Hemiptera > Aphididae > Eriosoma > Eriosoma lanigerum. The sequence goes on from CM023358.1 coordinate 33,133,836, forward strand.
TTGATGTCCACTGTTCATACATACCTATAGAATCATGAATTAAATCAGTTACGTTTTATACTTAATTTATAAATACTATCAATATCAATATTTACATCGTTGAATATTATTCAAACAGTAGAGTATTTTAAATACTCATTAAATAAAAATTAAATTTAAATTTACAGATAACAAATGCAATTGATTACATCAACTATGCTGTTGCTTTTATAAGCTAGAACATCATATTAAAGGTGACAATGAAAAGACAAATATGACTTTGAAAATTAAAGTGAGCAAAATTTAAATAAAAAATCTTAAAAATATAGTATTGCTAAAAAATATTCATTAATTAAAAACATATAGAAAAACTATTGTTTTATACGTTTTCAATTTAATTGCGCCCCTTTTGCCCCCTTACTACAAATCAGATTATTAATATTGTTTTACAGGTATTTTTTGTTCAAGAATATTTCGTAATCACAATTTGTACCTATATTTAAATAAATGCGTACCTAAAGTTTTTTTTTATATTATGAAATTGTAATTTTGATGTCCAGCTATAAAGTATTATTCTACATTCAAATTTATAGAAACCCAAAAGCAAATTTTGGAGAATATTACGAAATTTTTTTATTCAAACCTGCAAAAGCTGAAAAAGAAGTTTTTGAAAAATTTGATATTTTCGAAAATGATAAACACCATAATAACCTTATGTCAAATTTAATTATTGATGATGACGAAACCCCGAAAATTAAAGTGAGTAAAGTAATGTTGAAACACATCAAACTATTTATAGGTAGTTATATAGAAAATACTTGTATATAAATATTTGACAACAAAAGAGGTTTGCAATCATTTTCATTTATGATTTTTTCATACAATCTTTGTATAAAATTTTATTACATTCAATTATAATGTATTATAATTATTCCCTATTTTGATAGGGTAACGATACAGTACTTAGAACGACAGAAGATACCAACAGTGATATTTTGGTTAACACGAAGGATCCAAATAAAAGTGTTTTTGAAGTATGTAACTATTTATTTATAATATAAATGCATACCAAATATTATAATTTTCTACTTTGATTAAAGGGTAACGTCACAGTACACAGGACTACGATTTACAATAACGCAGATAATTCGGAAAGCAAGAATGAAAATATACCTTGTTTAAACAGTTTAGACGTATGTATTTTTATGATATTATAAATGAAAATTAAATTATATAAATTAAAATTAAATATTGTATAGAATATACACATATTTATATATTACGAAAATATAAATGAATCAAACCCAAATGATTGTTTAACCATTTTTATCTAACTAATTTTAATTGACAATATATTATGAATAGATGATTTTTATTTATTTTAATTCCATAATTATGTTATTAATCGACATATTATAATGAATAAACTACTCGTACATTGTTGGATAGAAATACGGGTTTCAAAATATCTTAAAATAATGCATTCAGAATTATTTAACTGACAATTATATTAAGTTCCATTTGTTATGAACAATAATGAATCGAATTAAAGATAATAATATCACGTTTTTTTTATGTTATATTATGAAAAACTTTTACGAATAGAAATATTTATTGGTCAAATTACTTTAAATTTGGTATGCTTTCGGTAAAAAATTGTATCTAATTTATACCTTATTTAGTTCATTTTTCGAATTTCTCATAAGATTTTCATTGGGTGAAGAAACACTAACAAAAAGTGGCAGAAAATCGATAAAATTATGGTTTCCGTTTTTTTAAATTTATTTATACCATGACAACTAATTGAGTCGAAATTGTAGATATACACGTATTGTACAACTTTGGAACGGGTTGGTTTATTATCTGTCTAAATATTAAACTAAGATTTATCTAAAAATGTATAATATATATAATTATGTACGAGGTATGGCCAATAGAAAACGAAATTATGAATTTTTAAGTATCGGGAAATATGATTTGACGGAATCGTGGGTATTTATTATGTATTAAATGTTTATATATTTATATGTATATTTTTAATGCATTATTCTTATCATAATCGATTTATTAATTTTAAATGGATTTCATTCAATAAATTTTAATAAAAAATTAAGAATTGTTTAAAATAATCAATATTTTCCAGAGTTGCCATGTTCAATAAGTAATCATATTGAAAAAAAAAATCAAAATTAACATGAATTAAAATACAGTGTAAGGCAAAAGAGACAGTGCAGTTTAGAAAGGCTATTAAAAAAAAACTACGCAAATTACAGAAATTATATTTATTTAATTTTCTTCAGTATATCATGCCGTTTTATGTATCACGTTTATAAAATAACATCAGAAAGATGATGGCCGCCAGCAACGATACATTAATGAAGGCGATTTCTGAAGTTTTCGACCGCATTTTGACACATTTCTATTGGTATAGCATCAATTTCTTCCCGAATTCGTTCTTTCAGTTAGGTTAGGTTAGGTGTGAGGCCGATGTTTAAAAACCCTATGCTTCAGGTATCCCCACAAGGAAAAATCACAAATGCTCAAATCCGGTGAGCGCGCGGGCCACCTCATATCATCCCATTCCTCAGAGAGGAACATCTGTCGCAGCTTCGTCATTGAAACTCTTGCAGTATGTGCCGTAGCCCCGTTCCGTTGGAATCATATGTCTCCCATTAGTTCTTCCAATTTAGGTTCAAAAAAATTGTCCAACATGGAAACATAACGTTGAGCGTTGACAGTTACGGTATGTTCATTTTCCTCAAAAAAATAAGGCCCAATTACCCCAAATTTTGAAATCGCACACCACACGGTCACTTTTGGGGAGCGAAGAGGTCTCTCGTGAATTTGACGTGGATTGTTTTCAGACCAATAGCGAAAATTTTGTTTGTTTACCGCTCCACAGAGATGAAAGTGAGCCTCGTCACTATTGAAAAATGTTGACCACACATGGATCCGGTTCAACAATTCTTGTGAGCAATTCATGCGTATTTATAGTCGTACGAACGGCAAAGCCTTGACGTTCACCAGACCAAACCATAGTAATGACTGATAATAACATGGCCTGCAAGACGAAATGAGACCACCAAAATCTCACTATCTCCACCATACAAGAAAAACCAACCTCTCAAAACTGCACTGTTTGATTTTCCCCACTCTGTAGTATGAATATTGGATACCCAACTTATTCATATATCATATCATCTATTATAGTACAATCATATACGTAAATTATTAATTATTTGAAATTGGCGCTAAAAAATCGGGTTAATCAAAACTACACGATACACATCTTTAATAGGAAAAGAAATCACGCAGCTTCCGTGGCCATTTACAGTAAAGGTGCTGCAACCGATGACTTCCACGGTGATTCGGACGATGGAACGAAATACTCCGAATCTTTTGACAGTTTACCACCAGCCAACACCGTTCAGTATTCACTATTCTGTTCGCTGCTAACTTGGCGCTCCGCCACTTTTGCAATATATTTACGTACAATTTTTGTCTGTTTCTCATATTTTGACGTTTATTGGTTATACGACGTATTAAGATACAGATACTTATACGACGTACCCAAATAAATCGAGGGTAGTACATACTACTTGATATAAACCGATTTATTTGGAGTTCAGCAAACTAGCACATATACTTTTCTGCCACTTTTGCAATATTTTTAAGTGTGCGTACATTTTTTGTCGGTTTCGCATCTTTTGGCGTTTATTCGTTATACGACGTATTAAGATACAGATACTTATACGACGTACCCAAATAAATCGAGGGTAGTACATACTACTTGATGTAAATCGATCTATTTGGAGTTCAGCAGACAGATACGTACTTTTGCAATATTTTTAAGTGTGCGTAGAGTTTTTGTCGGTTTCACATATATTTTGCCGTTTATTGGTTACATTTTGCACCATTGTACCTGGAATTGTTTTTAAATATAAATCAATCTATTTAAAATTCAGCAGACTGAAAAAAAAAATAGTTGCTAAAGTTTGTAGATGAATGACGTATGCGACGTATTAAGATACAAATACTTTTTACGACGTAACCAAATTAATCGAAGTAATACGTACTACCTAATATAAACCGATTTATTTGGAGCTCAATAGACAGATACGTACTTTTCCACCACTTTTGCAATATTTTTGAGTGTGCGTAAATTTTTATCAGTTTAACATATTTTGGCGTTTATTGGTTACAGTTTGTACCATTGTACAACCTAGGTTTGTTTTTTTACATATTAATTTATCGATTTATTTGGAAAAAAGCAGACGGATACGAAGTTTTGACAAAAAACCATTTTTAAAAATAATGATAGTTGGTTTTAAAATTATAAATTGTACGACAAATAACATGCCAATCTTTATACATGAACAACTTATAAGAAATATAGACCAAAGTAGTACATACTACCTACTACCTAATATAAACTTATTTATTTGATTTCATCACACTGATACATATTTTTCCGCCACTTTTGCACTTTTGCCAAATTTTTTTGTAGGTTTTGCATATTTTGGCGTTTATTGGTTACATTTTGTATTGTTATTATATATAAATCGATTTATTTGGAATTTGATATACTGATGCAAATTTTTGACAAAGAACCGTCATTAAAAACAATAATGGTTAGATTTAAAGTTGTACGACAAAAAAACACGCAACATTTTATACATGAAATATTTATACGACGTACCCTAATAGATCAAAGTAGTACATACTATATAAAATAATATATTATAATCTCAGACATAACTCTCAGAGTGATATCAGCCATTATAAATTAAGAATATACTTAACAATTTATTATTATAATAAATAATAATGTTTATTTAATAATATAATTTGTACGTATTTATAAAATTGTTTTAAATACATATGTTCACAAAAAGTACATAAGAAGTCGAATAAAAGTTTGACATATTGTATTAAAATAAGTTACTAATGATAAGGTACCTAGTTAAATGTGAAATTGTTTTTTTACATTATAAATATGCAGTAATAATGTTGCAATATAAAGTACCTAAGTTAATTATCCAAAAAATGTATTCAATATTACTATAAGTTAATCTATTCTTAGTGTAAATTACATGATATTCAGTAATATTAGAATTATAATGATAACCGGTATTATTCACGTAATAATTCTTATTCCAGGGAAAAATTCGAAAAATGAGCTAAATAAAGTACTAAATAGAAGTAAATATAATTTTCTATCGAAAGCAAAAAAAGACACACGTAAAATCATCAGGTGCATTCTTCTTTTCTTTTATAAAATTTAAATAATTTTTTTTTGATCTATAAAAGAAGATACCTTTAACCAAAACAAAGTGTGGATTAACATCATCGATATCTATCTATATGTAGTCAAAATGTAATTGATCTTATGTCTTTCTTTGATTTCAGCCAAACTAATACAATTAGTGGTTCCTCATTACTAAGGATCAGTTTGAATTTAATATTTTCCTACGTCAAATAATAAATTGTACTTGATATTTTATTGCCAATGTTAAGCAAATATTGCTACAGTTAAAAGATGATCTTGCAGCAATTTTTTTAATTCTGTGTATTGCCTCAAAACGCATTGACCATAAGTGAATAACGGGACTATTTCTTTTTATTATGTTAGGATAATGTGTAAAAAAACATAATTATGGTTTTAGTACATTTTTACTAAATTTTAAATAAATAAATAGTCTCAAATTGTTTATAAGTAACAAACAACTATTTTCTTTAGGTGATGTTAATTTAATATCAATAACAAAATACATAAATACATAAATATAGATCTAGAATTGGTTCACTTATAAGAACAAAGTCACTTACAAATAAACTAAAATATCTAATCAATAACATTTCGGATGCTGATTGATTCATTTTTGCTACATTTATAAGGTCCAAAAATAGCATGCATGATCTGTTATTTTCTGGTCTAAATTAAAAACCAAATATTCTATCATTTTATACTTGCATCGAAAAGAGTTATTTTTTGTGGTATAATAAGACACATAATGCTATTTAGTTGACCCTTTAAATGCATCGTGCATAATATCTAAATTTAATTGATCAAACAAATTTAAATCTTTAACATCTAACCAAATACATTTTTTCTTTTAATCCTCCTGCTGATGAATAATTTTTATTTAAATTATTGACATACTTTTTCATTAATTAAGAAGAGAAATATTGTCATAATATTGAATTTTTAAATCCGACTTTTCCGTTTATCAAATTCTATAACAGAAATTAGATAGAATTTTCAACAAAACCAGTAATAGAATTTAAACCAAGGTAATCTCTTACAATAAGGCTTATATCGAAATATAAGTTCTCATTGAGTGATAGAATATCTATATATGTATACTACTTTTAATCAAAAAATTAAGAGTTTAAAAATTACGTTATTTCCAAATTATACTCTATCTAAAGGGTGAAAAAGCAAGGCTAAAAAAAAACATTTGACACTGTTGTTGAACGATAAGATGGAATGCACAGTAACATTAACTGCACCTAATTATAACTGCATCCAAGACATTCTTTTGAAATTTGTATTTCAGATATCATTTGTTCAACATAATTCATTACGCAAACAGCAATAACCTCAGAAAAAAAAAAGTTTCTATCCCATCAATTACAACATGCACAGCTATCTTAGACATAATATAATTAGAAGCAATAAAATAAAGGATTAAAAGGAAAGTATTTATTATTTTATTCATAATTTCATTCTGCGTAATAAATTATTTATTATTTACATTTACAAAATAACAATATTAGAAGTTAAATATTAAAACGAAGTAACTCTGTTGAGACGCAGAAGGTAATACATTAGCACTTTTTTTAATAAATGTTTACGATAAGAAATTTTTAATAAAAAAGTCTTGAGCATTCTCTTTTGTTACATTGATAAAAATTAAAATCATGACTGTAATGTTGAAAAATTAAAATGTTTCAAGACTTATTTTCTAGCTCATTTTTACTAACACTTAAGCATTACATTATAATACAACAAACAAATTTATATTGAAATTGAATTACAACTTGAAAATTAACAAATAAAAAAAGTACAATATGTTATCTTGAAAGTTAATAGAAATAAAAATAAAATAAAATCATTATCTTTAAAATACACTTTTTAGTAAATCTTCATGTTAAACAGACAGGTTTGTAAAACGACTGTTTTAATAATATTATTATCATATAAAATAAATATTTCTGCTAACACATTTTTATCATTGTATTCATTTATTTCACAATAGTTAACCATCTAATAGAACAGATTGTAAACAGTGTACCTATATATGTGTATATAAATTATATATCAAATATTATGCTTCACGTACTTATTATATATATTGGTGTGCCGCGGAAAATTTTATAGATGATAAAATGTACCACATTCTTAAAAAGGTTGAAAACTACTGACATAGGTGTTCTGCACCTGATGATCTCCACGATGAATCGTCCGATACCATTGTCAGTTCCATGGCAATTAGCCACGGTCAGTGTT
>CM023358.1:33141427-33157753 GCA_013282895.1 Eriosoma lanigerum
TTTTTTTTTTTTAGTATTTAAAATCGTTGTTATGATTTGGGATTAGCAAATGAAAATAATAATAAATATAATAAAAATACATTTGAATATCATTTAAAATAATATTTATTATTTAATAGAAATATTATGAGAAGTTTGATAAATGATTACATCGTATTTTAAAGGTCCCCAAAAACTCCGAAATAATTTTTGTGAGGGGGGTAGTACGTAAAACCGTTAAAAGGATTTAGATAAAAAAAAAATAAAAAATTTTAATTTTAAATCGATTTTTTGGAAAAGAACCATTTATCAAAATTTAATTTAATTTAAAAATAAAATTTCATTAATTTAATTTTTTTAAAAAAAAATAATAAAGTAAAAAAATTTAAAATTATAGGTTGTTCGATAATAATACGTTATAAGTATCTGTATTTTAATACCGCGTATAAGTCTGCAGAATTTCCAATAAATCTCTTCATCTGTTCATTAAGTAGTATTTAGTACCCTCGATTTATTTGGATACGTCGTAAAAGTACGTGTGTCGTATTACGTCGTATAGATCTGCAGAATTTCCAATAAATCTCTTCATTAAGTAGTATGACTACCTTCGATTTATTTAGATACGTCGTATAAGTATCTGTATCTTAATACGTCGTATAACTCTTTCATGTATAAACTTTAGTAAGTTCTATTATCGTGTAACTTATAATTTTAAACCCACCCATTATTGTGATTATTTTCTTTGTTTAAAATGGTTTTTCACCAAAAATACTCATCAGACTGATGAATTCCAAATAAATTGCTTCATATTGTATAATAAATACATTTTTCAAAATTCTGATAAAATATTTAAGTTGGGGAGGGGTAGTACGTATAACCGTTATTATAATTAGGTTACCAAAAATAAAAAATTTTAATTTAAAATGGTATTTTTGGCAAAGAACCAATAATTCAAATTTAATTTAATTTAAAAATAAAAATTAATTTAAAGTCATTAAAAAAAAAAAATTTAAAATTATAGGTTGTTCGATAATAATACGGTATAAGTATCTGTAACTTAATACCGCGTATAAGTCTGCAGAAGTTCCAATAAATCTGTTCATCTGTTCATTAAGTAGTACATACTACCCTCGATTTATTTGGATACGTCGTAAAAGTACGTGTGTCTTTATACGTCGTATAGATCTGCAGAATTTCCAAAAAATCTGTTCATCTATTCATTAAGTAGTATATACTACCCTCGATTTATTTGGATACGTCGTAAAAGTATGTGTGTCTTTATACGTCGTATAGATCTGCAGAATTTCCAAAAAATCTGTTCATCTGTTCATTAAGTAGTATGTACTACCCTCGATTTATTTGGATACGTCGTAAAAATACGTGTGTCTTTATACGTCGTATAGATCTGCAGAATTTCCAATAAATCTGTACATCTGTTCATTAAGTAGTACATACTACCCTCGATTTATTTGGATACGCCGTATAAGTACGTGTGTCTTAATACGTCGTATAATCTTTAGTAAGTTCTTTTATCGTGCAACTTATAATTTTAAACCCGCCCATTATTGTGATTTATTTATTGTTTAAATTGGTTCTTTGACAAAAATACTAATCAGTCTGATGAACTCCAAATAAATTGCTTTATATTATACACTAAATACATTTTTCAATAATTTGAAAAAATATTTACGAGGGTAAAGCAAAAAATATCAAATAAAAAAAAAAATCTCTTTTTCTATTGAAATAATATTTATTTTTTATAGGAGAGAAGTGAAATGTTATTATTTTATTATAAAGGACCTTTAAAATTCTAAAAAACTTCGAAGGGGATAGTACTTAAAAACTTTTTTTTGATTTTAAATTTAAATTTATTCTTAAAGGAAATATTATAGGAAGTTAGATAAATGGTTATATTTTATTTTGAAGGGCCCCGAAAAACCCGAAGTAAATTTTGCGAAGGGAGTTGTACGTAAAACCGTTATTATGATTAGGTAAACAAAAATAAAAAATTTAAATTTAAAATGGGATTTTTGGCAAAGAACCATTAATAAAAATTCAATTTATATTAAAAATAAAATTTAATTTAATTTTAAAAAAATTAAAGTAAAAAAATTGAAATTTAATTGTTGTTCGATAGTAATACGGTATAAGTATCTGTTACTTAATACCGCGTATAAGTGATTCATGTATAAGCTTTAGTAAGATTTTTTATCGTGCAACTTATAATTTAAAACCGCCTATTATTGTGATTGTTTTTTTTTTATGATGGTTCTTTGCCATAAATACTTAAATACTATATACTCATACTATTGTAATAAATTGAAAGTAAAACGAATGAAAGTAAATTGATAACAAAATGCTTTTATATTCTAATTATTAAAAAAAACATCTTATCTGTAATCCGACGCAATTTCTCCCGCAATGTTTGTATGCAACATACTGATGGTGATTTTGTGAAATCCTCAACGGCTGGGACTTCAGATGTTTTTTTTTTTGTCGGACAAGGGCTTTAGATAGAAAATACTGTAAGATTATGGTAAAAAATTCGTCAAAACATTTTTTTTTTTTAAATAATAATAATATTTTTAATAGTACCAATTATACAGTAAATATGAACAAAAAATGTATAGAAAGTCATAAAAATGTATTTGAAAAAAATTTGTAAATTATTATAAATAAATGAACTAAACGCATTATAAAATTTCAAGCGTAGGTACTTTCTATAGTTAAGTTTCATCACAGACGTTTAATTAGTCTGAATTACAATTTTGGGTTATTTATACATTAAAATCGTAAACTTAACTAATATATTATGATAAAAAAATAATATAACTATAATATATGAATAAGAAAATAAACAACAAACCGGAATCGTTATAAAAACTGTGGACTTAAAATTTCAAATCGTTTTGATTTTTCTAAATTTCCAAATTAACTAACTATCCAATTGAAAATTGAAATAAACATTACGTATTATAATAATGCACCATTGTACATTATACATTTTATAACATAGATTATCGGTTGAAATATTTAATAACTATATTGCTTTACATAGCCATAGATGTTCTAGTGCTAGACTACCAGCACTTTCTAAATAGAAAGTGTTCAGTCATCTGTTTGAATTTTCTGTCATTTCAGCATAAATTCTTTTCTTTTGAAGTACTTTTTAATTTTCTACGTCCGTCCCAAATTATCATTTTCATTTCATATTCTTTTTAGAAGGTATTTTTCCTGAGTTCTTTTATCCGTCTCAGAATGCATTGAGTATTTGAGTGTTATACCCTATTCATTCATCTCAAAAGTCAAAATATATTTGAGCGATCTCAAAGATATTCATATTCATATTTTTCCCGTATATCAAGTGAAAATCAACATAACAATAATTATTTATATATGCGTGACCTTTAGGTTTTAACCAATCAGTTTGTTGCGTTGTGATATTTTCCACTAAAATAAACTAAATGATGTTGTTTTGATTATTTTAAATTGTGTGATTTGTTTATATAATAATATATTATTTTAAATAAGTTATTTGCGCCAAAAAAGCAAAGCCGGATAATATCTACTGCACATTAAATCAGGTCCGGCACGTACTGTCCCATCGGGATACTGATTCATACACTTTCGGTCACTTAAATAAGCGTGTTTTTTTTTTTTTTAATTAAAATATGTCAAATTATATTTGAGATTCAATAAGTCTTTTGCACAAGACTGCATAGAAAGTTGTTTGTAAAGTAGTAAAACATATAATATTAATTGTAAACATTGTAAATTAATAAACAACAATATCGTTTCATATTATAGCATAATCGTATCTGATCGACGCTACACCAATTTTTTCTGCCCCTATAAACATTTATTTTAAAAATATATTCATTAATACCTAATACGTTTCTATTATTATTAGTATTATTATTATTTTATTTTGCTTTTTTTCTATTTTGGTAGACCCTTTAAAATATTTTCCCGTAAAATAAACACTACTTGTCCACTCTTGTGCCTACATACCTACATTTATTATTTTCTAATGAAATGATTGTATCACATTCACGGTATCTACTCTTCAATTTTACTAATCAATGCTGGGGATTAACGAGTGAAAAGGTAATTTTGATTAGATTATATAATGAGTTAATTTTTATTGGTAGTACTTTAAAATTAATAATTTGATTTAGAACATCACTAATAAATTTTATCAGGAAAATATAACAATCATTATCACAAACCAAATAACCAAAATTATAAAATCAGGCAAAAAGGTTATCATTGCATGGATTCCCGGACACATCGGCATTCTAGGGAACGAAACGGCAGATATAGCAGCCTTCGAAGCATCCACAAATCATACAGTCAACACCATAAACTCTTACACCATCAAGGATTTAAAAAACCACATAAACAATACCACCGAGAATATATGGCAACACCACTGGATGAGACAACCTACCAAATTAAACGAAATAAAAAACACCATCTCATGGTCCCCAAACTATATCAACTTACCACGAAAGCAAGAAGTAATTATTAATCGTCTTAGAATAGGACACACTAAAATTACACACAAACACCTAATGGAAAAAAATGAGCCCCCAATATGCCAGACATGCGGAACTCAAACCACTATAAAACATATCCTAACAGAATGTATTGCTTAAATTATTATTAAATTATTTTTAAAAAAATTTCAAATCTCTATACTTCGTCAGAAAATCATGAGATGTGAATACCTCAAAAAGTTTTTTAAGTCCCTACGATTAGAATTTGATTAGTTATCACGAAATAATAAAAAAAAATTAAATAACAGAAACCAAACTTTGCCTATTTTACATCAATTTTCAATAGTTTTTCATCTCCCAAGGAAAAACTTTTAAGAAATTCAAAAATTAAATTTAAAAAGTACCAACTAGATACAATTATTTACCGAATGCATACCTTGTAATTGTAAATTACTATTAATTCCCAAATATTTTGGAAATAGATTAAGCTGTACATTATGATTATGCTTGTGTAAATATTTCAAATATAAATTAAAAACACGTTCGATATAATACTTTAATATTTATGAATTGTTTAAAAATTATCTTATTATAGAGTCATCTTAATAGCTTAACCATAGTAGCTTCTCATCGTAGGTTCATAAATATAACATAAGATGAAGTACTGAATGAACTTGAAAAAAAAAAAAAGAAAAGAAAAATAGATTTAATAATTTAATAATTCTATTACAATGTTATTAATATTTTCTATCCATTAAACATATTGTTTCCAGTTTGCAAATTATACTATATTAGATCATTATAATATGACATTTAATTACAATTGTCAAAGTTTATGTTGAAAAATCAGGATCGTCCTCCCTAATGACAAAATCATTTAACCGCCACTGGGCATGAAGTTCTTGTACATTTAAAATGCAAATTATCGATTAAAATAACATTAAATTATATTAAAAACTATATTATTTTATACCAAGTTTATGATTTTCAGATCCATTTTTAATTGATAAATGTCAGTAAAAGAATAAAAAAGTCATAATTATTGACTCAGGATTCTTATGACTCTCGTATATTATGTAAGAGAAGAGTTAATCAAATTGTATGACACTTTATTTTCGGCATAAGGCAAGAAAAATAGATATGAATATCATTTCATATCATTTACATAACAAAAATTCTCCATTACAAAATATAAATAAAAAAAAGAGCCAATTTATGTTATTTAAATAATCGCCGGGGTTATAAATAAACATATTAAAAAAATAATAACAAAATGTATTATAATGGATGTCCTGGCTACGAAGGTATCTTCGCAACTGAGTCTTTAAACAAAATTTTTTAATGATGATTTATATTATACCAATCGATTTTCATTATTCCTTTAGGCATAAAATTATTATAATTAAATATTTGTAAGTATCTATTTAAATGTTGAAATGGGTATCATGCGCAGATGTTTTAGGAGACATGATGACGATGATGACACAACTGGGGATCTAACCAAAAAGGTAAGAATTGAAATAAATCCCGTTGGTAAACCACTAAATAAATTCAATTAAATTAAACACTTTTTCGGGGTACACTGTTTTATTTTAACTTAAATTGATTGACTTTATTAGTTTCCAGTTTAACCATGGACCTTATACCAAAAGATGTAATATGCTGCTCACCATTTCCACAACGAAGGGTAGCATCGTCTCATAAAGTACCAAAGCTCAATACGCACATTCCTATTAAAGGTTCTAAATTATACAATTAATTCTTATTAATCGTTGTTAACATTTTGTGGCTAATATCATATAAAATAATAACATTTTCGAAATTTCAAAGGTTAAATAGAAGTCGGCTATTTGTTTATCAATCTGTTTTCTACGAAAAAGTAATGTAGTACTTATACAGTAATTACTTTTAATATTATTAATTTATTGTATATATAAAGTTAAATATAAACATTGAACTATATATTATATATATTGTAAAATATACATAAAATATTTAATATAAATAATGGATATGAAATAATTTATTTTCCTATAAATGTTTTAAATAAACTGTTATTAAATTTAAGGTTTAATATTTGTAACAATAATAATTAGTTATATAGTAATATAGAATAATATAGTAATTATAAACAATAATAGTGGGAAAGGCTGATTGTGGACTTTCCTCCTTCGTCCCTTCTGTCTTCGGAGAAATTAGTGGAGAGAAAGAAATGATTAAAATTTGAATGAAATAATATTGCATTAGAAAATAAGATTCTGAGCGAATCTCAATGTATTGCAATATATTATACTAATTATCCATTCTAAAATTTAACATGAATGTAAATTACATATGTAAATATGCAAAATAAATTTCAAATCCCTATAATCAATATTCAAGTAGTTATCATTTCATGATTAAAATTGTTAGTTACGATTTTCAAAATATTTTGTAAATAGATTATATAGTATATGAGTAAGGCTTCTATAAAAAATTCATACCGTTAAATCGAAAATTGCAGGTAATATTTAATATTTTTGGAAAAAATTCAAACCTCTATATTTAACTAAAAAAAACCCAATCCTTTTCAAAATTTTATTAAACGTAAATATTACCTATATTTATAACACTCAAAAAATATTTCAAGTTCCTACGATCAAAACTCAATTAATAATAAAAAAATTAAAAAATGTGGAAATGTCGATTGTTGGCGTTCCACCTTCGTCCCTTCGTCCCTTCGGTCCTCGGAGAAATAAGTGGTTTATTATAATTAAGATTTGAATGCAATAATATTGCATTGGAAAATACGTTTCTGAGCGAAACTCAACATATTACAATACACTATATTAATAATTCATTCCAAAATTTCACCTCACTCGTATATTACCAATGTTAGTACTCAAAAAAATTTTCAAGTCTCTATGATCAAAACTCAATTTGTTATCACGAAATAAAAAATAAAAAATGACCAATATTGTAATTTTTGCAATTTTGCCAATTTTTTGCCATTATTTGGTGTAAGGTCTATGGGTCCAACACACATTACCCTGACATTTAAAATAATAAATTAATATAATATATTGTATGCTATAAATGTGTTTCATTTTTTTATTCTAAAATATATAAAAAAATAAAATGATCAAGATATTTAGAATGTTTTTTAGATTAACTTATAGAAATATTGAATACGTTAATTGGATAATCAACTAAGATACTTTATATTGTCACATTTATACGGTTGCATTGTAGCTTGCATTTTCAGTCTTTTAAATCTAGCTACTCGAAACGTTCAGGGTCAGTAGGGTCTGCGCACGCCTATGATTTTTATACTTTTGAAGTAGAAATATTTAATTATTTATTTATATTTAAAGACGGTTATTTGTCGAAAAGTCGCATCAGTATGTCGAATATCAAATAAATCGGTTGTATATTATATATAAAGCCAGGAACAATGGTTATAAAATGTAACAAATAAACGCCAAAATAAGCAAAACCGACGAAAAATGTACATACACTTAAAAATATTGTAAATGTGGTGGAGCTCAAAGCGAGCATCGAAGAGAATAGTGAATATTGAATATTGAACAGTTAACGGTAACAGTCGGTGGTAAATTGACTAAGGCTAAACGCCTAAATATATGGAACTGGCCAAAGCATCGGGAGACTCTTTGTGGAGATCTTTAGATACAGATTACCTAGTAGCTAATTTATTTATCAATTTATTTCATTTATCACGGAAAATAAAAAATAAAATTCTATTGAATGGGATGGCAAATAGGATTTATTCAATGTGATAATTTATGCCATAATTCAAAAAAACAATTTCAGACGACTCACTAATTATTTTTATTCTGAGAGAATTATTACATTATATAATATAAAATATAAATTTAAAATTTTTGATAATAATGCAAAACAAAATTATTGAAAAAAATTAACTTTTATTGTTTTGTTTAAATTCATATTGCTTGAAAGATTTTTTATGCCTGGCATATATTTTTTTGCTTACAAGGTAATACATGCTGCCAGATCTTTATCAGTTAACTGTTACTAGCTTTTGAATGTGCATAATTAAAATTTAATACAGAAAAGAGTATCTGGTAAGCATATGTTTCAAGAAAAGATAGTTAACAATAAAATCGCTAATTTTTTAATATCATATTTTATGACACAGTGTCACAATATAAAATATCAAATTATTAATAATAAAGATAAAACGTTTGATATATTCGCAAATATAAAAAAAATGTATAAGATAAGTTTGAAATATAGAATATTAACACCTATATGTGAAATTTATAATTCAGTTAGGGTAGGTTAAATTAGCTTGGAATTATATTTTTCAAGCTGTAAATGTGTATTAAGAACTCACTATTCTAAAAAAAAAAATTTTTGCATTTTTTAGAAATTTTTATTTTATTTCTTGTAATATATAAAAAAATCAATCCTTTCAATAATACTAAAATATAAATATGTGTATATAATTTTGTATGACCTATAATAATATCAAGTAATCTTCATTGTTATTAAAAATAATTTCATATTTATTACAAAAACGACTTAATGAATTATATACAATTTTATCTGGGTATTTCCTTATTGTAAAATTACATTGTTTTTCAGGTATAGGTTACTATGTCGATTGTTAGCTTTTTCTATAATATTTTAATTTAAAGTAATTAAGTAAATAGGTATATGTTTTCATTTTCAAAATAAAAACTTTTCTGTATTTTAAATGGCTATTGTAATAAAAAAATTAAATACATTTTTTTAAAGCATACCTATATTAACTTTGAAGTTTTTAGATCACAAATATATTTATTAATTATGTAAATAACTGCATATTTACAAAATAACAAAAAAATTTCACTTTTAACTAGATATATTCATTATTTAGTTATTGTTTTCCAATGTAACAAAGTTTTATTCGTCTTTTTACGTACATTTGTGAACTTATATATTTAAAACAATTTAATAAGTACATATTATTTAAAAAAAATAGTTATGTATATTTTTAATTTATAATAACTGATGTAAGCAACCACTCTGGTAGTTATGTACAAAGGAAATTGTATATATTATAGTATGTACAATATAAATCTATATGAATAAGTCGTATAAGACTATCAAGTGAAAACTTTAACTTGTTTTTTGTCATACAAATTATAATTATAAACCCGCGATCATTATGTATGTTATTCTTAAAGATGGTTCTTTGACAAAAATACTCATCAGTTTACTGAATCCCAAATAAATCAATTTATATTTAAAAACAACGTCAGGCACAATAGTACAAGATGTAATCAATCAACGGCAACATACGCAAAACCGGCGAAAAATGTACGCACAAGCAAATATATTGCAAAATTGGCGGAGCGCAAAGCAAGCAAAATAAATACTAAACGTCGGCCGGTGGCGAACTAACAAAGGTATCGATCCAAAATACGCATTAGTTTACTGAATTCCAAATATATCGGTTTTATAAGGTACTATATGTACCACTCCGATTTATATCTGGACACGTCGTATAAGTGTTTCGTGCTAATACATTAACAAGATTTTTGTCGTACAATTTATAATTTTAATCACGACGATCATTGTGCAAGTTATTTTTAAAGATGGTTCTTTAGCAAAAATACGTATCGGTTTACTGAATTCCAAATAAATCGGTTTATATTTAAAAACAATGCCAGGCACAATGGTACAAAATGTAACCAATAAAGGCCAAAATATGAAAAACCGACAAAAAAGATACGCACACACGTAATATATTGCAGAACTGGCGTAGAGCAAAGCAAAATGAATACTGAATGACAACGAACGGTGACGATGGCATCGGTTGTCGCACCGAAGATATCGCAGGGCCACGGAGGATGCGTTATTTCCATTATAGATTATAAGTACTATTAGACTTGTGAACGGCGTTGTTTTGACTACCCCAATTTTTTAGCGCCAATTTCAAATAATTTATATTGACATGACATATAATATGTTTATACAACATGGTGTGGCAGTGAAACGGGCGATTTAAAAATAACTCCAGAAAATTCTGTAATCAATGCGGGCATACTGATATTTTAAAATTACGTTCTACATATCTAAGCATTTAGTAATCATGGATCGTTGGATATTTTTGATCGAAGGCAATTTTGTGAACATTTTTTGATTGTTATTAATGAAAATGAAGATATTGTCCATAATTTATGGATGAGTGACGAGGCTCAATTTCACCTGTCCGGATACGTCAATAAACAAAACTTTCGGTATTGGAGTGACATAAATCCTCGTGAACTTCATCAGAGACCTCTACATTTCTCCAAAGTAACGGTTCGGTGCGCTTTATCTTCTTTATGGATCATAGGCCCGTATTTTTTCGAGAATAAACGTGGAGAGGCAGTCAACGTTAATTCAGAACGGTATTCCCAGATGTAGCAATTTTTTTTTATTCCACAACTTGCTCAATATGGAATAACTGGATATTTTCAACAAGATAGAGCTACGAGTCATACAGCTAGAGTAAGTATGAGTATTGTGAATTGTTTCCGAACCGTCTAATTTCTCAAAATGGGGATATTCCTTGGCCGCCCCGATCGCCTGATTAAACAGCCTGTGATTTTTTTCTGTGGGGGTATATTAAAAATAAAGTATACCAAACAACACCGAGAACAATTAATGATTTCACACAATAAATACAAGAAAAGGTGGCACAAATCTCTCGGGAAATATTAAGAAATGTCATATCCAGTTTTAAAAGACGCCTTAACGAATGCATGCTTCGAAATGGACACAATCTTGTGGATATCATTCATAAAAATTAAATACAAAATTAACACTTTTAAAATCCTTTTTTATATACTTTCAGATGGTATGAATAAATTTATTAAAAATAATCTTTTTGGTTTTTTTGTTATTTTAAAATCGCCCGTTTCACTGCACCACCAAGTATAATAAGGATGACCGACATTATGTAATGAAATATTTATATTATGTCAAATGCGAAACGTTATACTGGTGAATGATTAATACTTAGATCCGTATACTCCGGGACTTATTTAATGCCGGGTTGCATAAACGTTTAGTCTTTCACTAAATATAGTAACTAAGAGCTAACAACATAACAACTAGATGCGATTTGCTGTCGAAAGCATACTCTATTCGTAGTAATCAGACCATTATTTCTACTCAAAAAAGGGTATATAATATATTTTTTCATAGATATCATTCTTCTATAATTCGGTTATTTCTCAAATGCAATGCAATCTATTTAGTAAATAATAATTTAAGACTAAGAGTATCTACACGTTAATTTATACAAATTTGTAAATAGTACTAATAAGAGGCCGTCCAAAAAATATCAACAATATCATGTAGACATCTTAATGAGAGGTCCAGGGAACAAAGTTTAAGAATGTCAAAGGTACATTGCAGTTGGAAGTCCCCCTAATGTTCTAATTAAATATCCTCAGAATGTCTTAATTGGATATCCAAAGTTTATCCTACATGATTTATCCTGGGATATATGATATAGGACTTCTGATATTGTAGGCACGAAATACAATAATTAACTTCAGTATCTCTCTGTGCTATGTGGATTTTATTAAACCATTGATTAATTATACATAATTATAATTATGTAATAATTAATAATTATAAATAAGTAAAATAAATCAATAATTAAACTCTATAACTATTTTACCTAAAATGCAATAAAATATACTGATTATAAATTCATTTTCTGTTAATAATGATTATTATTCAATCCCTTTACTGTCATATACAAATTTTTCCAAATTATTTATATTTTGAACTCTTCTACTTTTTAATTGTATCGTAAACTTTTGTATTTAATTATTATTTATATTATTACCATGATATTTTATTATGTTGCATACTTAGTATAATAAGCTACTACAAAAACAATATGATAAATTTGTTAATATTAATAAGTTATAGTTATAACGTATATAGGTATAACTACTACTATAGGGATATATAACGTAGTTATACAATTAAAAACACTAATTATAATATTATAATATATTTCAATTTTTAACAATTAGCAATCAATCATATTACGTAAATATAATACTGTAAAATTAATATCATACTCAAAAAATTGATGGCTGCCCTTAGCAACGCCATTGGTCTCTACAGACGAAATAAAAATTCTTCCTTAAAATAATATGAAATATTTTACATGCACATAATTATCTAAAATTTAATAGTAAAATCGTGTTTTTCAATTGTTTGTGTTAACGTTGATTTTATAAAACACGGTCGAATTATATATATAACTGCATATTTATAATATAAAAAAAACAATTTCACTTTCAACTAGATAGTTATTTATATAATTAATAAATTATTGTAATCCAATGTGTTAAAATTTTATTAAACTTTTTATATATTATGTACTTTTTGTGAACATTTATATATATATATATATTCAAAACTAAATTGTTTTGATACATAGATACATTTATTTTAAATAATTTGTTGTGTATATTTTTAATTTATAATAACTGATGTCACAACCTACTCGGGCAGTTATGTCTGGGAGTATAGTATATTATATTATGTAATATGTACGACTTTAAATTGCTTTCTTATTTTAATTTTAGGTTCTGAGTAAACCGAGGAATGGATTGATATTACAAAGATGTTTTTTATTTTATGTCCGAAAGCACGATTTCGAGTATGAACTGATTACCATAAATAAGGTATGTTTTCAGTAGCAATTTGTGTCTAGTTGGTACTTTATTTAGCTTATTTTTCAAATTTCTCAAAATTTTTTCCTTGAGAGAAGAAAAACTACCAAAAATGGCGGAAAATCGGCAAAGTTACGGTTTCTGTTATTTTAATTTTTTTTTACTTCATGATAACATAACTAATTGAGTTCTGATCGTAGAGACTTGAACATTTTTTTTAGTATTAGCATAAATTTTAACTCAAAATATAACAATTTACTATACTGATAATTAATTCCAAAATTTCACTATGTGTGTAAATTACGATTGTAAATATTTAAAATAAATTTCAAGTTCCTACGATCTAAACTTAATTAGTTATCAATAATAAAATAATTAAACCATAATTTTGCCGTTGTTTAAGAACTTTTACTTTAAAATCTTATAAAAAAAATTGTCAGTCACGTTTATTAAACACAAAACTGTGCAGATAATACTGTTGTACCTGATTCTGATCCTGCAGAATAAATGAATAATAAATAGTTTATTACGCAGAGTGAAGTTTTGAATAATATAATAAGTAATATCTTTTCAATTCTATATGCTAATCCTCTTATGCCTAGGAATGCTATACAATAATAAATTATTGTTTATTCTTTGAAAAATTGGTCCGAATTTTTAAATCCTTGAGGGATACGTTTAAAATTTTATAATCCGAAATCTGTTATAAAGGCAGTTTTAGGTTAGTTGCCCGGCTAACTCAGTCGGTAGAGCACGAGACTCTTAATCTCGGGGTCGTGGGTTCGAGCCCCATGTTGGGCGTCACTTTGTCGTATCACTCACGCAATTAGATTGATGTGAAAAAGTACAACACGATACGGCAAAACTTTTATTTTATTTTCTTAAAACAAAAACACAAAACAATAGTTTATTAAAAAAAAGTAAAATCCAAAAATCTGCCGTATATAATAGATCGAATCATCAAACGACACACTCACGACACCAAACAGACAGCCCAAAGCCGACTCCCAGAAAAGAACATATTATCCTCCGGTTTTTATTTTTGTGCTGTTCTTGCACTTATTTATGCACGGTATCGTGTGTGTGTGTTTCTGCCATTCACACAAATCATATTATTAAAATTGATATAATATATATATCTATATACGACAGCCTCCATCATTCTTCTTTTACATTTATGGTCACACTCTAATGTTGAACTCTGGTACCGCCTGGGTTTGATCTATTTAAAAATGTAAAATAAATCATTCATAAATAAGCTTAAGCAAGTTTTCAGTCGCACAACGACGTTTTCCGCTTAAAATTTTAAGACCATCCGGGGTAACATTTCAATTTTTTTTACAATACGCATATTTTTATGTTGGCCACAAATTATTTTTAAATAATATTTTTCATTAAAATAATACAATACAACTGTGTGTTTTAATTAGGTAATACGTTTTTTAAGTGAAGTTGTTTAATTTTCATAATATGGCATATACCTTACAAATAACCTTGCGTAGTTTAAATGTTACCCCTGGCGACCATTATTGTGTCAAGTTATTTTTCACTATTGGGTATTTATATATATATAGTTACACTGATTACAATTCATCTACTCTATATGAGGGTTAATTATTGTGAAATGAATGAATAAAATGATGAAAAAATGTGTTAGCAGAAATATTTATTTTATATGATAATATTATTGTACAATGTAATAAAAATACATCGGTTAATGGCATATATATATATACTTGACGTGTGGTGCACAAATGTGTTATTCAAGGACGAACTCTCGACAATCTCACTCACTTTTACGGATCGAAGTAATTCTCTTTATTTTACTTTTTATTGTTGTGATCGCGAAGAATCTTTGTTGATACGATGTGGAAAATGGTAGTAAAAATTTTTATTGTTTTTATAGATATTTCAGAAAATTATATTTGAGCATAATATATTCAAAATTCGTTAACGGCATTTTGTATTCAAGTATTGATTTCCATTTTCAACTCGTTATCTTGCGTTAGAAGGTGTCCAAAGTACTTAAAATGTGTCACTCTCTTAAACTTATATCCTTCTTGTTTCTACATTCATAAATTGCCATTGCTGATATTCTTTATCTTGAAGACTTATAGTCATGTATTCCTTTTTTTATCATTAACATATAATCCTACTTTTCGTGACATAGTCAAGAGTTTTCCACATAATCTTTTTATCTTCTCTTCAGTATTTCCTAATAATACTATGTCATCCGCATAGGCAAGAAGGTTTATGTTTGAATTTCCTAGTTTTATTAAGTTTAGGCCCAGTAAAAAAACACGTATTACTATACAATTTTAAAGTTCTCGCGCGTTTTATAACAATGACGAAATTTATATGGTCTTTTTATAATACGTGTTACATTATATGTTTAATAAACATTGTTTATATATTATAACTATATGATTTCTCCAAAAACGGTAGAAACTAATTTATTTACTGAATAATAATCATACTTAATATTAATAACTAATGTTAATAATTTTTTTTTTCATTCTGTTTTTTATTAATTTACAGTAACTAACAAACTAACTAACAAAGCTATATAATTGTCAATAATTATTGAATATAATATAAAATATACATACTTTAGGATTTTGTGTAAGCAAAGATGAAAATAAACAGAAAGAAAACTTGTGTCTACTCGTATGAGTTACAGAAACAACGGAAATATATTAGGTATGTAAATTACAAATGATCAAATGAAATAATAACAATAATTTTAAAAAAAGTCATTAAACAATAATATTATATTAATGAAAATAAAATCATTCTTATAAGTTATAAAACAAACGTAAAAGTAAAATTGTTATACAATAAGCATTTCATTAATGGTTAATTTGATTTGCCTAATAATATTAATATTAATGCTTTTGCTAAATATTTTCTTAAATTTGATGAAAACTACAATAATACCTATTAACGTAAATTATAATCAATATTATGAATCACCAAAAGTACTAAAATCACTAAAAGTACTCACTAATGTATTCTTATATTTTTTATCAGTACATTGTATTGAGATATTTAAATATATATTCGTCTATAAAAGGGAGGAAATGCACATGTTTTCAAATTTAAAAATTCACTTCTAAATTCAAAATTATTACCTAGGTAAACTAATATAATAAAGTATC
>CM023358.1:33157853-33215778 GCA_013282895.1 Eriosoma lanigerum
CACTGGGCATGAAGTTCTTGTACATTTAAAATGCAAATTATCGATTAATATAACATTAAAGTATATTAAAAACTATATTATTTTATACCAAGTTTATAATTTTCAGATCCATTTTTAATTGATAAATGTCAGTAAAAAAAAAAAAAGTCATAATTGTTCACTCAGGATTCTTATGACTCTCGTATATTATGTAAAAGAAGAGTTAATCAAATTGTATGACACTTTATTTTCGGCATAAGGCAAGAAAAATATAGTACCAATTTCGGTCTATAAATTAATATGATAATTGAAATTATATTATATTTCGTATAGGTACTTTTTAATTTCAGTTTAAATTACAAAAATAATATTAATTATAATCTTATCTTATCTAATTTTTCTTAAAATTATTAAATAAAATTAATAATATAATTATTATAAAAAAAACCTATACTCGATGGGCGATTACCAAATGTACAATATCGGCCTATATTAATATCGTTTAAAGTATATTGGCCAGTAAAATTATGCACAATTATAGGTAACAATGACGAAAAAGCTATTTACACTGTGTGTTACATATGTG
Source organism: Eriosoma lanigerum (assembly GCA_013282895.1). NCBI lineage: Eukaryota > Metazoa > Arthropoda > Insecta > Hemiptera > Aphididae > Eriosoma > Eriosoma lanigerum. The sequence continues at coordinate 33,158,419 of CM023358.1, forward strand.
TTTATATATACCTATTTATGGTTTCTCCAGAAACGGCAGAAATTTATTTATTTCAATATTTAGGAATTAAACAATTAATTTATCTGTTATGTTTCTGTAAATTTAATTTGAAATATTTTATGATAACTAATGCAATTTTGAATATAAGGACTTGATATTTATTTTAATTATTCTCATAGGTAGTCTACATCTGTGTTAAAATCGTAAAGAAAAATGCATTTAACATATTCAAAATAAAATATTTAACTATAAAATGAATTTTAGAAACGGAATTTCGTTTCTTATTTATAGAAATCTGCAGTATTAGTAATTAGTATACAAATATAGAATGAATACATTAACTTATATATGTTTTACTTTTTAAACAAAATTGAAATTTTTCACTAAAAATTAATATATTTCGTGAATTTCTAAAACCTTAATTAAAATGTACGTTAAAGTAAAAAAGTTCGTACTTCTTTATTACATTCAAGAGAGTGGTAAATGAAAAACAGTATAGAAATCATTATATCAAGAATTATGATAATCAAATTAGAAATCCATTCGTACGATTTCAACCGTACGAAATGTACAAAGTTGTTGATAATGTGGAATTAACGATACAACCGAGGAAGAAAATTACAAATTTTATGAGCAAATGTTCATTTATAGTTCATCTGATGTATTGCCAATATATAATAATAATACATCAGATGAATTAATGGATATAGAATATATATCAGAAGAATTAATGGACAACGACAATACGAGTAAATTAGAGGAACAAATAGATGTAGATTAGATTAGGTAAAATTGAAATTTTACAACGGAATTAGAAATTAGATGATTCCTTTCAGATTTCGGAGCATGAAGAAAACGAAAAACAACACGATCGTAATGTGTACGAAAAAACTTTATTAGAAGTCAACAGGTACAATATTTTGTATTTATATAATACTTATGTACATGTTATATCCAGAACAGTTGGATAATGCACTTTTATAAAATATGACATAAATCACAATATTCATGTAGCTGACAATCATCCTTTCATATATAAAAACTTATAATTACTTAAATTAAAATTTTTGTTTTTTGTAATGATATTTTCGTTTGCTTATTTTATATCCTTTGGGACCCCCACAAATGTTGGGCCCGGTGCGACTCGCCACATTCAAATTCACACCTAAGTTTCATGTATAAAAAATATATTGTCAATTTCTTTTCTACATACATACTGTAACATATATTATATCAACGTAATTAAAAAGTATTTTTTATTTTATTTTAAATTCATCATTTACAAATCGTACCTATACATATATATCAAGAGTTATTCGTTCAAACAGGCATCAAAAAACCACAGCCGCTCGTAAGATGATATGTACATATTTTTTACACAACAAGAATATTATTTTAGTAGTCAGATCGTAAAGAACCCTCCACCATCATTAATTGAAATTTTTCTTTTTTGATTTACTACCTATACATATACAATACAGATATTAAAAATGTTGTGATTTTATAGATTAAATAGTGAAATAGTAAAAAATAATACGAAAATCAACGAATCTTAAACAAAAGGATCAGAAATTAATTGATTCCCTTCAGATTTTGGCCAATAAAGAAAACGAAAAGATACACTATCAAAATTTATACGATAAAATCTCATTAAAATTCGACAGGTACAATCTTTAATTTATATAACTACTATGAAAATATGATATAAATATAATAAATTTTGTGACTTTATGGATTTATATTTATCGATTATAAAGAAGAAAATCAGAAATTATATGATAATACCATTCAACTATGTCGTCCAGAAATTAATAGTTTTGAAAGGTCAATGAAATGGATGAGTTAGAAAAACTATTACTAATAAACAAAAACAAAAAACCGCTTTTGTCTGCAATAAAATCGTCCAAACTGTTTGAACTATTTATTCGACTTCATATGTATTTTTTGTGAACATATGTATTTAAAACAATTTAATAAATATATTTTATATTAGAAAAATTTGTTAAGTATATTTTTAATTTATAATAAATGATGCCACTCTGACTATTATATCTGGGAGTATAATATATTATTTTCTGTAGTATGTACTACTTCAGTCTGTCTAATTCCAAATAAATCGATTTATATATTTAATGACAGTGCCCGAAATAATGGTGGACACAAAATTTGGACTAAAAAATAATAGATCATGCATACTATCTTTGAACCTTATCAATGTAGGAAAAATGAATCAATCAGCATCCGAAATGTTATTGATTGTATATTTTAGTTTACTTGTAAGCGATTTTGTACATATAATTGAACCAATTCAGGACCTTTATTTATATATTGATATTAATATTATTAATATTATTGTTATTGATATTATATTGACATCACTCAAAAAAAAATAGTTGTTTGCTACTTACAAACAATCTGAGACTATTTATTTATTTCAAATTAAGTAAAAATGTACTAAAGCCATAATTATTTTTACACATAATCCTAACATAATAAAAAGGAATGGTCCCGTTATACACTTGTGGTCAATGCGTTATGAGGCAATTCACAGAATTAAAAAAAAATTCTGTAAGATCATCTTTTAACTGTGGCAATAAAGTATGAACTACAATCATAAAAAGTATTAATAATGGGAAATTATGTAAGACATTTATTATTGGACCTAGAAAATATTCCATAAAATTTAATTCGAACTGATCTTTAGTAATAAGGACCCACTTATTGTATTAGTTGGGCTGAAATCAAAGTAAGACATAAGATCAATCGCATTTTGACTAGATATAGATGATGAAAATCTACACTTTGTTTTGGTTAAAGGTATCTTCCTTTATAGATCACAAAGAATTATTTTAATTTTATAAAAGAAGAGAATTACCTGATGATTTTACGTGTGCCTATTTTTTGCTTTGGATAGAAAATTATATTTACTTTTACTTGGTACATTATTTAGCTCATTTTTCGAATTTTTCCTTGAAATAAGGATTTAATAATACTGATTATCACTATAATACTAATATTACTGAATATCATGTAATTTACACTAAGAATAGGTTAAGTTATAGTAATATTGAATACATTTTTTGGATAATCAACTTAGGTAATTTATATTGCAACATTATTTCTGCATATTTATAATATAAAAAAACAATTTTATATTTAACTAGGTTCTTATATCATTAGTAAGTTATTTTAATCCAATATGTCAAACCTTTATTTGACTTCTCATGTACTTTTTGTGAACATATGTATTCAAAACAATTTAATAAATAGCTACATATTATATTATTAAATAAACATTATTATATTATTATAATAATAAATTGTTAAGTATATTTCTAATTTATAATAGCTGATGTCACTCTGACAGTTATGTCTAGAAGTATAATATATTATATTATGTAGTATGTACTACTTCGATCTATTAGGGTAGGTAGTATAAGTATTTCATGTATAAAAGGTTGCGTGTTTTTTTCGTACAACTTTAATATGACCATTATTGTTTTTAAGGACGATTCTTTGTCAAAAATTCGCATCAGCCTATCGAGTTCCAAATACATCGATTTATATATAACAACAATACAAAATGTAACCAATAAACGCCAAAATATGCAAGACCTACAAAAAAATGTAGCAAAAGTGCAAAAGTGGCGGAAATATATATATTTCAGTGTGATGAAATCAAATAAATCGGTTTCTATTAGGTAGTATGTATACTACTTCGATTTATTTTGTTACGTCGTAAAAAGTATCTGTATCTTAATACGTCATATAACCTATAAACGCAAAAATATGCGAAACAGACAAAAAATGTACGCACACTTGAAAATATTGCAAAAGTGGCGGAAAAGTTCGTATCTGTCTGCTGAATTCCAAATAAATCGGTTTATATCAAGTAGTATGTACTACCTACGATTTATTTGAATACGTCGTATAAGTATCTGTATCTTAATACGTCGTATAACCAATAAACGCAAAAATATGCGAAACAGACAAAAAAATGTACGTAAACATATTGCAAAAGTGGCGAAGCGCCAACCGAGCACCGAAATGAATAATGAATACTGAACGGTGACGGCCGGTGGTAAACTGGCAAAAAATTCAGAGTATTTCGTTCCATCGTCCGAATCACTGTGGAAGTCATCGGTTGCAGCACCTTTACCGCAAATGGCCACGGAAGCTGCGTGATTTCTACTCCTATTAAAGATGTGTACCGTGTAGTTTTGATTGGCCCAATTTTTTAGCGCCAATTTCAAATAATTAATAATTTACGTATATGATACTACTATAATAAATGATATGATATACGAATAGGTTGGGTATCCAATATTCAAACTATCTTAAATTATGTTAATTAAATTTTTTTTTTTCACTATGATTACTTATTGAACATGGCAACTCTGGAAAATATTGATAATTTTAAACAATTGTTAATTTTTTATTAAAATTTATTGAATAAAATCCATTTAATATTATATAATTGTTTATGATTAGAATAATGCATTAAAATTATACGAATAAATATATAAATATTTAATACATAATTAATATCCACATTTCGGTCCAATCATATTTCCCGATACTTAAAAATTAATAACTTTGTTTTTTATTGGCCATACCTCGTACATCATTATATATTTTTATTACTTAGCTTAAAAATTACTATTTAAAATATTGTAAATAAATGTGTAATTATTAATTAAATTATTAAACGATTATTAATTGTAAATAACCTAACCTAACTTGTTTTTCCCCAATATTTTTCCATTTCTACTTCTCCACAGTCAATTACTGCATAATGCACATAGTCTATACGTCTTATCAATTATTATTGTATACGTCTAGTAAATACTTATAATATGCGAAAATGATCGTCGATCAACGCCAATAAATGATTAATATTATTTGGATTCCATTAATGTGTATAAAATGTACATTTTCTACGATTTGCTTTTTTTTTATTATTAAACCAAAGGAATTTTTTTATGAGTATTGGTTGAATTTTCCTTAAATGTAAACTAATTGACCATTGGGCATGTAGGTACAAATTAAAGCAGATATGTAAATTAATTAAGTTGTACATTCTGGGGATTAAACATTAACAAAAATATAATATTAATCTTCGTGATGGTCTATCAATATCATTGACTATTGATTATGACTTAATGAATAACAAATGTAATTAAACGTTATACTATACAAATTATATTATTGTAAATTATCGAGCTTAACATATTAATGTATTATATACACATATATATTTTGTGACTAAATTAAAATTTCAATTATAGAAAACCTGATAAGAATTTTAACTGAATACGGTACAGATCATTTAGGATACAACTGTACCAATTAAAATATTACAACAATACTAAGTAAGCATTAAGTATAATTTATAAACGTTATATTATTATGACTGTATAATCATAGACGTAACTAGGGCGGAGTTTGGAAGGACTTAGGCCCTTCTAAATCATGTATAGCCCTCCTTAAAATATTTTGTTGTTTTCAGTTTGTACATAGGTGATTATTAAAAATTATATGTTATATTAGGCTAAAGCCCTTCTTACTGAAAAACTTTATAGTTACGTCTATGACTTATTATATTACGTATAATAAAAAGTATTCTCGTGGCTTGACGTATATTTATAAATTAAACAGCGGCAAAAATAGGCTATTCAATAAATAAAAATTATAAAATAATAAGTTTGGTAATAATAGTTTAATTAAGTATCTCGAATACATTTTATAATATTGGTTATATTTTTTTGAGATATTATGTTCTCATGCATTATTAATTAATTTTTCACAATAAAATTGTGTCTAATAAATACACAACTTTTCTATGTCAGAATCAAGTATCCTAAACTCCAAATACTTTGTTCAAAATTAAAAATTTAAAGAAATAGATTTTGAATATGTTCTAGTATACTCACACATAATAATTACAATCCTAGTGATTTAATGTTAGATTAAAAAAAAAAATAATAAACCCATAATCAGTGCCACATTTAACTATTCTGTCATTGAAGAACAAATACATTTAACCGCACTCTAATCGTCTTTAGAGAATCAAAAAGAGCCTACACAATTGTTTACATACTATTTTATAATTTCGTAGGTTAATATAATATGATATATAATATATGAGTATATGAGTAAAAAAACAATTACATTACGTAGATGTAACTTCTAAAGTATATTAATATATTATATCGAGGTATATTGAAATAAATTTAGATAGGTTTTTCTAATAAAATAAAACTTATTTTACAAATTATTAAATAATGTATACAAATCGTAAGCTGCATAATTGATTATCAATATTATATAATATATAAAACATTTTAAATTGATAAATTTGTGTATAACATAGTTAATAATTATGGTATAGATTACTTATAATAGTAGAAATATGTAAATTAGGGTTTGTAACGTTTATAGTGGATTACGAAAGGCTCCAAAATCTTCTTGCTCTAGATCCCTTAATATTAATATTCGACCCTGATCCCTAATTAGATCATTAAATCAACATTAAGTAAACATTATAATTTGTAAGTGTTAATACACATAACTGTAATTCTCAAAAAGTTAATGATGTATTACCTTTCAGCGAAATTAATTTATTTAAAATTAATAATTAATACATTTTTTTACTAACTTATTAACTCAAGTTAAATTTGTTTTTAAATAAACTTAAAATTTTAAATTAACATATTATGTGAAAATCTATTGACAGGATGATAAGAATAAATGACAAACAATATATTTTAATACAATAATATAATTTTGAATGGTTTTTAATTTAAAGTATAAATTGAATTTTATTGACCAAAATAATATTAAAGCGTATTAAATTGCAATTTAATTAAAAGTAAATCGTTGTTTACCCAACGAATACAAATAAAACCCGATGGATAATGTCAACGGCGTAATTTTATTAGTTTATAATGTAATAATCTGGTATACAAATAATATATCATTATCGGGGCTAAACATATAGGGAAAAAAAGAAAGACAAATTATTTATATCGAACATTTTAGGACATTGGTTATATTTTTTTATGGTCTTAATTCACTTTTTTGTTACGCTCATTTTAATATTAATTTTTTTAATTTTATTATTTTGTAGATTAACTGAACAACAATATCGAACAGGATATCGAAGATCTCGTTCAAACTTCAAACTCATTTACTTATTCCCAGTTTTTTTATTATTATTATTTGAATATACCTAATATAACTTAAATTACTAAACGTTTTCTTGTTTTATAATCACAGCTACGTGAAATGCACTATTATCGAGCATACAACATTTTCGAAAACAATGGTTTTTTGTGACTATGATTTTCCTGTTTGATAACAATACATTTGTATAAAAAATAATTATTAGGTACCATATAAATATGATGTAGACAACACAATTATTATAATAATGCAAATAATGTTAACAATATTTGTTTTTATTATTATTTTTTTTTTTTTGTAAGAACAGACCCGCATTATAGCCTATAGGAACTGCACCTTGGGCCCAGGACATTTTTAATAATAATTTTAATTGAATAGAAAAATGTAAAAATTGATTGAAAAATATTATTTTAATAAAATGTGTTAGATGATAATATTTGACGATTATAGTGGATTTTATTTTGTATACAATGAATACTAATAATATTTTGAAATGCTTCTTATGGAATGGATTGAAACTAACAGATAAAAAAATAAGAATAAGAATAAAAGCAATACATTAAATTGAACATTATCCAAATGACTTAGATGATGCATTTCTAAATAAATTTCTTATTCTTATAAGTTTTCTAAGATCTGATATACAATGGCACAACTAGTGTTAAAATTTAGGGGGCTAAATTAAATAGCCCTAAATTAAAATATCTTTAAAAAAAAAGTTGAAAAAGATCTTGTTATTTTAAGTGGCTATGAATATTTCTTTGGGGGTGGCCTAAACATCTTCAGCCTCCCCCCGCCATTTGTTGCGCTTAATCTAGTAGGTCAGTGAATGAAATGCTATTATAACAAATAAATATAAAAATTGTATCAAATTTTCCTAATGTAAATATGTTAGAACATGTATTATTACAAGAAATAAGTACCGATGAAATAATAGATATCTTTGTTAAAAAAAGATGTCGAAAAAATAATTTTTAATAATATATTATAGAATATATATAAATTGTCTCTTTTATAATATTTTTTACTAAATACTTATTATTAATACTGCAAAAATAAACGTAATTTTATTAAATGATTCTAAATTTAATATTGATTTATTTGGTATTTATAGCCAATATTTAAGATTATGCCTAGAGCCTCATAATAGTTTGTGAATCTGTGTACGTACATATCTTGTAATTTAATAAATCAATTTTATAAAATGAAATAATAATTTATTTTTTATATGCTTATAGTCTTGTTCTTGTAAAATATTTGAAAAAAATTTAATTAAAATATGCAATAAGAATTTTTAAATACAAATTTTCATAATTCAATTATTTTGAGTAAGTAGTTTTTTAAATATTGTTGATATATATATATATATATATATATACATAAGGGACGAAGAAAGAACGTCCGGAATCATCCATCCACTTTTTTTAATTCAATATCTTTCTTTTACTTTATTTTTCATTTGCAGTAGCCACATAGCTGTTTATATAACTATTAGTTGAAGAAAGTATAATAAAAAAAAACACTATAAAATAATAAATAATAGCTTAATATAATAATATTATTTCGTTATTGTAATGATGCGATCTTTTTAAATATTATTATTTAAACGTAAATGTATAGAATCCGATATGTTATTAGGAAAATATATTGTTCTAGAATATTCTATGAAAACATTAATCGACCTACATTTCCGACAATCTGACAAATTAATTTCATAACAAATTTACACACTTAGAGAGTATACCCATGGTTTTTTTTTTAAAAATAATTATAATATTCAACATTATCTATAACATAAGCGAAGAATGTACCTGACGGTTTTATGTGTGCCTATTTTTTGTTTTAGTTAGAAAATTGTATCTACTTGGTACTTTATTTCGAAATTTTCCTAGGAATTGTTACGTGAAAGGTACTAATTATCACTATAATACTAATATTACTAAATATCATATAATATACACTAAAAATAGATTGACTTATAATAATATTACATTTTCTTTTAGATAATCAACTTAGGTACTTTATATTGCCACATTATACGGTTGCACTACAGCTTTGATCTGTTCAGTCTTTTCAAGTCTACCATACCCAAACCGTTCAGGGGCAGCAAAAGCACACTCTATTGTGCACACGCCTATGATTATTATAGTTTTGAAGTAGAAATCATTAAATCAAATAAGCGTTTTATTTTTCACGATTCATTAACATAATAATATCTCATAATTTGAAATAATATACATGAACATAATTATCTAAAATTTAAAAGCATAATCGTATACGTACTTATATCGTTCGTAAGTTATTGTAATGCGATGTGTCAAACTTTTATTTGACTTATTATGTAGGTATTTTTTGTGAACATATGTATTCAAAACAATTTAATAAATACAGATTATATTAAAATAATTTGTTAAGTATATTTTTAATTTATAATAATTGATGTCACTCTGACAGTTATGTCTGATCTGGGAGTATTAATATATTATGTAGCATGTACTACTACGATCAATTAGAATACATCGTAAAAGTATTTGAAGTATAAATTTGCTGCCTTTTGTCGTACAACTTTCAATTTTAAACCCGACCCTTATTGTTATTAAAAATGGTTCTTTGTCAAAAATTCGCACCAGTCTGTCGAATTCTAAATAAATCGATTTATATATTTAATAACAATGCCAGACACAATAGTACAAAATGTAACAAATAAACGCAAAAATATACAAAACATGTACGCATACTCAAAAGTAACGGACAAATACGTATCAGTCTGATGAATTCAAATAAATCGGTTTAATATAATACTACTTCGATCTATACGTTTCATAGGTCGTTCATGTACAAACTTTAGCAAGTTTTTTAACGTACAATGAACAGTTTTAAAGCCGACCATCATTGTTTTTTAATAATGGTTCTTTATCGAAAATTCGCATCAGTCTGCTGAATTTTAAATATATCGGTTTTTATTTAAGAACAATTCCAGACACAATGGTACAATATGTTACCAATAAACGCCAAAATATATGCGAAACCGACAACTCTACGCATACTTAATAATATTGCAAAATTACGTATCAGTCTGCCGAATTCCAAATAAATCGGTTTATATTTGGTAGTATGTACTACTTCGATTTATTTGGATACGTCGTATAAGTATCTGTATCTTAATATGTCGTATAAATCTTTCATGTACAAACTTTAGCAAACGTTTTTTTTAACAATGGTTTTTGTCAAAAATTGGCATCAGTTTGCTGAATTTTAAAAAAATCGGTTTATATTATAAACAATTCCAGGCACAATGGTACAAAATGTAACCAATAAACTCCAAAAGATGCGAAACCAACAAAAATGTACGCACACTTGAAAATATTGCAAAAAGTGGCGGATAAGTACGTGTCTGTCTGCTGAACTCCAAATAAATCGGTTTATATCAAGTAGTATGTACTACCCTCGATTTATTTGGGTACGTCGTAGAAGTATCTGTATCTTAATACGTCGTATAACCAATAAACGCCAAAATATGCGAAACAGACAAAAAATGTACGTAAATATATTGCAAAAGTGGCAGAGAGCAAAACAAGCAGCAAACAGAATAGTGAATATTGAATAGTGAATGGACGGTAGTCCTTCGACTTGCGAAGGAATCGGACCATCATCCGAATCATCGTAGAGATCATCGGTCTCGACACCACGGAGGTTGCATGATTTCTATTCCTATTAGAGTTGTAAACGGCGTTGTTTTGATTAGTTTATTGTTTTAGCGCCAATTTCAAATAATTAATAAATGCAGTACGTATAATTTTATACTATAAAATATGAATAAAAGATTGGGTATCCAATATTCATACTATCTTAATTCATGTTAATTTTAAACAAATTGTTAATTATTTATTAAAATTTATTAAATGAAATCCATTTAAAATTAATTAATTGATTATGATAAAAATAATATAATAAAAATAAATATATAAACATTTAAGGCGTAACTAATACCCACATTTTCGTCAAATAATATTTTCCTATACTTAAAAATTAATAATTTTCTTTCTATAAGCCATACCTTGTACATGATTATATATATTTATAACTTAACTCAATAATAATTTACCATTCATAATATTGTAAATAAATGTACTTTAATATTATATTGCTAATATTTATTATAAATATAAATCTAATTTTTAACAACCCTTTGCTGTTTTCAATGAATGAATGAATGAACCCATACTTGTTATGAAATACTATAAAATAAACTCGTCTATACTTCTACAGTATTTGTTGTTATTTGATAACCAGTAGTAAATAATGAATGAAAAACTTAACACATGTTAATAAAAACTGTTTAACAATAGTTGATATAATTTATCAATAGACAGCGACAAATTTAGATATAAATATCAATAGATATATTTTAAAATTTTATTGTGTACTATAAAATCAATGGTTCACCATTAGTATTTTATACATTATTAGGCTTCTATAAAATTTTCATACCTATAAACCCAAAATTGTAGGTATATTAAAGTTCATAGATAAAATAAGATAAAATAAGTTATGCTGGTAATGAAATTAGTAAAAAAAAAAAAATAACAATTATTATATATGCACTAAATTGTTTAAGTAGTTCCAAAACGTCGATATTGTTTAACCATTAAAAAGTGTATATTAATATGTTCTGGTTCCGATGTGTTTTTGTATATACGAATATACGTATAATATACGGCCGATATATTTGTAACGGTCTCTTTGCAACGTGATTTTTAAACAAAAATTGTCAACAAACAAGGTGGGTCCGATTGACACACTGCGCCCTGAGATTGCTTGGGGTAAGCACGTCTACGTTTTTAAAACCCTAAATTTTTGTACATTATCATTATCGCATATATATCGACCTCGATTCAATTCTACTACATAACTACTACTATAACACATATTGTTAAAGAGGTCTGCAACATGGTCGCCGACGGATGCCAAAATTAGGAAAAAAATTTAATTGGACGAATCGATCTACTATATGAACGACTCTCTTGATCGTTATACAGTAGACCTCGATAATGATGCATCTGAACCATCCCAATATTATATTAACCAATCGGAAAGTTCAGAAGATGAAGGCAATAATGATGACGGTTATAATATCACGTCACTTAGAAATGCAGAAAAAGTAAATCAAAATATTATGTGTATACTCTGACTGCTAAGATAGTGAGACGGATATCAATTTGTTATTGTAATCCATCAACATATGTTTTAAAATATAAGTCGTCTTACTATATACGTGATATTTGATATAATGTTTATGAACCGAATAACAAAATAAATGTATGACGAATTATATTTATTTCTATAAATATTCGATATGTTTCAACTATAACATTATAATAATTTGATATATTATGTGTAGTAGGATAAAAAACAGGTTGGTAGCCATAAGTAGTACGATGAAAACAGAGTGTAAAAATATGCAGGTATATGTGAAGCGATATTTAGAGTGTTTAAGGATTATAAATAATCACGTCAGAAGTAGGTATGTTTATGAACCTTTTGTAAATTATCCTACTACTGAATAATATGGTATGTGTACTCACGGTTTCCTTTGGTCCTCTGTGTAGATAATTTAAACTTGATTGAAAGATATAAGTAATTACGGGGAGGTGTACGATGCTCGTCACTATCGTTCTGTTCTGATATATCTTGTTTGTTAGGTTACTCTTAGATACGAGCACAAGTTCGGCGGGCAGTTCTAGAGTATCCGCCAGAGCACGGCGGCCGTACTGAATGAGACTCTCGCCAACTGGTTACACTAAACTTGAACTTGGATACAAATAAAGAGAGATTTTCGCCACTATCCTACCTCACTCAATGAGTAGACTGTGTTGCGAGAATTACTACAATACGTTGTTACCCAGATCTGTGAATAACATAGATCTTATGTTGCTCTATGTGTATTTAATAAAATGATCAACAAAAAGATTAAGTATCAATACAGAACAGCAAAGCGAACACGACTAAACCAATGTGAAAAGAATATATAACTAAGAATATATAACTTCGAATACAACCCGCGAATTCATCTGCAACTGTATAAGGGAATTAATATAAACTCATAAAAAGGGTATAAGTTAAAAAGGATAACATGAAACAAATCTCTGTACAGTCCGCGAATTCGTCCACAACCGTAACAGAGTTCTATATGAGTCAAAGACTCCTTTATGAGAAATTAATTGTGATTTGGGATACGACTAGTGGACTGAGTGATCAGCCGGGAAGTCGACTATTTACTGAATGACTATGCGAGAAAAAGAATAATACCTAACTGAGTGACCACTTAGATAAATGTATGACTTCAAGAGTAGATGGCGCAAGACTGAGAGAGAAGAGGCGAGAATGTCTTCATTGCAGGCTCCTTTATAGGATCCCGGAGTGTGATCCAATTATCCCCACCTATCTGTTTATGATTATTGCTAATAGAGGGCGCATTGAAATATTTCGCATAATTATTTAAGATATAATTAGTAGTGTGGGTATATGGGTGTATGATATAATTTGATTGGTTTAGTCTTTTTGCGCTCTTCTTCTTCTGTCTCATTTATTATTACAAATACCAATATTCTAATATATTACATATGCAAAAATCATATTACGATATTTTTTTTTTTTTTAAATCGGCATTCAGTATAATAATTTGATATCATAGCTAAAACTATAAATATATATTACATAAATAATCATTTTAGATTTTATAGATCATTAGTTGGACTGAAATAATTTATATGGCGATAAAGAATTCTCCCAAAGAATATTTATGATGTAAAGAAATTCAAAATTTCGCCAGGTAAATTATAGTTAATACATATAAATTTCGATTTTATATCAAGTTTAATCATTTAAGACGATGGTTCCCAATTTAGCGTCAGAGATGTTACTCATCAGAAATTTCAACAATTATATTTCGCTATAATAATATTATGTTCATTCCAAGTCGAATTCGAATCATTAATTCGTCTGGATTGACACCTTGATCTATTAAATGGACAATCAATAATGTATTTATAGATCATTTTAAAATAATGTTATGGAGAAAATTTAAGAATAAGGAATTAATAATTAAATCAAGAATGGATAATCCTGGTACATAAATTATTATAAGTTTTAGTAATTATTACTAGATTATTTTAAAGGAAATTTTGACTGGGCAAGTTACCTAATTTTTTTAACTTGTTTAATTTAATTATTTTAGAAATTTTTAAATTAAATTAAAATAAATGTCCTTACTTAATTGAGTTGAAATTTTTATTTTTTTTTTTTAAAAAAAACTGTTATTGTAACAAATCAAATGATATTATTTAAAAATTTTACTTCATAAAAAAAAAAAAAAAAATAGTAAATAAATTTTCATATTAGAAAAAAATAAACTCGTGAAATTTAAAGTTGATACTTAAAATAAGTAACTGGTTATGTAACTTAAATCAAATTTAACTAATTCGTTAATGCCCAGCATTGCTATATTGTAGTGTTGTACAAATTTAAAACACTAAATTAACTAAATATAATTTTAATCTGAGAAACATCCAAAATTAACGAAAAATAATAATAATTTTAAGTTTTAAATTTGAATTACAGATAAACTGTTTAATATATTATACGATATGGCGAAAATTATTTAGGATCAAGTATTTCAAATTGGATTTTACATCATTAGGTAATTATTATATTTTATAAATGTTATCATAACTATTAATTGTAATTCTAGAATAATTAATAATATTTCACATTTAAGTTGAATTAAATTAATGTTTTAAATGTTTTATAGTTTACTTAAAAAAAAAAAAAGATGGAAAATCTACCATCACTAGAAACAGTGCTTTGGCGACTTATATTTTAGATACATTTGTAACTGGTGATCAAGTTGACACCATTTTTAAAGACTTAAATAAGGCCTTTGACACGTTCCCATGGTTTTCGTGTCTCTACTTTAAATTAGGTGTTAGCAACTTTATATATATATATACATACATACATACATACATACATATCTCATACCTCTATCTGACTTCAAGAAAGTAACTTGTTATACGAAATAATGCGATATTTGATTTATCCACCGCTTCATCCAGTATTCCCCATGGTTAGTGCCATATTTTTATTATTATTTTCACAATATCATTGAATGACTATATCTCTTCTTTATTTAAGTCCTTTAAAACACCGATGACATTAAAATATTCTGTAAAATAAATTCTCATTCTGACTGCCCCCTTTTTCAATCGGATGTTAATCTCAACTTCGAAAAATGTTATTTCATGCCCTTCTTCAAGAAACGGTCTCCTATATCCTTGAATCACTCTCTTTACTTTGTAGTTCTGCCCCTTACCATTTTGATATCATCTAATACCTAAGATTTTACTACACACCTACTCACTCTTTTACACACCATATCAATTCTACTGTGGGGAGGGCATTAAAATTCTTAGGTTTCTTAAAGTGTATAATAATTGGTACCACCTTATTCACCTCCCACAAATGTCTTCTCACCGTCTATTTCTATTTGTCGCAATCGATTATAAAATATGGAATGTAATCTAGCATTCATACGTATTCTATGACCAGCTATAAATATAACGTGTTAAAACCATTTTCTTTATTTTGCAGCCTTTGTTCAAAAAATCAATCACCTACGGAGATGCCGAAATATTCCATTAAATATCTATTGCTTACTAACCATAAATATTTATATACCTAGATAAATTACTCTAAGTATATAATGTTATGTTTGTATACCATTTGTACTATTTTTACAATTTGTATCATTTATCATTTGTTTTCTATAATTATGAAAAATTGAATTTTATTTAAAAAATTAATTTTCATTGTTTGTTAAATACTATTTGTCATAACTTCACAAGTATAATTACAAGTCGGTATATGTAAGGTCGATAATGAAATAAATGATAATCATTTAAAAGGTATTTGAAATTAAATTGTCTTTTATTCGACTTCTTATGTGCGTTTTGTGAACATATATGTTCAATACAATTTAATGAAAAGGTACATATTATATTAAAATAATTTGTTAAGTACCTATATTTTAAAATTATAACTGGGTATATTAGATATATTGGTACATTATTTTTCAAATTTCTCAAAATTATTTCCTTGAAAGAAGAAAAACTACCAAAAAATGACAGAAAATCGGCAAAATTACGGTTTTTGTTGTTTTAATTTTTTTAATTTCATTATAATGTAACTAATTGAGTTCTGATCGTAGGGACATGAATATTTTTTTGAGTATTAACGTTAAACATATACTGTAGAAATATAGACGATCGTTTATTTCTAGTATTTTATAACGAATATGTGTTCATTTCATTCATTGAAAACAGTAAAGGGTTGTTAAAAATTAGATTTTAAACTAGAAATATATTATTAGGCACATTTATTTACAATATTATAAATTGTAAGTTGAGGACCTTCAAAATAAAATATAATCATTTATCCAACATTCCATAATATCTCCATGAAAAACTAATATTATTTAAAAGAATTCAAATTTTTAAATTGATTTATTTGGCTTCACCCAAGTTAAAACACCTTTTTAAGTACTAACCCCCTCGCAAAATTTAATTTAAAATTCTAAAGGATCTTTAGAATAAAATAATAACATTTCACTTCTCTCCCATAATAACTCCACATAATAATAAAATTTATATTAAAAATGATTCAAATTTATTGGCTTCACCCAAATCATAAAAATGTTTTTATGTATTACTAAAACCTTTTTAAGTATTGCCATCCTCACAAAATTCTTTTCGGATTCTTTGGGGACTTTTAAATTAAAATATAATCATTTATCAATTTTCCCATAATATTTCCTTTAAAAATAAATTCAAATTTTATTTTTTTTTCGCTTCACCTAAATCAAAAAAAAACGTTTATAAGTACTAACCCACTCGAAAACTTTAATTTAGAATTTTAAAGATCCGTTGCAATAAAATAATAACATTTTCTTCTCTCCCTTAATTAATCCGCTCAAAAATAAAAATTATTTTAAAATATATTCAAATTTCTTCTTATCTCAAATCATAAAAGATTATTAAGTACTACCCCCTCGCAAAATTTTTTTGGGTTTTTGTGGACCTTCAAAATAAAATATAAATATTTATCGAACTTCCCATAATATTATATTGTATTATATTATATATTTCCATTAGAAACAAATATTATTTAAAAATAAATTTAATTTTTTTTTTCACCCAAATCATAAAAACTGTTTTTTTCCATTTAGAATAAATTCAAATTGTATAATTGTTTTTTTCGCTTCATTCATATCAAAAAAAAGTTTTTAAGTACTACCTCCCTCGCAAAATTTTTTTTCGCATTTTTTTCGAACATTTAAAATCAAAAACAAACATTTATCTAACTTTCACTAATATTTTCCATTGAATAATAAATAGTATTTAAAAATAAATAATTATTATTTTCACTCAAATTACAAAATGTGCGAACCTTTAAATGGAATATTTCTATTATAAACAGTATTTTAAATAAAATAAATAAAATAAAATAAATAGTTTTATTTAAGTTAAATAAGTACTATTTTATAATATTTTTAATACCTATGATGAATGTATATTAAATCTAACACGGCGCTTCCCATAGGCAATTTTACTACACTACACCCGTTTAATCAAAATAATATTAATACATTAATTGTTTGTTTTTAATTTAAATTTTCCTATTTTAAAACATGATAATGCATAATAATTATAATACAAATTTCAAAATTTAGATTTTTTAAGTATTGTATACATTTTTATATTGCACATTTCAATTTAATTAAATTTAATACAATGGTGATCTTCGATTTTCTCATTATCTTCAATATCCAATGCCCCAATAATTTCATTAATTTTTGTTTTTACAATAACTTGCCTCTTTATTGAATAATTTCTTTTTCATTTAAACGTTAATTATCGATTGACGTCGTCACGACGATAATGTAATCGATGTACATTATTGATACTAGAAACATTTTCTTATTCATATAATCATTTTATACCGATTAATAAAGAAGTAGGATCATCTGAATATCATCTACATATTCACAAAAAGCATAATCACTATTGTATTCACTTC
Organism: Eriosoma lanigerum; assembly: GCA_013282895.1. Classification (NCBI taxonomy): domain Eukaryota; kingdom Metazoa; phylum Arthropoda; class Insecta; order Hemiptera; family Aphididae; genus Eriosoma; species Eriosoma lanigerum. The sequence goes on from CM023358.1 coordinate 33,176,737, forward strand.
TGTAGAATTTTGTTTTGGTTCGTCAGATTACAAAAACTATTCTTCATTTAGTTAATAATAAAAAAATAGTTAGTGATAAAAAACAACTAAAAGTAATAAATTTAATACAGGTACTTAAATAATATTAATATTAAATAATTTGATTAAATCGTTTGTAAAAGAGTAAATGTGGCATAATAAAATGTTCTTTATTTGGATTTTTGAAAAATATATGAGATATGACTAATAATAAGACATTATGGTGTAATTGATTAATGCTTATAAATCCGGGTATTCTTTAATTATTTTTTTCGAACGAGATAGTTTTTCACAATAAATAAAAGTTAATTTTTTTTTTAATTATATCATTGATTGTCACATTGAATAAATCCTATTTTCCATTCCTGTGTTCTGCCAAATGATTTCCACGATGAATTGTCGATGCCTTCGACAGTTTCATGATATTTAGTTATGGTCTGATTGTCACCGGCCGTCACATTTTAGCACTCAGTATTCAGTGAATTGCTTTACAATCCGGCACTTTTACAATAAATTAACGTGTGAGTACATTTTTTATTGGTTTTGAATATTTTGGCGTTTATTGGTTACATTTTGTACCATATTATGCCTAGTATTGTTTTTAAATATATAAATCAATTTAATTGAAATTTGCATACTGATGCGAATTTTCAACAATGATCCATCTTTAAGAACAATTATAATCAAAATTATAAAATTATAAATGAATGAATGAACACATTCTTGTTATGAAATACGATAAAATAAACGATCGTTTATAGTATTTGTTGCAATTCGATAACAAATAGTATATACCCACATATCAAAATTATGTTATCTAAATATTTTTAAAACATTTTTTAGATAATAATAAATATATAAATTAAAAATTGAAACATTTTATAAATAAAAAAGTGGCGGGTTACTTGGGACATGGTTAGCCCCAGCCTCAAAATCTTGAAAATAATTGATGCTATTCTGTTAAACCAATACATTCCTCGCTTTGTTCAGAATTTAAAATATTGTGGAAAATGGATTAAGTGATGCACTAATACCACTTAAAATATTATAATAGTCAAAGAATCGTTTAAAACTCATTAATTATTTTATCTAAAATGCAACAAAATATACTGGTTCTAAATTAATTTTCTGTTACTAGTGTTTATTTTTCAATCACTTGACTGTCACACACAATTTTTTTGGAATATAATTATATTTATTATAATATAAATAGAAGAATATTCTACTATTTTTTACTATGCAAAGTTAAAATATTATAAGGAAAACTTATAAATTATTATAATATTAATATTTAAATAAAAAATAGTAAAATCATTGATGTTGTCATAATATTGAATTTTAAATCAGATTTCTCCGTTTTACAAATTCTACAACAGAAATTAGAAGAAAAATTTTCAACAAAAACAGTAATAGAATTTAAATCGAGGTTATCTCTTACAATAAGGCCGAAATCGAAATGTAAATTCCCTTTGAGTGATAGAATATCTATATATACATACTATTTTCAATAAAAAAATAAAGAGTTTAAAAATTACTTTATTTCCAAATTATACTTTGTCTGAAGGATGAAAGATCAAGGCCAAAAAAATATTTTATAATGTTGTTGAACGATAAGGTAGAATATACAGTACTGATATATAAACTGCACCTAATTTTAACTGCATCCAAGACATTCTTATGAAATTTGTTTTTCATATTTCATTTTTTCAACTTAATTCTTTATGCAAACAGCAATACCCTCAGAAAAATATGTTTCCATCCCATCAACTATAACATGTACAGCATTACTAGGCATAATGGAATAAGTATATAGACTTAAAAGGAAATTACTTATTATATTATTCAAAACTTCACTCAGCGTAAAAATTATTTATTATTTACATTTTCTGCAGAATCAGAATCAGGTAAGAGTAAAACTGCACAGTTTTGTTGTTTACAATAATAATTTTAATTTGTACACTGTTTCATCTACATTAAAATATATTTAAATAATATAAACACAAATATTATTGTAATTTACATTTTAAAAATATTACCTGTTTAATTACAGTTGTAATTTAAGTTTAATACAAATTAGTTTATTGTATAGTAATACAATGCCAAAATGTATTTTATATAAAAATGAGCTAGAAAATAAGACTTTAAACATTTTGATTTTCAACATTTCGATCATGATTTAAATATTTATCAATATAAAGATAGAGAATGGTCACGAATTTTGTATTTAAAAAATGTATTATTTCTTATTTATTCTATTAATTATTAATAAATATTAAACTTCCTTCATAATGAAGTTGCATAAATATGTCTACAGATATGACATTATATTATATATTATAATATATGAGATATGACTAATTATAAGACATTATGGTGGAATTGATTAACGCTTATATATCCGAGTATTCTGTACATTTTTTTTTCGAACGATATCAGTACCGTGTTAACCAATTTGCCGTCCGGGGCAAATTTTGAAATGCTACCCTCCTATACCCTTCTATGCATTATGTAAAACATAGGCGTATTTAGCAATTTAAAAAGGGGGACAAATTGTTTTTTAGAGCTTTCATGAAGCCGAAACGTCCCCCCACTCTTACTGTTTTATAATATAAAACAATTAATTACAAACAAATTATATTAAACATGTTCTGTATCTGTATACATTATTATGCAAAATCTAAAACAAGTGGCAAAATAATATTATTAATAGGAAAATTTTTTTTCTTGGCCATGAGAGGGGCTTTAAACTTATTCAACCCCCTCATAAATATGTCTCTGATATAATAACCCAACTACTATAATCACATAAATATAAATACATAATTATTGAAATTAATGCTATAAAAGTGATAGATTTTTATACTTGCCAAAAAACCAACCAATCCGTTTCAAATTTTTACCACAGTTGTATATTATCTATGTAAATACTCAAAAAAAATTTCAAGTCCCCACGATCAAAACTCAATAACAGAAACCGCAATTTTGCCGATTTTCCGCTATTTTTTGGTAGTTTTTCTTCTCTCAAAGAAAAACTTTTAGGAAATTCAAAATATGAGCTAAATAAAGTACCAACTAGATGCAATTTGCCACCGAAAGCATGGCCTATTCGTGGTAATCAGACCATTATTTCTATCTGCAAAATTGTTTTTATAAACAAAACAAAAAAATCTTTGTAAAACCAATACATTCCATACAGTCATGAAAAAAATATATTGTCTTAAAATACAGATATTAGTATATAATAGTATATATTGTATAATGTATATATTAGCAGATATGTATATCATTTTCCTTTTTCTGTTTAGTCACGTGTAATCGTTCTTCCAACCACATATTTTTCGCAGCTACCGTTGTTTCTATTTTTTATTTCTCTACATTTTCTATGACCGAAATAATCTTTGGAATTTTTGTATTTTCTTCTTTAGTTCAAGTTCAATTATCCTCACTAATCCAGTGCTTATTTTTAAGAGGTATTATTCTGTTCCATTTATTATTAATGGAGTCAGCTTGAGGTAGATTTTCTAGTTTGGCATTGCTAAATTTTGCACACGTTTTTGCATTTTTTTGTGTGTTTGAGGATCTGTAGATTCCATTTCTTCGCCATGTCTCTTGGCTTGTATAAATATATTATATTGTATTAATATATTATCATAATATAATAATACAATATTACAAATTTAATATACAGTATTTATAAACAAAAATAAAACATCATATACTATATAATATGGTATATGATGTAATATAATATCACAATTAAATTTATTTTTAAATATATGTATACGAGTATATATATATTTAAAAAAAAATTGGGGAAAATAATATTAAAGTAAAATATTGTGTATACAAAAGTTAAAAAGAAAAACATCATATACTATCATAAGTTAAGTATGATAGTATGATATTAATTAAAAATAGAGTTTTAAAAAAGGTATTAGGTATAAATAAAAGTTATTGAAAACGAATATCATTATTGCGGTTTCATAATTCTTATGAGGTCCTCGGCAGCCTTTCTTTTTGCCTCTTTCTTTGACCTGCCAACGCCAATGTCTAAAACGGTTAATTTTTAATAAAAATATTCTAATGAAAACTGTTAAAACGCGTTATTGTATAACCGAATTGATAATACATACCGTAGTTATTCTTGTAACGCGCTTGGATTACAAATCGCTGCGCGTGACTATGAGCATGACATCCCGATTTAGGCACCAAATAATAACTTAGTGGTACGTTCGTTTTCGTTGCATAATCGTTTAGTAATATTAAAGCTGATTTGTTCTGTTCTGCACCTAAATCTGCGGGTGGTGTTGATAGTGGTAGTGATAGTGATGGTGCTAGTGCTGGTGCTGGTGTTGGTTCTGGTGCTGGTGCTGGTGTTGGTTCTGGTGCTGGTGCTGGTGTTGGTTCTGGTGCTGGTGATGGTGATGGTGACGGTGACGGTGATGGTTGTTCGATTATGATTACTGTATTGTTAATTATAACTTTTGATGTTTTTGTTGACTTTCCAAAGAACGAAAATACACATTTTTTGGTTTTCTATAAATTTAAAATTGTAAATATTTACAATATTTATTTTCGACATCGGTGTTTTTTCTTATCAAACGATATTCGATTTTAATTGTTAAATATGGTTTAAAATATCGCTGAAAAGTTTTAAGCCTACACTCTGTTCCATCTAAGTGTAAGCCGCCTTTGGGCATTACGTCTGACAATTTTGATAATTTGTCGCGCCAAATTTCCCCCGTCTAAACACAAAATCAAGCTACTCCGACTTGCCATCTAGTATTTTTTTGATGTAAACATGATCAGTGTGTGACATGAGCAGCCGAGAAAACGGTTCGACGGTGACCAGATACCCGGTAAGTGCTACACACACTCCTACCTCTTAAAGGGACCCGCACGACTTAATCCTAGTCTATCCTGCTCTATATCGCAAGCACAAAGTCCCTGTGAGTCAATATCATACTAGATAGAGTGCGAAGCTATAGTCAACCACAATACTATTGTCAGCAAGTTCTAAGAATTGCACATTTATTAGTCAAGGCCTCCACCACCGGAGCGACTGTGAGCTAAACCCGTTCGATCAAAAACCTAGTAATAAGGATATTAACTCACAGCTTTAGAGATAAATGGTAAAATAGAGGTATTATGGAGCACTGGTTTACCCACACCAATCACAGAATTAGTTGATTAGAATTAGAATTGAGTTAAGTTTATTTCGTATTATATGTCTCCCGTGTTAATTTAATTTAAATTAATTATAAAATTGTTACCTTCTCTTTTTGATCTTCTTTCGTTGAATTGTCTTTTTTCATCAATTTATTACCCATATTTTATGTGATAGGTATATTATTTTTACTTATTATAGACAAACTTTATCGACCGTGTATTATCTTTCGAACGGTTCAAAACGTATTGAAATAATTTGCCTGTAAGTCTTATTTGTTTAATAATTCAGTTGCGAAGATACCGCCGTGGCAACAATAACCATGACAGTAATAATAATTATTGTTTTTGAAATCTGTTTATTTATCTCTGTGTCGATTCATTTCAATAACATTAATTGGCCGTCTAATTTTTAGTTTCTCTTTATATTTTATACTAAAATATTCTTTATATATTATAGTATGACATAATAAAAATATGGTAGTTATAATATTTTTAATATTATAATTAATTAAGAATAAAAAGATTCCCATTATCATATGTCAATATGATGGTGATAAAAAACTAATATAATATATATTTGGTAGGTATATCAATCACAAATTATTAAAAAAGCTATAGGTATAGGTACAGTTACCTATTCAGTAGTCCTATACTCTTATTGTATAAATATAGGTGTAACCGTAAAAGCTAAAATAATTGGTTTAATAATAATACTATAATATATTATAAAACCAATGCGATAGACAATACGAGTTATTTCATTTTGATAATAATAGATGTAATTTGTGATTTTTTTTTTAAGGATGTCAATGCTTCAATGTTTAAAATTTATTTTGTTGGTTTTTTCATTCATCCTAACACAACTTAAGAAGAAGTAAATAAGCAATTAGGAATATTAAAACTTGTATCAAAATAGGTAAGTTTCTACAGAGAATATATTAATATAGTAACATTATTATTAATTTTTATCAAGATGTCAAGATAGAAAATAATTTATAATTTTTATAAGTAGACATATTAGGATGCCATTATCATGTAACCCCACTATGTAACTAGGTAAGTCACTTCTTATTTTCCTAGGATACTATGAATACGAAATTTTGAAATGAGCTTATGATAAATTAATTTAATTTTAAACATTTTTAAACAAATTTAATATTTATATATTATATAGTATAAAAAAAAACGGATAGGTAGTCCAAAAGTTTAAATTTAAAAAAAAATCGCTGTAGCACGATGAACACTATAATAATTTTTAATATATATATATATACTATAATATATAACACTATATAGCATTATACTGCTATAAGTCTATATAACTATATAGGTATACCATCTATCTACTGTGATGTGAAGACTCCGGATACAGCTGAGTTACGATTATGTAAATGAGTATTATAGCACGAACAAACGTTGGCCGACTAAGACATTTTTAGTCACTTAAATAAAATACCTACATTATTTTTTGTTGATATTTCGTAATAATATTCAACGAAAACCGAGACGAAATTTTAATTCGTTTGAAATTATAATATATTTGAATATATTGCTCTGTTTATATATATTATACTCTATATTATATATATTTATAGATATATACGCTTTTGGTCCCTACAATTAAAGGGTGAGTACACATGACTGATTGCTTGTTATGTATAAAAATACAAATAAAGTGTATAAAAAAATAATAGACGTCAGGATTATAGGGTATTATTTTAAAGAAAGAATTATTCTGAAGATTAGAGTCTCAAAAGTTTAATTTTTAAATATATATAGGTATGTAATACATATCACTGAGTCAAATATTTAAAACTATAAATTGTTTCAACATTTAAAAGACTATAAAATGAAGACCTTCTTTACCGTGGGAATAACTTCACCTAATCTAAATAGACAGGTATAAAATTATAAATAATTTAGTATTTTAGTATCAAATTCCTAAGTAAGGAATAGAATAAGAAATTAATATATAAGGTGAAGTGTAGGAATTGCATCGATTGTGGAAAAAAAAGGCTGAGATGATTTGAGTATGTAATGATGAGATATGATTCAGAGGTAGTGAAAGTTGTTATGGAAATAATTGTTGAAGATAAAACGTAAAAGGGGAAGAAGGAGACTGAAGAAGAGGTGGATAGATAGAATAGATAGTGACCTAACCTAACCTAGGTACAGGATTCAAAAAAATTGAAAAGGGGATGTTAAATTAAGAAAAAAAAGTTAAGGGTAAACTATTCTTATTTTATTAAATTAATAAAAAACATTTCAATAAAAATGTATAATTAATATAATTATTATATAAATTAAATAGTTTATGTATACATTTAGTAGGAACTTATACATAATACATTTATAATTTTTTTACTCATATTACATATATTGTAAATGTAGCTTTCTTTAAGTGTGTCAGTGCGTTACCATACAGATTGAGAATAAATTCCCACTCACTCAATTATTATATTAATCTATCATGATATTTGTTTTGTTGTGGATATATTTTTGGTAATTAAAATAATAAACTTTACAATTATAAAATTATTTTAGTAAACGTATATATTTCCTTGGGATTTTAGACAATGGGTGTCCTATCTCCGACCATCCATACACAACACACCTAAATCCGCTCTCGTAGGTAAGTAGGGGTATAGACTCTAATACCAATATAATATTATAATATCTATTAACTATTCAGAATTTATTGTTGTCAAATTTAATATTGGTAGGTTTAATATAATTTACTTAATAACTTTAAATTTGAAATATTTCTAAACAATAAATTAGGAATGAGAAAAGTATTCAAATGTTTAAAATACTATAAGTACCTAATAATCTAAGATATAGGATATAGGTAGTATAGGTAGTAGGTAACGATATAGTTTTTCACAATAAATAATAGTTAATTTTTTTTAATTACGTCCCAAGTTAACACATTGAACAAATCCTATATTCCATCTCTGTGTTCTGCCAAATGATCTCCACGATGAATCGTCCGATGCCTTTGTCAGTTCCATGGTATTTATAGCTATGATCAGTTAGCAACGACCGTCACCGTTTAGTGCTCAGTATTCAATTCGCTACTCACTTTGCGCTCCGCCACTTTTGCAATAAATTTGCGTGTACGTACATTTTTTGTTGGTTTTGAATATTTTGGCGTTTATTGGTTACATTTTGTACCGTTATGCCTGGAATTGTTTTTACATAAAAATCGATTTATTTAAAATTCAGCAGACTAATGCGAATTTTTGACAAAGAATCATTATTAAAACAAAAAGTCTGCTAAAGTTTGTACATTAAAAACTTATACGACGTATTAAGATACAGATGCTTATACGACGTATCCGAATAAATCGAAGTAGTATATACTACCAAATATAAACCGATTTATTTGGAGTTCAGCAGACTGATACGTACTTTTTCGCCACTTAAGCAATATATTTACGTGTGCGTAAATTTTTTATCAGTTTTGCATATTATGGCGTTTATTGGTTACATTTTGTACTATATTATGTCTGGCATTGATTTTAAATATATAAATCGAATTGTTTGTAATTTGGTATACTGAAGAGTATGTAGGGATGCGCAAAAATAAAAATTGTTTGATATATAGATATAATTGTATTTATTATAAATAAAAAAATTGCACGTAAATATTATAATATATATAATATATCTAACTATATCAATGATAATTGACAATTTATATAGGTAATTATAAGATTTATTAATAATGCAATATATAGTGAATAAAATATCTATATATCGATATAATTTTATTTATTATAAATAAAAGAATTGCCTATAGATGTATTTAATATGCCTAAATCAGAGACAATTGATATAATTTTAAGATTTATTAATAATAAATGTTTTATATATATATTAGATATATTAAATATAATGTACGTAATTGCCAATAGGTAAAATAAAAACAAAACTCAATAATACGTCATGTTCACATCAGTCTGACTTAAAATAAATTGTTTCAATCAATGTAATTTATGAAGTAATTACTATATTAATTATTATAAAAAAAACAGCTGAAATAATAACAATATAAATTTAAATATACCTAATTATAATTGTTAATATAAAGAAGACTTTTCCTTAGGTAAACGAAAAAAATATACCTAAAACTTAAACCAATATTTATCATCCAAAGATTGCAAAAATACAAGTTTTGATAATTGTGATCCTAATAACCTTTTTCTACTTTTTGTCATTATGTTGCCGGTTTTACTAAAAAGTCTTTCTGAAGATACTGATGTCGCTGATATAAAAAGATAACGTTTTACTAATTCATATAATTTCGGAAAAGCTCCTTTTATATTTTCCCATTCAATAATTGGATCTTCTTTGAGTCGAACAATTGGTTTATCTAAATAAGAATGGATCTCATCATTTGCATAATTTTGTATAACTTTTATTTTATACCTATTATACACAACTATTAAACATAACATACAAATTTTATATATATAAAACTATTAACACAATTCTTGTAAATGGATTTTTTTTTCATGTTATAATTATAAATAAATAAATACTATAAACATATTTTAAATGGAAAAATTGAAATAATAATTATAATTCAGTACGTTTCTATTATGACCATAGTTGCGTTCGATTTAATTACTCTGCAAAAATAAAATTAAAATTGAAAGTTACTTAATTTTAATTTTAGTAAACTTGAAAAAATTAAATCAAAATGACAATAACTAAACATAGTTAAGAAGTATAAAATTTACTTAAATATATTAATATTTAAAATAAATATATCATAAGATATAGTTTAAAATACATATAATTGTTATAAAGACCTTAAATTTTATCATTTTATGTAGATATTTTTTTAATATTTATTTATATATATATATTATGACAAAATTAAAATTTTTAATATACATTTATTATATATCATATTTATTTATATTATATAATTGTTAATGTTGCAAGTTAAATGCAATATATATATATATTTTAATTTTTATTAAAGTATAATATTTAACTTTACTTAATAAAAAAATAATTAATTTAAATATAAATTGGCATTTTAAAAATCATTAAAAAAATTATTAATTTTAAGTACTACCATTGATTATAGAATAGTTTAATAAATTATGTATATAAGTTATAATTATTTCCAGTTTATTATATTTTTTATCACCTAAACTAAAAGTTCCCCATTAAGTTTTTCGGACCACATTTCTCATCATTATTAACTAACAATTAATTTGAAATTGTTCATCAATTTATTTCGATGCTATAGTAATAATAATATTATAATAATGTAGATTTTGGTGGATACAAAAATTTACTTTATACCTATATGTAACGTTCAAATACTTTGTATGGATAAATTTAGAAAGAAAAATCATAGAACTTAAAAATATGATAATTTATAAACAAATAGCAGTGTCAGAACACTAATATGAGTAATACATTTATTTTTAGTGTTTTAATAATTCGTATCGTAATTTTGCGATACGTTTACAAACGATTACGATTAATCGTAATTTTGCTGATTTTACGTCATATTTTGGTAGTTTTTCTTCTCCCAGGGAAAAACTTTTGAAAAATTTAAAAAATGAGCCAAATAAATTACCAACTAGATGCAATTTATACTATAATAAAGTATGATAATATATGAATAGATGATTAGGTATCTAATATTCATACTATCTTAATGCATGTTAATTTTAAACAAATTGTTAATTTTTTTTTTAAATTTAATATAAATTAAATTAAATATCATTATGCATTATTTATTTCTTATGTTCTGTTCAGGTAACAATATATTATATTATTATGTATGACTGTCCTTTATATAATATATTTAGACACTATGGTAACAATATTTCGGTTTTAATATAAATATTGTTTTGTTAATCATTATTATAAAGCTATATTAAAGTTATTCGAATATCGAACAAAAGTTTTTCTATACGTTTAATTAACTTAATATTACTACCTATTCGGTTTAATTTAAAGTTAAAAGGTTTTCTATTTTTAATTAACTTAATGTTATTAACTATTAGGTGTAATTTAAATTTAAAAGTTAAAAGTTATAATACGTTATAATGTAAGTAAATTATTTGTTAAGTTATATTTAAATGTAATATTATAATACGAGTATATTTAGTTACATATCGATTACCTAATAATTTATACTTGAAATAGCATATTAAAATACAGTAATGTATAAACCAATGGTGCCGATCAAAGGTTTGTGATAGGGTAATAACCGCATATCTTTTGGAGTTGGATACATACAAAATAAGTAATAAAATTAACTATAAATATACTTAAATAAGTACACAAATTGATATTTCAAGAATAATATAATGATAGGTACTGTATTAAAATATAATATATATTTGATTCTTAGACTGTAACTTTATTCCTTTGTAAAATACCTAGTTATGCAAGTCAAATCTAACATATTCTGTGGTTGGTGGCCGGGTGGATATCTAAAATTAATTTAATCCCAGTACTTTAAAAACAGATCGGTGCCACTGGACTATAAATTATGTTTTTTAATAAACTAGTGAAACTTTTTGATTAATGAAAAAAATTTTAAATTTATTACTTATGTGTTATTTAACATATGAGGTATTACTTTAAGTACGAATCACGAATACCTATTATAGTGTTAGTGTAATAATAAACTATTTAAAATTAAAGTATGCATAAGAACTATGAGTATCGTACAATAATAAAACAGTTGTTATTACATATAAAATTAATTAAATTATTTCTCAAACTAAAAGTCTATTATATATTATCTATCTATTATATTTACATATTAAACATTTATTTGTAGATTTTTATTAATTTATTATTTTAGACATATTTAAGTAGGTACCAATTTAAATTCATTTAATTAGGTATATCAACATTATTTCATTAAATTTTATGAATAATTATTGAAGTATCTATACTCTATTGTACTCTATATGTACTGCATTGTCAGCTACAGCATGAAGATGCAAAGTGATTACCAATTATTGTCACAATTTGTTACAGTTTTCTAGTGGAATATAATGTAGATTATTGTTAATTAATTCATTAGAAAATACATATTTATATGTTTATAATTATTATTTTTTTGGAGATGTTCACCAAGTTAAATAATTATATTTACATTTCAGTTGTTGTTTTGTAATTTGTGAGTATGAATTCAATAAAATGCGCAATTTGTGTGCGACCACTTATTGAATCGGAGTTAAAACGTGGATGTTATAATTGCATTTTAGCTGATAGTGTTAAGCAACAAATAGTTGTTAATAACAATCATAATTTAAAATTTAGATTTAATTATATCTTCACACCTGAACATTCACTAAACTATGTATATAATGAAGCTATTGATAATTTAGTACAACAATTATTTAACGGTAAAAAAAAAAAAAAATTATTAAGAGTATTTTAATATTACAATATTATTTTTCTTCATTTATATCCATTATGAAATAGAACTTGTATACCCTAGGCTGAAGTGGCAAATTTGAATTGAGGTGACATAGTTATATCCTTGAATTTGTTTAAATTTCTTAGTAAATGAATTTTTATTAGTCCACATTTATAGATATTATTATATTATTATTTAGAAATAAATAATTCTTAAACTAGATTCATCATTTTCACTCTATTTAAATGAGCTTTGGATATAATAATATTGTTTAAATGTAGGTATTATTTATTAATAAATGATAAATTTAATTTTAGGATATAATGTAACCATACTAGCATATGGGCAAACAGGCTCTGGAAAAACATATTGTATGGGTACACATATTAAGGATAGTACTGAAGAACAAAACGGTATCATACCACAAGCTATTAAAGTTATTTTCGACAAAGTAAAAAGAGAGACTGAAGAAAACAAAATTTCAATAAAAGCATCGTTTATTGAAGTATTACAATTTATTTATTGTTGATTATTTAATAATTTTCGTTAAGTTAAGTTAAATAGTTAATAATGTTTGTTGAAAATATTTAATAATCTTTGTAATTAATAATTATCAACTAAAATTGTGTAACTAGATGTTAGGTAAGAAAAACTTTTTAAGATTATGTTTGTTTAAAGACGCAAAGTACTAAATAGTGTTTAGTTCATTTATTTATATATATATTTATAGTTTTATATATAAATAAGGCATTTAGCCTTAGCATTTACTAAGGTTTAATGAAAGGCCTAATTTGGAGACTCAGTTATTAAATAAATTAAGCTTATCCTGAAGGAGAAAGCAATCATCAAGAGATTTTATTTACTAGTGGACTTTATTAAATGTTAATATTTTTACTAACTATAGATTTTACAACTTAATCAATATATTTAACACAACTGTAATATACAAACATTGATTATAAATAACATTTAAACATTTATAATCAATAATATAACTAACTGTTATATAATTTATTAAATATTAATACAAAAATTGTATAATTAAATATTTTTATTACTTAATATAGTTATTCTACATTAGCCAAAATGCAAAACTTGTGAGAAAGTGATATTCAATTATTTGTTTAATAATATGTTTATAATAAATCAATTGAAAATAAATAATATACATAATTTTATTTATAATATTTGAAATTATTTTTATTATTGTTATTTATTTTATATTTAAAAATAAATAATTTTACAAACTTTAAAAATTAATTCACAGCTTTATCAAGAACGTGTGCATGACCTTTTGTCGCCTAAAAAAACAATTCTCGAAATTAAAGAAAGAAGATCTGAAATTTGTGTTCCAAATTTAACTGAGATAAGTGTAACTGATGTGGCATCAACGCTTCAGTGCTTAAAACAGGTTTTTATTTTTTATAGCTAGACATTAATAAGTTTAAAGTCATTAAATATTATTTTATTCAGGGCTCTAGGGGCAGAACAACGAAACCAACATCTATGAATACACAGTCATCCCGAAGTCATTGTATTTTTACAATAACCATAAATCAAATGCAAAAAGATGGGTAAAAATATTTTGTTAAATATTCATTAATAATTTATAGTTTATAATATTAAAAAAAAATTTTAGAAGCCATAAAACCGCTAAATTCCAGCTTGTGGATTTGGCTGGATCTGAAAGGATAAACAAAACTCATGCTACTGGTAAAAGATTACAAGAAAGTATCAATATTAATAAAAGTCTATTGTCATTAGGAAAAGTAATAACGGCGTTATGTAAAAAATCTGCTCACATTCCATATAAAGAAAGCAAACTTACACATTTATTGAAAGGTAAATATTATTAATTTAATAACATTTAGAAATTTAATTTAAAATTTGTTTTTAAAGATTCTCTGGGCGGAAATTCTGTGGTATTAATGATTGCATGCATTAGCCCTGCAGATTATAATATTAACGAAACAATTAGTACTCTTCAGTACGCAAAAAGAGCATTAAGTATAAAAAACAAACCTATTATAAATCAAGCTCGCATTACTTGTCATGCTATTGAAAATATGGGCAATATATTTAAATCAGATAATGAAAATTATGTTGATATGGATATTGCACATATACAATTAGATTGTGAAGTTAATAAGCCAATTGAGGAATTAGCTATTAAAGAACATTTAAGTCCCAAATCTATAGAATCTGTTTCAAATATTGATGAAGACTGTCCAAAAGAACTCGCAAAAGAGTTGAAAAATAGGCTTGAACAATTAGATGAATTTCTTAAAGCAGCTGATTCAAATAAGTATGTTTAAGTTAAACATACTATTTACATAATTTGTTTTTAAACTTTTTTTTTTCAAATAATTGAATTATATTTCCATAATATTGTATATAAAACTTTTTTCCAATGTAATTCAGATTATCAGACGAACAAAAACTCAAAAAAAATGAAAAAGAACAAAAAAATCAAATAATTAGAATAAAACAATTACATATAAGACAAAGAAATTCTTTAAAACATAAACTGGACGATGCTAATAATATTAATAAAAGACTCAAAGTAATTTTATTAGGTATAATATAATTACTTTTTTATTAATTTTTAAATTATTAATGTTTAGAATGCTCTAGCTGTTCAAAAAGCAAAAGAAAAAAAATCATTAGATATAATTAAGCAAAAGCAAAAGCAAATAGAGCGACTTAAAAAAAAAAATGAAGATAATGTAATATTGATTAGAGATTTCACGGATAATATAATATGCGATTTTTGGATTTATCCATGTCTCGTTAGTAGACAACAATTTTAAAGTAAATGTAGTAGGTTTCAATCGTACGCATTTGAAGACTTCAACTATTCCTATGCGTGCCGATAACGTCTTACGGATTGTCGATCAGTGCACGAACGACTCTAGCCATCATTTATTATATTTCGGAACGTGTCACACATGCTTTTATTTAACACAACAACTTTATTAACTTTTTCAACACATTCTATTATCATTCACAATTCATACACAATCCAATCACTCACTTCGAAATTACGAATTCTGTTGTAAAAAAAAAAAAAAACTATACTTTTGAAAATGATCGTCGCGTCGGCAATCCGATTTCTGTGGATATGGTGGACGCACTATCACAAATAAATAATGTTGCTACGATCCATACCTATGTACGATGACCTTATAACGTTAATTTTATACTAATGTTAAAAACCTATTACGCACATATGTTATATTTTAAAAGTTGTCTTTAGTGAACATGCTTAATTTGTTCAAAAATTTAATGCATAACCAAAGGCATGGATAAACTCAAAAAAGCATTTATATATTCCTTACAAATTATTTAGTCTACAATAATAAATTTTAGGTTAGACAATTGCATGAAAACAAAAAAATGTCTAATGGAGCTAATAATGATTCTGAACTTATTAAACAGTTAAGAAAAAAATTAGATCAAAAAGACAAAATAATTTCAGATCTTCTAGTTGTAAATAATAGTACACGATGCTTAAAACCAAACAATATATGTTCCCCAAATACCCCAGTGAGTAAAATTATAACAAGTTTTTATGTGAGATTATGTACTATAAATTTAAAATAATTATTTTAGACTAACTTGGAGGTCGATGATACTAAAAAAAATAATGTAGATGTGAAAATTACTCCTTTCCGTGGATTTTTAGACAATTTAAAAGGAATTAAAGTAATTATTTATTTAAATTTGTACTACATATAATTATTTTATTTTAAAATATTTACTTCTTCTTCTTCCACTGGCATGACTACTCTCTAAAAGTTTTTGTTATTAATACACTTCGCCGCCTGTCACCATTTTAAACTACCTCTTTTCAACCATACATGGAAGTCTGTCGTATAATAACGAATTACAATCTTACTTTCGTTTTTCTAGATAACATTTTGGATGTTAAGAATTTTGTTAGTGTACTTTTTGAGCTTTATTTATTTTTACCTATACTTATTTTCTTTGAGCAGTCGTTATTTGTGCTTTATGTTGCTCTCAAATATTTAAAGTCTCTAACTTGTATATTTTTAGTTCTTCATCTCTTTGGGGTCCTCCCCACTCTCAATGAGTTTCATTATCTTTGTTTTCTCAGTATTGAGAACTACTTTATTCTGTGCTTCTAAGACTGACCGCGTTAGCTGTATCTGCAAGCGATTCACCTATTATGTCTAAATCGTCAACGAAACCGAGTAGTTGTGTCTTATTCTGATTAATTAATAGAACACCTATTATTTTTCTATGGTATCCTTATTTTCTTCTCCAGAGAAAGATTGAAAAGTACTGTTCATAGTGCGTCCCCCTTCTTCAACACGGATTTTGACTGTAAAAATTCCTGATGTTAGTCTTAGCGTTCTCATTCTGTATTTTGTATATTCCATACAAATTATAGTTAATGCTATTAATTTTTTCGGTAATCCATTTTAGTACTTAATATTATATAGACTTTTTCTGTGAATACTACCATAAGTCTTTTTGAAATCTATGACTATTTGCCACGTACTATTCCATTTAGTAATATTTTAAAGTAAACCTTGTACTTAACGACCAAATTGATATCCTTCTATAATTTTCACATTTTGTTTTGTCACCTTTTTTTGTGTAATGGTTTGATGATTTTCTTAAGATGGTATTATGATCAAGAAATTTATAGAGCAAGACATATAATGAATATCAATGATGGTGTAATGTGTGAGACTGATACGTTTAAATACGATTGGTAGTGAAAAATAATGGTAGTTCTGAGTAGATCATGAAAAGTAGGATATAGTGTGGATGGATGAATTAGAAGGAAGTGTCGGGTGATTGGTGTGATAAACTGACAAGAGGATGCCGATTGAAAGGTAGGTATTATAAGGCAAAAGTGAGGTTAGTAATGCTGTATGTATCATCGTGTTGGGTAATGAACAAAATAATGGAACTGAGAATGAGTGTAGCAGAGATGAGAAATCTTAGATGGATGTGTAGAGTAACTAGAGTGGATAATACAATAATTTTATACATATGGGTAGAAGTCACATCAATTGTAAGGAAAATGAGAAAGTAAAGGCTGAGGTGGTTTTGGCATATTATGGGGAGAGATTATTCAGAACTAGAGAGAGTTGTAATGGAAATGTACGTAAAAGATAAGAGAGAAAGGGGTAGACCAATGAAGAAGTGGACAGGTAGAATTTAGATTGATATGAGGATAGCTGGTGTGAATGAACAAGTTGTAGATAATGGAAATCTATAAAAGTATAGGACCAGGGTGAAGAAGAAGATTTATACTACTTATGTTATAAAATTAAAAAGTAGATATTTATTATGTATTACATACTAATAAGAAAGTGTTATTGATTACTTATATATATAATTAAACATATAGTTTTCTTAGAATAATTAATTTAATTGTCTTTATTTTAGGATACTTTATGCAAGTTAAAAGACAAACAAAATGAATTAGAACAAAATCAAAAAAAAATGAAACATGTAATATTGATTAGAGTTTTTATGAATAATGGAATATGTGCTTTTAGGATTTATCCATATTTCTTTAGTCTTTAGTATACAACAGTTTCAAAGTAAGCGTTATAGGACCCAATTGTACGCATTATACGATCGTATATATCGGATTTTGAATTATTTTTGACGGACGCACTATCACAAATAGATCCGTTTGTTACGATCCGTACCTAATACGTACTTATGGACGCTTACCTATGTAAACCTATGAAACACACATATTACATTTTCATAGTTGTCTATAGTGAACATGCTTAATTTGTTCAAAAAGTCAACGCATAACCAAAGGCGTGGATAAACTCAAAGCGCATTAAAATAATTTTACAAGTTATATAGTTAGTCGACAATTATAAATTTTAGGTTAGACAACCGCATGAAAAAGAAAAAATGTATAATGGAGTTGATACAAATTCTGAACTTATTGAACATTTAAAAGAAAAATTAATTTCGGATCAAGTTGTAAATAATACTACCCGATGCTCAAAATCGAGTAATATATATTCCCCAAATATCCCAGTGAGTAAAATTATAACAAATTTTCATGTGAGATTATGTACTATAAATTTAAAATAATTATTTTAGACTAACTTGGAGGTCGATGATACAAAAAAGAATAATGTAGATGTGAATATTATTCCTTTCCGTGGATTTTTAGACAAATTTAAACGAATTAAAGTAATTATTCATTTAAATTTGTACTACATATAATAATTTCATTTTAAAATATGTAATTCTTCTTTTTCCATTGCCATGACTACTCTCTAAGAATCTTTTCCGCCATTAATACACTTCGCCGTGACGCCGCCTGTCACCAATTTGAACTGCCATACACAACCATACGTGAAAATCTATCTTATAATAACTATATACAAGATGATGTTATACCTGCAAGTTTATCAATGATCCATTTCTGCCCGTATAAAGGGTAAGATAGAAAAATAATAAAAACTCAAAACTCAAAATTTGACATTTGAGTTGAATTGAGTATAGACATCTATTGGCAAATTTTAGGTGAATCATATGTTTGTAGGGAATGTCATCCGTTTTGTTAAATGTTGTTTACAAAGAAGTTATGGTGTATGAAGTTTTTATATTTTTTAAGTTTTAACAAAGCAGAAAAAACCTTTTATTCATAAGCGGAGATTAGATTAAATTTTTGGGGGGCTATAAATCATTAACGCAGTGATTCATGATGGCTTTAACCTTAAAGTAATAAAGGAGCTAATGAATTTTGGGGGGGGGGCTTTGATGAGTTTTGAGGGTGCTAAGCCCCTCCAAGCCCTCCCCCCTGAACTCCGCCTATACATTTTGACACTAATGAAATTTAGACGGCAGAAGATACGTATTTATTAAGGAGTATCTTATAGACTACACAATTTACTTCCTATATAACGTGTTAGTGGTATTATTGTTTACTTCAATGTCATACCGGTTTATATTCAAATAATAAATAAATCTTTGAAGACAATAATAATTAATGATAAGACATTAACGTGACCTAACGTAACGTGACAGACACCAGGAAATTATAATACTCATTATCTATGAGCATGTTCATATATAGCTTTTCGTACACAAACAGACACGCACAGCACAGGCCAACATCTCTAAGATGATATTTTGTCTGTGTCGGTACAGGTCTGTGCACATTTTTAACGTATCTATAAGTGTATGCATACACACTTCTTAGTCGCTAATAAATTACTACTCTGTAATATAAGTATAATATACTACAATGTAAGCTGTCACGTTCACATATTACAGGAAATAAATTGTGTAGATGATAAAATAATTAAAATACTCCTTATTAAATACGAATATGCCGCCCCCTAAATTTTATTAGTGCATAAAAGATTTGTTTATGCAAAAATTTATCTCTTTAGAGTTTTAGACCAATTTTTTTTTTGATTCTTAATGTTGCTCTTAGAGTTCTATATATGAAATAATGGTCCGATATACTATCCAAAAGACTATGGAGAAGATCCAAAACGAGATAATATGTATCGATTTTAAAACCGACGTTGACATACGGAAGTAAAGCCCTGGACGACAACGGTAGTTACAGTGAGGAAGCTAAGAACAGTTAATAACTAGGTTTAGCGGAAAATTTGCGGGCGATGTGCGACTCGAATATGAGAACCTGGCGAAAAAGATATTTTAGGGAACTTCAGAAAATTATGAGTTTGGCTCCAATGACTAACTTTATTAAAGGTCAAAGCCTCCAACGGTTAGACCATATCCTAAAAAGGAAGAATACGACCCTCTTCGGGTTGTTTTCGAATAGTTACCTCAAGGAAAACGACGAAATATAAAATAATATAAATTATAAGAATAAGAAGAAAAATATGAAGAAGAAGGAGAAGGAGAAGGAGGAGAAGAAGAATTAATTAATTAAATATATATTTATTACCCTTGTATTATAAATTATTTGTCTTGTGTTGATTACTTAAAATATAAATACTATGTTTCAATTTTGTTTAGTTAAATTCATTATAATTCTTAGTCAATTTACTTAAGATCGTACATTTACTACAGAAAATAGCGTTATATTGGTCACATAACATATTAGTCACAGGTACATTTTGGACTTGAGCCAAACAAGTAGAATTATAACTAATTTTACTATAACCTCACCATCATGATATTGGGTTTTGTGGCTTAAGCAATTTATCGTGAATTTAGTCTCAAAAGTGTATATTAATTGCTTATTAAATATTTGCATGATAATTTTCCATAAAATGTGGAATAGGCGAAACACTCAGTTTAATAATGAAATTAACTTGCAAAATAATATACGTGAACAATTGATTGTATATCTTATACACTTTGTACAAACCAGGTACTCAATTATTAATATAATAACTATATGCTTACAGGTGTAGTTAAAAGAGGGGGGGGGGTAGGAGCGATGTACACACAAATCTCAAAAAAAAATTTAATTACACGAGCATGTACATAGGGATATATATATTACACAATGAATATGTATAATTTGAAATGTATATATATAATTTATAACTATTTTTGGGGTATTTCTATTATTTGACCTTATTTAATATTTTATAGATACCTATTACCATTGATTATAGAAAAGACTATTCTATAATCAATGTTATTACCTAATTAAAAAGTAATATTTTAATTAAATAGTGCGTTTTAAATTATTAAAATAATATTTATTTACAAAAAAAATATGTGCCTACTAAATATAAATGGCCCCCCTTTCATAAATACATTTGATCCACGCCTGTATGCTATACAATATACATTCAGGTACTTAAAGTAAACTGTAAACCTATTATGTGTTGATTATTAAGTGCATTTTCTTTAAAATAATACGGGCTCTTTTACACGTGTCCACTGGCAGCGCCACTCGTTGTTTGACGGAAAATTTATGTTTTTTACATACCATATTATTTATTATTACTATAACAACATCTATATCGATGTTTGTTGCGTAAATTCAATGAATTAAAAATATAATGATATTATATTCAAATAATTAAAGTTGAGTGCCATAATTGAAGTCATTTTCCGTAATTCATCATGGTTTTTAATTTATTTAGTAAACAAATATTTAAAGCGATTGGACGACCGAGAATATGGAATACGACAATGAAAAATATTTCTAATCAAAACAATTGCGTAGGCATAAACAAAGTAAATTCTCATCATTTTTAACTACAAATTGATTATTATAATTATAAAATGCATACGTGATAGAGTAAATTAAAAATGTGTTTTTTTTTTTTACAGAAATCGACATCTAATTATAGAGTCGTAATGGTCAGACACGGCGAGAGCGAATGGAACAGAAAAAACTTATTCTGTGGTTGGTATGACGCTAAGTTAAGTCCCAAAGGTAATATTAAAAATCAATAAAACTCTCTTTTTGAATATCGATTCTCAATTTTTGTAAACTACAATATATATCATATTATAAATATAATATTTGTAGACTTTTACAGTTTTACGTATCATAGGTATTTCATTTGAATATTTACAAAAATATCCGGTCACAAATAAATTGACAATTCTCGATTTTCCTTATATATTTTTAATGATTTTTACCGAAAAATTTATCTAATACTAAACTTGTTTTAAAGGCATTGAAGAAGCCACTAATGCTGGAAAAGCGTTAAAACAAGGCAATTATACGTTTGACGTAGCGCACACTTCCGTTTTAACGAGGGCTCAAGGTACTCTGTGCACGATACTTAACGAGCTTAATCATTCAGACATTCCAGTATTTACAACTTGGCGGCTTAACGAACGGCATTACGGTGGACTTACCGGACTAAATAAGTCCGAGACTACAGCCAAATTTGGTGAAAACCAAGTAAGGATAGGTTAAGTAAGATAAGATATTAATTACTATTAACTACTGCATAGGTAGTTAATTTAAATATATCTTTAATTTATTTTAATATTTATATCCAGTTTTACTATAGAGTAAGATCAGACATTAAAATCGATATATCTGTACAGGGATAAACGCAAATTATTTTTAACATACGTAATCATTTAACAGGTCAAGATATGGAGACGTAGTTTTGACACACCACCGCCGCCAATGGACGTGGATCACGCGTATTACGATCAGATCGTCAACGATCCACGTTACGCCGACGAACCGTCCAAGGACGAGTTTCCTATGTACGAATCGTTGAAATTGACGATCGAGAGAACACTTCCGTATTGGAACGACGTCATTGTGCCTCAAATAAAGAATGGAAAACGAATTATAATAGTCGCTCACGGAAATAGTCTTAGGGGCCTAATTAAATACCTGGACAGTGAGTGAATAATATTGTATTGCACTTAAATCGTTTAAGATGTCGTTATACCTCCGTGTTTTACAATAATGCTGTCTCCTTATATCTAACGAAGAATATAGCAAAATAACAGCAACGCCAAATTTAAATTATGATGTTTATATTGACCTCAGAATATAAGCATATCTTACCAAATTTAGAGAGAAACATATTTAATAAAGTCCTTATTAATACTCTATAACTTCATTACCAGAAAATATTATTTTCAAATTATATTTCTCTTTAAATTTACTAATATATATTTATACTCAAGTAAGTTCAACCTAGTTCACAATTTGAATTCTTCATTGCTTATATATTCTTCGTTAGATAGGCGGAAACAGCATTATTGAAAAACTTGCGGGTATAATGTCTCTATAATAATCATCTCTTAATATCTGATCTCTTAATAAATGTGGCCTCTGCTAAACATCATATACACAAACCATTAATTATAGAATAGTCTATTCTATAATCAATGACACAAACTCGTTTCTTTATTTTAAAAAGAACTTGTTTCAGTTTTCCGTTCCTTTTGAAACGATTTCCTTCTCAACACTAACTAATAACAATATAAAAAATTGTTTAGATGTAACCGACGATGCAATTATGAATTTAAACTTACCGACAGGTATACCATTTGAGTATATACTCGACGATAATTTCAAACCGCTGACTTCGATGGAGTTTTTGGGCGACGAAGAAACGGTTAAAAAGGCGATGGAAGCTGTGGCTGCCCAAGACAAAGCGAAATAATCAATAGTTGATTTTGTATCTGTGCACATAATTTGTTTAATTTGTATTTTTCGTCAAGTTATTGTAAAAATATGCAAGGTGTCCTAGATCTATTTACTAATTGAAATATC
The DNA here is from genome assembly GCA_013282895.1 of Eriosoma lanigerum. Classification (NCBI taxonomy): domain Eukaryota; kingdom Metazoa; phylum Arthropoda; class Insecta; order Hemiptera; family Aphididae; genus Eriosoma; species Eriosoma lanigerum. The sequence continues at coordinate 33,200,535 of CM023358.1, forward strand.
TCCGCGAAAAATTAAAATTTTTGAATGCAGTTATTTCAAATTATTATTTAGGAAACAGACTATAATATTACTTTTATTACTTGTATAAAAAAAGAAGTCTCAAAAATTAAAAAAATTAACCCTTTATTTTTCAAGTTATGTCAAATTTGAAGACAGTCATTTTAAAGAGAATATTTACATAAGAATTTTGACATATAGACCTCTTAGTTTAATCAAAATTTTGATTTTTAAAATTTTAATCATTGGATAAATTATATTCCTGATGTCTTTATTTTTAATTATTTAATATTTTAATATCATAGCACGTAAAATTTGTTTCATCAATATTATCAAGAACGCTCTCAATGCTTACTACGATTGAAATACAAACAGTTGTTGTAGTTTTGTAGAGTTTCTTAGGTATCAATAGTTTTTTAGGTGATTAATGATTATTAATTTTTATCGAAAAATTATTATCAATCAAAAAATTGTATCACTTATCATAATATTGATAATATAAATTTTGCATTCCACGACTATATGAAATATAATATACGCTATAATAAAGACGTCAGAAATATGATTTTTCCAATAATTAAACAAAATGTCCTAAAACCTGAAATTTTGATTAAATTAAGAGATTGACATGTTAAAATTCTCATATAAATAAATATATAATATAATAATATTTATTTCTCTTTAAAATCTCTACCTTCAAATCAATGTTAAATACCTACATTTTGCTGCAGGAGGAATAATTTTAATTTTAAAAATATTTAAAATTTTAAAATTCACTATATCATTGACAACAATTGAAATCCATATTTTAAAAAAAAAATATGTCGGGTTTTAGTTTGTGCCGTTCCTCCTTCACAGTATAAAAAAAAATAGTTGGGATGTGCAAAAAAGTATAATAATAGTAGAGGTGCTCTATTACCAAACACCATTCTTCCAATTCGAGCATTTTTATTCCCAGGGAAATAGTTTTGAGAAATTCGAAAAATGAGCTAGATAAAATACTAATTAGATGCAATTTTCTACCAAAAAAATATCCTATTTATAGTAATCGGACCATTTTTTATACCCAAAATCGTGCTTTTTAAACTTTTTAGTAACATAAAAATCACACACCAAAATTATATGTAGAATTTGAATATAGATACTTATCGTATCTAACTGAGATTTATGTAACGTACACAGACGTCTTGACATTAAGAATATAGGTTAAATCTTATATGATATGTTAGTTTACATCTATAGTATTTATATTAGTAGACTAAGGCGGAGTGGAAAGGATATTTACTACTAAGAAATCTCCATATTGGACTTTGTTTCAAAATGATGTCGCTCCTTTTATGGTCTGGTTAAAATGCGTAAACAACTTGATATTTTAAATCTCCAAACTTTTCATATTTTCTAAGAAAATGGTTTTTACCCGGGGATATTAATTCGCCAACTAGTAGGGTGCACTCTTTGTTGAATAACAACAGCAGTTGTTATTATTTTAGAAGCATAGTCGTTAGTTAATATTGTATATATTATTGATTAATAATTATTAGTAAACAATTTGGGTTTATTACATTTCTCCCCTACAAAATGACAAATTATTTGATTAGTATGAAGAAAATGATTTTTCACTAAAATTAATTTTAAAGTTGAGTCCTCAACCACCAATAAATATCCTAGATACACTCACAAATTGGGTTAAAACAGATAAATAATCCCCTTTTAAAAAAAAATAAATTTGCGTAGTAACAACAAAGTTCTAATAATTTGTTACACTCCTTGCTCGCAATTGCATTGAATTGAAATTTTTATAGCGACACACCCAACGTGTGAAGATAGCACCCTAAAAACTTAGCACTTTGCCACTACGGGTACGGCTAAATAAGTACGCGTAACAAGAATCGCAACAGTAATCGGCAGAATAGAAGTCGAAATTTGAAATAAACAGACACTGATACACATTGTATGGTTTCTGACTCTGAGTTATTCCGTAATCCTAAAAAAGCATTTTATTTTAAATAATGGTAATGCTGAGCGATGAATGGAAATGGTTTGATACGGGTTTTAAACACTAATCATTTACTACTCACACAAACCTAAAGAAGTAGGTACAACGAAAGAATAATAAGTTGCCTATATAGCACTCTTTAGAAACATATGGTGAGGAGGTCCCATATAAGAAGACAAAAATATAAAAAAAATTGTCAACGTGTAACAAAATGTCATAACTACGGTCAAAAGGGGGTTAAGGTGTTTTAACACCTAAACCACCCCTCTGGATACGCCACTACATGCTCCTAATGTAAACGATAAACATTACAATGTTACATTTTATTTTGTAAAAGATTTCACGAAAAGATAAATAGATCGCGGCTGTAGACAAGACAACCCGCGTAACAACCAATAGACAATCTAAATTCGGAAATTATTCGGCGATACCACATAAATTTGTACCCTAACAGAGAAACGTACATTCTAGTATAATTTTTACAAATAACCTTTCTTTTATAAATTTAATTTAGTATAATTTCGATATAGTACATTTTGCCGCAAAATTTACCATTCATTTATTCTTTTTTTTTTGTATATTTTAATTCATCTTAAAAAATAGTACATGTACAATAAATTTTGTCAATACATTTTTATGTAGAATAATATGATCTAAAATTCAAGTTCTATACATTTTTATGTCAAGAGCTATAGTTTTTAAGCTAGAATATATTGCACAAATATTCCCGCAGTTGTTTAACCTAAACCAGAAGTGATTAATATCGTCGTCATCTTTTGAAATATTTAGGACTGATATTTCAACAGTTATCAATGTTCAATCCATAGATAAGTATAATAATATAATATAATTATATAATAGTCAGTGGCGGCTCGTGGTTTGATCGACGGGACAATCGCACTCCCCACTAAAATTAATTAAAAGAAGAAATTTAATTGTATATTCTTAATTCTACATTTTTAAAAAATATTTATACATTTGTTGTGTGCGAACATTAAAGTTATTTCCTTCAGATACCAGGAAGTATAGTGGATGCGCATACGCCGATGGAACGAAGTAAGAACGTCTAGAATCAATTTTCCCGCTCTTTTTAAATTTATAATTATTTTTATATCTATTATATTGAATCATCGAAACAAGTATACTGTTATATAATATGAAAATACAAACAGATAAAATGTCTAAATAAGATTAATTATTATGTTTATTATTGTTAATTTGCGGAATTCATATTTTGGTCGGGCAGTTGTACCTAAGCATCAAAAACGATAACAGATTACACACACTAATGTTCATTTACTACACACACACAGACACGGTCCAAATGTTCATGTTATATGAATTGCCTAAATATTACTCCTTAAAATGTGCTACGCTCCGACAGCCGCACACTGGTTATTATTTATTAATTTAATATATTAATATAATATAATAATAATATATTAATATCAATATATAATTTATAAGTAGAGAGCGGATTTTTAGGTTTTTACATATTTTTATTGGTTCTATGAATTTTAATGGAGTCAAAAATGTGGACGATTTGTTGATCGTAGAATTCATATAAAAAAATTATTTTGCATATTTGTGCATATTTTAAAATTTGGAGAATATTTTAGTTCATTTCACATAAAATATAATATTTTCCATGATTATTTATAAATTTATATCAATTTTAAGTGAAATTGTTCAAAAATCATTAAATTTGATATTATATAAAGAAATAGTATGTAATATTATTAATAAACTTAAGATTGAAGATTATATTTTATTGCATCTACGATGCAAAATGTATAACTCAATAAGAATAAAAAATGTAAACTATTTGTTCACAAAATTTTTCGCTACAATTTATTTTACATATTGGAGATTATTTTGAGCATATTTTATGATTTTGTTAGAGCATATTAGCATCATATTTTGAATTCTTAAAAACCTTAAAATCCGCTCTCTATTTATAAGAATTAATTGTTTTTAATAAACGTAATATTTATGTAATATACGTGTTTTGATTAATATTTAATACGTATAGACAACGTGGACACGCGTTATTCGTTGTCGGCGCGCGTGTCATAGAACAGTACAATTATAATGTATAATAGTATTTCAACACGCGCGAAAAGAGATTCTTGTTACCCCGCGATCGTCGCGCGACCATGTGAACCTAGCCAAACAATCAACAGTATTTCATTTCGTTTAAGCGCGAAAATAGATTCATGCATCGTTATCGCGATCATTGATCACATAATAAACTATACTACACGCGTTGATCGCGCGTAATATGAACTAATAAAAGCCGTATATCTATTTAAGTGCGAACTCGGCCAAAGAGATGCGCTGCAATCGTGTGCGGGTACGTTTCAGCTAGTGATGGGAATAATCGAATGAAATAATCGAATCATTCGATTATTTGAATAATCGAATCATTTCGATTATTTTAAAAATCATTCGAATAATAAAATAATCGAATGAACTTAGATTATTTTAAAAATCATTCGAATAATAAAATAATCGAATAAAATTATTCGAATGATCAAAATTAGTAGTAAAAATAATCGAATGCTTTTCTTATCTCAATTTTACTTTTCCTACCCGTATACTACAGTAGTAGTATCTATATAATTACTGGCTACTGCACAATAAGTAATATAAATATAATATGGTGTATAATTGTATATAGTACCATTGTACCTACTATCTATATCTATATCAGTATTGCTGTGATATTTAAATTCCTTTTTACATATCTTACAAACAACGTATTTTTCGGAAGATTTTTGAAAATACTCCCACACTATTGACCTTTTATTAGGTGCCATGACAAAAATTTAACTTAAAATACTCTATAGTCAGTACTTATTAAATACTAAAATCAGTCCGTTAAACTTACTCGAATCTAGTAAATGATAAAATGAACAGTTTGATGTTGAATAATATTAAATAATAATAGTCTACTACTCTAGTGTATGGATTTATTTCTATTTCTGGTTTCTAATGAATTGTAATGTTTACTTTCCTTTGTTGTTATACTTAGATTTAAGTCATTGGGTACTAATTTAAGAATGTGTCTGTCCAATGTCCATGTATTGTATTATTATTTATTTTTATAACATTCGACTATTTTGTTTTCGAATACTAATCATTCGATTATTTTGTTTTCGAATACTAATCATTCGATTATTCGATTATTTTGTTTTCGACTACTAATCATTCGATTATTCGATTATTTTTTTTTTTCGATTACTAATCATTCGATTATTCGATTATTTTGTTTTCGACTACTAATCATTCGATTATTCGATTATTTTTTTTTTCGATTACTAATCATTCGATTATTAAAATCATTCGATTATTCCCATCACTAGTTTCAGTTGCGATTTTTGGACGACCGATAGCGTCGTCAATACCGTATAAAATATTATTTTACTACTATATTGGGTAATTTATTTTTAGAATTAACCGCGTGTACGCTCGCCGTTATTGGTTAATTTGACAATCTTTTATACCTATTATTAGCGGTATTATATTTAAAGTCGCACCCCCGCCACTAGCATCCACGAGCCACCAATGATAATAGGTTCAATCAATTGGTCGTCCCTGTTTGGATCTTATATAAACAAAACGATTAATTTGTTTTTATCGGACTCAAACTGTCAGAATGTCAGAGTAATAATTATATTGTCACTTTGTATTCCTCATATTATATTATGTTTAATGTTTATGCACGTCAGTCGTTCTTCCGATCTTATAATATCCACTCTTATTCCACCATAGAAAAATAAAAAGAATATTTTTCGTTATAAACATGGCTGAACAAATTACGGTACAATGTAAGTATAAACTTTTTAAAGAAAGATAATTAAACAATTGCACGTTTATGTTATAATTATTTTTCATTGAAACTAATTATTTTAGAATTTGAGCTTTAAATTATGATTAGTTTTGTTTGATTTGATTGTTTCTACCATAAAATAAACGCATAATTTTCAAAGACATTTTTCTTATAGTTTGGTTTGGACAATTAGAAATACCCAAACCTTATAACCTTATACATATAGTGCAGTGCCTTCGGAAAGGTTATGCGAAGGGTACAGTAGCAATCAATTATCTATCATTTTAAAAATATAAGTAAAATGTCTACATTTCGAACACATATTTTGATATAAACATTCCTTCATCCTTGATATCCGATATAATAATATTACATGGTTTCTGGTGTGTTTCGAATTTATGATAAATTCCCGGATTTCCGGTAATTTTTTTTAATGTTCTTTAATTTAAATTGTGCGATAGATTGGTACTAATATAATCAGTGATTTATTGGAGCGTATACGGCGTATACTCGTAACAATATTAATTGTATAAAAGCGCGTATACGGCCATAATATTTTATAATTTATAAATTTGTTGTACATTTAATCATGACAAAATAGACATATTTAACTAGATGCAATTTGGTACGGAAAGCATACCCTATTCGTGGTAATCACTAATCGGACCATTATTTCTATCTGAAATAATGTCAGATATAAAAAATAAAAACCGAAAAAAAAGGCATTGTAAATTCAATAGGATCGCATCGCTCAGAATCTGAAAAAACATTCATAAAAAATTTCAAAACTAATAAAAACAGAAAACCAATTTTCTCACTTTTTCGTCATACTGATATGAGTAATATTGAAATAACAAATATTCAGCTATAATTGTTATTATTTTATACGTAAATAAACGAATAATATTTATAGAGAATTATTAATTTAAAAAGTTATATTTTTAGAATATTACGACCCGCAGCGGATGCGATAGCATAACATTTGCAATATAACAATAATGCTCTTGATATAGATTACAATATAATTACAATATACACTATAGGTATAGATATAACTTATAATTTATAGCTATCAATAATTATTATTAATATTATCAATAATTGTCAATAATTATTTCAATATCAATATTTCATTCAATAATTATTATTGATATTTTCTTGAGCATCATTTAATATTGCCTCTAGAGTCCGTTAGCGCCTAGACGTCTTTTTTTCTGAGTAAAAAGCTGTTTTGTCCTACTTAAAATAAATATATTTTTACGAAATTAACATTATTTGATTCCTATTAACGTAATTTAGGTACACTCTTTTTAGAAAATTCAAAATTGTTTGTAGATAAACTGTTATTTATATTTAAATTATTTGACATTTATACGACAATTAAAAACTAATGGTACACGTTAATAAAAATTTTAAAAAAGAGAGTACATAGAAAATATCTTGAAATTTCAATATAATTTTTGCTGAAATTGGATTAGTAGTTTCTTCAGATATAGCTTTTTCCCGGCGCAATTTTCGTATACATTTTTGGTGGACTAGACATCCCCCTAATATAATAAAAATAGGTAATAATTAAAATGTTTTCCAAAGGAAACCAAACATTGTATATTTGTATCAGCATTCAGCAGCCATGCGATATAAAATCGCGTTTGCGCAAGGGAACCGTACTTTTACTGTGTAATATTCTATATTGTATTATACTATAGGTTATCTGCACTGTTGCATGGACAATCAATTACTAATTATATTATGTTAGCTCTACACTCTCGCCGAGGCAACGCGAGCACGAGAGTGTAGTCGGTTCACTCGTGTCGTCTCGTCTCGTCTCGCCTTGCCTCGTGCGTGCTCCGTTCGGTGTCGGTTTTTTTGTCGCGAGTCAAAGGACACGTGCCACGAGGCGAAGCTTATCAACTACATTCTCGCGCTGTCTCGTGCTTGTCTGGTTTGAAAACAGCCGTTTAATATTGGTTTATTTATTTATTGTTTAGTTATTTACATGATAAAAATTTTTTTCGTTCAATAATTTATTAAAATGTCTGACTGGACTAACGAAGATGCAATTGCATTTATGGAGCTTTATCAAACTAAACCTATTTTATGGGATCCAAAGCATCGTTGGCATAAAGATAAGGCCAAAGTAAATGATGCTTGGGTCGAAATTAGTAATGTGTTCAACAAACCAATTGATGAACTGAAAAATAAAAAAAATTCCATCATCGTTAACGCCCAAATGAGTATAAATTTGGAGAGTGTACGTAAAGTTGGTACGAGGCGACACGAGACTACACGAGAGTGTAGAGTGTGCATTCGTGCGCTGCCTCGCCTCGCGTTAACTTGACAAGACTCTCGACGGGGCGACCTCGCGAGAGTGTAGAGGAAGCATTATAGATTTGTATTTTACTTATCTTATACATTTATAATATTTAATTTTATGTGCATCGTGCATGCACCTAAATATATAATATATCATATTATCATATTGCAGTGGCGAAACTCTGAGACTAAGAGACATTTACCCATTTTTTTTTAAACTGATTGCAGATATATGTGCATTGTCAATTTGTGTTTTATAATAGTATTAAAATATGTTTGTTTTTTATAAAAACATATTATATTTTATTATAATTAGATACTTAAGTTTATAACAGTAATATTATAAAATATTATAAAGTAAACATGCATAAACCGGTATAAATAGTCTGGGCGCAGTCGGGTCAAAACAACGCAATAGTCAATATTATATTGTTATTTGCTAGATAATAAAGACAACATGAATAGTGTCTCATACACTATTGAAAAAATAGTTTTTGAAAGAGAGGTTTCTCGCATAGTGAGCTAATAAGAGACATGGCTCACTAATATTCATTCGTATCAAATGTATAAATTTACGAATGTACTCTCATCCCGATAATTATAATATATAGTAATATGTAGTGTGCCTGTGCAGATAAAATAACATAAAACAATTTGTTTGTATTATCAATGAATAGAATAGTCTATTCTATAATCGATGGTCTTATGAATAAAATATGTTTATCCATGTATTTTTGTTTATATAATTGCATTCTAAAAAAAATTATTTTAAATTTGTCTACCCTAATCCTGAACACAAGCTTCGCCATTGATGGTAGCTGGTAGGTAGTAGCATTGATTATACAATTGTATAATTAATCAATGGTAGTAGGTATGTCCTTACTTGACCTATCTAAATTAAAAAAAAAAATAACTACCTAACTACATATTTTAAATTTAATTTGTATCCTAAATGCCAATTATTGTCAATTTTCAAATCCAAATATTAAAAAAAAATTGGGTTTTATAATATCAACTAAATTTGTATATTTGATATTTCTTATGTTACAAATAAAATAATCATTTATATTAACCCGATTCAAAATAACACAATTATTTTTGTTATAGCTAAAATAATTAGAACTAATATTTCCTTATTTATACTATCTAATAGCTATACATTAAAACATTTAAGTATTTATACTTATACCTAGTTTTTGTAATAAGCAAATTTAGATATCTTATTTAATAATAAAAAACTAGTTTTATAAAATTATAAATATTGTTGTTTTAGAAATTAAATATGATTTTAGAGTTATAAGAAAATATTACAATACTTATTTATACAAATTTATATGTTTATACAATTTTTCAAATTATACCTATGTAAGTTAATAGTAGGTAATTGGAAAATATAAACATTATTTAAGTATAAATCTTATTACCTACTTTTTACGAATAGGTAATATAAAATTGTGATAAAATATTTAAATGATTAGAAAATCATTATATTTAAACACCTAAAATGTTTAAAACGATTAATTTTTGTTTTTATTTATAAAATATGCAATGGAAACCATTTTATATTATTTATTAAAATAAACCTACTTATTGGAATTGTAGTATGATGTTTTTTGAGTATTTAACTATATATTGACTTATTTTTTATCATTTATTAGTGCCTAAATTTGCAGCACAACAGTTGGGCCCAAATAGTACCCATACTATATGTCCTAAATGTAACACTGACATTCGTACTATAACATCCCGAAAAGCTACATCTAGTGCTTGGTGGTGTTGTATATTGTTGTGCATTATCGGGTGAGTAAAACTTTCCTCAAATTAAATTAATTTTGTTTTGTATACTAATCATTTAATTAATAATTTTAATACAATAGAGTATTTAACTATTAAGCCACGTAAGACGATAATTTAATTCCAAAACCTATTATTTAATAGTTAAATTTTAATTATTATTAGATAATTCTTCCCATTTAAAATTTAAATAATGTTTTTGAATAATTACTGATAAATGATAACATTCGGATAGTATTTTTAATAAAATTATTTTAACTACATAAATTATAACTTAAGTATTGATTTTTAGTTATTTTCAAACAATACAATTTATTGTCATTTGTCAACCAGTCCAACAAGGTTTTTTTATATTTAATTAATGTCATATTATATATTGTACAAACCCAAATAAACATTTGTTTTTTTTTCTAGATGTTCTTGTGGGTGCTGTTTCATTCCTTGCTGCATTGACTCGTTTAATGTTGTTAACCACAAATGTCCAAAATGTAAATCTTATTTAGGACAATATAGACCATGATCATGATCGTAAGTATATAACTGTATAAAAGTTAATGAATTAAAAGAAAAAGACCATGTTAGTTATTTTATTTAAAGTTCTACCAACAGTATAGTGATTATTAAAAATATGGGTTTTACTATAATAATTTTTCTATCGGTTAGTTTAAAATAAAAAAAAATAACGATTACAATCATAAACATTTTTGAAAAGTTAGTTTTTATCTAATAGTTATTTCTTATTTTTTCATATCTTGTTTCTAATTAACTATGCTATAATATAATTAATTACTACACAATCTATAAGTCAGTTTCTCATTATGTTATTTTTATAAGTATAAATATATTAAAAATATATTTCTGTATATAAAAAAAAACTAGTTAATATAAATTTTTATTTTTATTAAAATATATTAGTTGAATAATTATTGAACATTTATCATTTAATTTATTATTTATAAATATTTTCATTAGTATCTAATATCAATCATATACAAATTATACATGCATATATATATATATATATATATATAAACGATACTCAATACTGTATAATTTATCACTGATTAAAAAAAATTAATTACCTTTATTATTTATTATTTTTTTAGATTATACTGAATGACAACGCTCAAATCATAAGGAAAAAACACTTCTCCAATACATTTATAAAATTATCTTGTATTAATTACTATAAATAATAAATCTAAGACAATGAAATGTAATCAGTATATTTAATAATTAATTCATAATGTTCAATTTAATTAAATTTAAATAAGTCAATACCAGTATAAAAAACTTTTTGATATAATAAATAATAATGCTTGTTTAATATAATATATTAAAACATGTATTTTCATTGTTTTATTATTTAATTATTATTGACATAATTGATAACTGTAGTAAAGTAAACAAAAACATTATTAGCTTTTGCAAAGTTCTGAGTAAAGTAGATTAAAACTTTTGTGAAACTTGTTTCTGAATATCTTAAAGTATACCTAACTGTGTTAAAGGAATCCACGCAGACATGGGAAAACTGTCCCTATTGCTGTCCCTGATGGTATTTATATTTTAACTAATTAACTATCATTTATGCATATATATATATATATATATATATCCTTTACAAATCTTTTTTATATAATTATAATATTTATGGATTTATTTACATAATAATATTTATTAGAATATAATGATAAAGAGTTAGAAAAAATATTTTTATTATATTGATACTAACTATTAATGGGACAATATTAAAAGGAAGAAACAAATTTAATATTGCAACTTCCTACTGAAAACAATTTACAAAAAAGAAAAACTCGATAAAATATACTAATATACTAAACTACTGTCACTTAGTTGGCTATATAAATTCAAATGCAAGGCAGTAATAAATAATACCTATATAATTTCATTATTTTTAATTGACCATAGTAAAAACAAAATTAAATGATATTAAAAGTTAATTTAATACGTTAAGTGCCATGCAACCGCCGGCAGTCATACTGCTATGTATTATTTTATCGCCGTGATACATATCGCTGTTGATTCCGAAAACGTTTGGATCAATATTTATGGAACTGTTTACCGGAAAATCATCACATTGATATCATTTTTTATATTTTTATCTCGTCTATAATAATATTGTATTTATTACGTATGGTCGCCTGTATCCACATAGCGCTGTGTACATATTATTATTACTTATACGCCATATGACCGCCAACGGTCATACTGTTTTTTATTATTTTACCTCTGTTGAACGTATTGTTGATTTCTATCTATAACTATGGCTTTTGTTTCTAAAAGAGCACGTGAAAAAAAAAAAAAGTAAAAACATTTTGCTCCTAATGCCAAGAATTAACATGTTTGTAAAATTTCAATAATAAGCACATAAATAAATTATTTTCTTATAACAACTTATTAATTCATAAAGCATATTTTATACTATTATTTTTACTGTAAATTTGAGGTTACTTATATTAAATTAATAAATTTCATTATAAAGGAAATATACTAAATAAATTTCTAGAACATATTGTATATTTGTGTATTGTTTTCTGACAGTAAAATAATATCTATAGTTATATTATATATATCAATAGAATCAAAATTTTCTTCTCTACGCCATAGTGCTATTTTAAATTTAATTTATGTAGCGCCGTGAAAATTATGTCTATTTAAAATAATATAAGATTTTAGTCACCGGTAGTCATATGGCATGGTGGAAATCATAATATATGGTCGCCGGCAGTCATAAAAATCCAGAATTTGAATCTAGTAGTTTGACCGTCGGCGGTCGCACGGTGCTTAACGTATTAAATACTTCATTTATGTTTTAAATTTTGTAAAACAATTTATCATCTTCTTGAATTAATTTACTACAATTCAATTAAATTATAATAATTACTATAATCAGCATATGTAAGACTTAGCACCCTTAAAGATGTATTTAGATCTCCTTGAAAATTATTTTTATATTAATTTGATAATTAAATGCCTTAATGGCAATACATAAAATACAAAACATATAAAGTAGGGTATACATAACAAGTAAATATCAAGAAAAATCAATAACTAAAAGATTAAAAAAATATGAGTCAACGGTAAACTGAGTGACAACCAAATACATGATTAAAAAATAAATGATAGTAATGTATATTATTTAAAATTACTGTGTACGACAAAATCCAATGTAGAGGATGGTTTTGTGCCCGTAAAAAGTGGTGTGTGTAAGTACAAGAAGGGCACAAAGATTTTGTGTAGTGTAATAATTAAAGTTCGGATTTATATGCACTAAAAGAGCTTAAAATAATATGCAAATATGCATAAAAAACTTGAAATATGCAATTATATATATATTTATATTTTTAAATCGAATGAAAAACGTAAAAATAAATACTCTTTAATTTATATAATATGCCATTTATTAGAAAAAACTTTATTTATATTGGTTTTTTCTTAACATCATTTCAATTTAACAAAAATATATTACTTAGCAAACTATTTTCATTAAAAAAATTATTAGGTATAATCTATTTCTTTGGTAAATATTAACATTTTAAATATAAATTATCAATCATCAATATTTTATATAAAAACATTTTAACATTTATTAAAAAAATAAATCAAAAGTATAGAGAAAATATGCATTTATATGCACTATAAAATTTTTATTATACATTCATTGTCAACAAATCGTCGACATTTCTTACACCTACCAAGCTGCATACTCTCAAAAAAAATATGCAATTGCATACAAATCTAGTAATAATGTATTTTAAATTAATATTAGATGTTCAGAAGAATCTATATAATTGGTTAGGAGAAACACTAGGAAAATTCAGGGTGAATAGTTTCAATATGGAGGTAGGTCATGTAGAAGAGGCGTATAGTGGAGAGTGGATAGGAATTTTTAATTATAATTGCAAATATTGCAGTATACTTATATAATGCAAAGAAAACAAATAACATAAATTGATAGGAATTGATTATAGGCAAATTGAGTTTAAAATCTCTGTATTTTAAATATTATAATTATTTTAATATATTTATTCTATACATAAAATATAAATTAAAATAAATACATGGTCCTATTAAAACAAAATTTAGGTTATAATTTAAAATATACTAATAATTAATTATAAAATAATGTCAGTGCAAATTAAAATTCATTTAAATTTAGGTTTAAATCATGATACAGATTGTCCAAATTGGTAGTAAAATCACTCTTTTGAGAAATTATAAAATTTCTAATGTCACTCGAAGACATTTTTTTCTTTTTTGACATTTTTTCTTTAAGACTTTTATTTTTTTTATGTACCAGATGATCATTTAATTTTTCAGTAGCTATACCATGAGTTTCATATTGAATTTGATCACTCTTAATTTCTTTTATGTTATTTTTCTTTTCCTTTTGTTTTGTTACATCTATGCAAGTATTTTTTACTGTCACTATTTCATTATTTTGTTTCAACTTCATAGATAAATCACTATACTGTCTATTATTATCTATCATAGTTAAATCTTTAACATTAGAACAATTATGTTTAGATTTCTTTTTCTTTTTAACATCTACTATTTTAATATTAGAATTTTTATCTTTAATAGAATCATTTGTTTCAATAAGCAAATTACTATTTCTTTTTTTCTTTTTTCTTATAGTAGAACTATTTAAAGGATCATTTATGTCATTAGATAAATTATCTAAATGTGAATTGTTAGAATCATTAGGTTTTTTCTTTTTTGATTTTATAATATAAATTAATTCATCTGTTATTAATGATGCATTTTTATCTTTAGATGAATCATTTATATCAATAATTAAATTGTTATTTATCTTTTTTCTTTTAGTAGGACTTTTTAAAGGATTTTTTATATCATTAGCTGAGCAATCTAAAACTGAATTATTGGTATCTTTAGGTTTTTTCTTTTTTGATTTTATAATATTGTTAATTAATTCATCTGTTATTAATGATGCATTTTTATCTTGAGATGAATCATTTGTTTCAATAATTAAATTGTTATTTTTCTTTTTCTTCATAGTAACACTTTTTAAAGAATCATTTATGTCATTAGATAAATTATCTAAAACTGAATTATTGGTATCTTTATGTTTTTTCTTTTTTGATTTTATAATATTGTTAATTAATTCATCTCTTATTATTGATTTATTTTTATCTCGTAATAAATTATTTGTTTCTGTAATTGAATTGCCATTTTTCTTTTTTATTTTAGTAAAATTATTTAAGGGATCTTCTATGTCATTAGCTAAACTATCTAAAACTGAATCATTGGTATCTTTAGGTTTTTTCTTT